>VWZF01003842.1:89833-272109 GCA_013396755.1 Sclerurus mexicanus
GAAGGACCATTTAGCCTTGATAACACTGATAGTTTAATTTTTTACAGTGTCACTAAGTGAATGATTAAATAAGATCAAATGTACAATATACTTTCCCTGATGAAAGCATTTTTAGAATTAAAGGGACATCCTTCATTTTCCAGTATTTGAAGTCTTAATTTTGCAGATTGTTTGACTTTTAAATAGCTTTCTTAAATAAAATTAGATAACATTAGACTAAAACTACTATGTTCCCATCAGAAAACTGTTTTGTTAAGACCGTTGTTTTAAATGTTTTCTACTCCATTGCTCTGGGGTATGGGAGCTCAATTGTTAAATAGAATACACAATTGCTTAAGGCTTCAAAACCAAGGGATTAAAAAAGAAAGTTTCTGTTCTAAGACTGGTATGCAGTATAGTGTCTACCTTGAGGATGACATATACAGAACAAAATCATGAAGTCTTAATCACAGAGAGCAGGACACAGAAAATGCAACTTCCCAGCTTTCAAAGTGAACACAGAAAAGGATTTCCTTAAAGTATTGGTTTACTGAAAGTAAAGACAAAACCACTAGTTGTCTGTAAATCTAAATGCTTGCATAGCAGATTATTAAGTTACTACATTTTCTTCAAACCTGTTTCTGTTTCAGTATTCTTAGTTTTTTGTCAACGTGGTTCAAGTTGCATACTGTTTTGTCTTTCCTTTAAACTCTGATTTTGCCAGAACACTTTCATAGATGGTCTATTCCAGTTTTAATATAAAATGTTTTTCTAAAATAAAATCATGAATCAAATTTTAAAAGTATAGCTTGATAGCAGTTTTACCTTCAAGGTTTAATTAGAATTTTGGAGCATTATGTGTATTTCAACTCTTTCTTGATCAATTATTCCTGTATAATACTGAGAGAAAATGAGCTGATTTTATGTGTTTCTGAAGAAAGTATCTTTGTTTGGCTTTCTACAGGAAAATCTCAGGTGCTGAAATATTTTGACTTGTAAACTTCTGTTCTGTTCCATATTTTTAAGGTTTATGTAATTTCAAGTGTTGAATTTTGCACCCCACGTTTTGTAATCATTAGTATCAGCATAAAAAGCCCTTTGAGCTGTATTATTTTCACTTATTAGTGGCTTATCTCTCTTGCAATTAAATGAAGATTTCTATTCCTGTTCAGTGGATAATTTCCCATAAGATTGGGAAGATTGGGACATATGATATGGCCAGCCCAGTGCATTCTAAGTGATTTAGGAGTTTGTATTCCATCTCTTGTTCTGAGGCAGTTTAAGTAAGCCATCTCAGATATTTCTCTGATGTGATGCAATTTTTTTAAGCTATAGTCTGTAGTGCTTTATAATTATTTTTATAGTTTAAAATTATAGGCCAGTCTTCACTGTAATTAAAAAGACAAAAAGAAAAAAATTATTTCAATCATGGTATCACAGTCTGTATTTCACTTGTCACCAGAAAAGCTTTCTCTAAAGTTATGGGAATCTGGTATACATTAAGTGAGCTGTCTTGGTTAAACAGATATTTATTTCAATGTAGGTTAATAGCCTGACCAAATAATAATTTATGTTGATTGTTTTAGCATGAAACTGAAGGTGCTTACACTACAAAGATTAAGATAAACACTTGATATTCCGTTTTACGAAACCTGATGATTTAAATGTTTTTATTTAAAAAAATAAATGTTTTGTAGCTACTGTATTGCAAAGTGACCTGAATTTTTTTTTTTTTTAAGTATATTTTAATGCTTTCTTAACACATACAAAGGAGTTCTCTGGTGAATAACCAGGAGCTATAAACACTGGCCAGCCTGTTCTTGGAACTTTATAATGCAATTGTTACTCTAAGATTAATTATCCAGTACAGTAACATGAACATTCCTGTAATTTCTTGCTCTTGATGTGGGCCGAATCATATGGCATAAGCTTGTTTTTCTTTCATGTGATCATAGTACGTCTTTTGATGCTTTTTACAATGTTGGCTGGGTATCTTAGAGAAGATAGAGCGGTGGATATAAACAAACTCAGCATCTGTTTCAGCACCAAGAATACAGGTAAGGAATAATTGTGGTTTTTTTTGTCGGAAGGGTTGGTTGGTTGGGGGATTTGGTACTTTGGGGATTTTCGTTTGTTTTTTGGTTGTTTGTGCGTTTGGGCTTTTTTTTAGGGAAATGAAGTCAGTATTTTCCCTAGGATATTTTCTGACATCTTTTTTTGTGAGCTTCCCTCTTCCCCCATCATGGCACTGGTACATTAGCCCATCTTTCATTTAGGAAGAGGAAGTATCCATTTGCCCAGCAGCAATAAGCAAGATGCAGCCAAATCTCTAGCTGTGCAGTGAAATTCAAAGGGAATTATATTGAATTTATAAGGTTACAAGCCCAGTCTTATAAAGACATGCCTGTGCAGAGCTTTCAGTGAGGCTGGCTACGTAACAAATACTTATATGGCCTGTGAGTGTCCGTATTGAGCCCAGATTATAAACCGAACTGAAAAGACAGATTATTTTTATGCACAGTTATAATGGTAATATTAATATCTGCATACAAGTGTGGGTTAATAGAAAAGATCCCATTCTCACTAACCATCTTCCTTATTAATGTAACTAATCAGATCACTATGGTGTATTCATTTTGAGGAGCCAACGAGACTGTTGTCTGGTACATTTTTGATGTAGTTGGTGATGCTTAAGATTGCAGTATTGGATATTCTAAATTAAGGCCAGAGTCTTTGCAAATGTGTAGTGGATTTCTTCCTGAGCGTAAACGAATATGAACAAACCAAATATAAGTCAGTTATCTCAATGCTGTTAGGAATTCAGTATCCTTGGTTTAGCTAGTTTGATAAAATAGTTTCTTTAACCAAAAGAAGTGCATTCTGATCTAAGATACTGGAGATTAGAATACAGAGCTATGCAAGTAGGATGGGTTTACTTTTCTATTTCACAGAATCACAGGATCGTTTAGGTTGGAAGAAGCCTCTGGAGATGAAACAGTCCAAGCCCCTCTGATGGAGCAGGTTGCCCAAGGAGTTCATTGAAGTTGTCCATTGAAGTTCTGGTTATCTCCACAGATGGAAACTCCACAGCTTCTCCAGGCAATCTGTTCCAGTGTTTGACCACCCCCACACTAAAAACACTTTCTCACGTTGACATTGAATTTCCTGTGGGTTTGGGGGTTTTTTTTGTTGGTGGGGGGATTTGGGGGGTTTTGTTTGTGGTTTTTTGCGTGGATGTGTTCATTTGTGGGTTGTGGGGTTTTTGTTTTGTGATTTTTTGTTTGTGCGCATTGCCTCTTGTCCTGTCACTGGACAGTGCTGAGAAGAGTTTGCCTCTCTCTTCACCCCTCCCTTATCAGGTATTTATAAACAGTGATAACAAGGTCCTCCAGGAGTCTTCTCTGTTCTACTCCCAGCTCTCTCAGCCTTTCCACATATGAAAGTCCTTTACTAGTCCTTTGTGGCCCTGCACGGGTTTTGTTCTACTAAGTCTGTATCTTGTACTGGGGAGCCCAGAACTGGACCCAGCACTCCAGATGTGGCCTCACCAGTGTGAGCAGCAGAGGATAACCTGGCACCATAACTAATGCAGGGTACTATTGGCTGTCCTTCTTTGCTGTAAGGACACATTGCTGGCTTCTGTTCAGCTTGTCCCCCAGGATTCTCTGGTCTTTTCTGCAAAGCTGCTTCCCACATGGTTGGTCCCCAGCACCTACTGCTGCCTGGGCTTGTTCCTCCCTAAGTACATTTCTGCTTAATGAGATTTCTCTAAGCCCAGTTTTCCAGCCTGTCCAGGTCTCTGTGAATGGCAGCACAGCTATCTGGTGCATCAGCCACTCCTGCTGTTCTAGAATGTCTGCGAAGTTGCTGAGAATATACCCGTCCAGGCATCCAGGTTGGTAATGGAGGCATTAAACAGTATCAGCCCTTGTATCAACCCCTGGGCTTCTCCACTGGTGACTTGGTAACATTTAAGCAAGTTGTAGTTAATACAATCTCATATTTTATTCATGCAAAGTAAAATATTTTTTCTAAGTGATTTTGGTAATGGCAATTCTTCAATTACTTTCAGAGGCTTTTTTTCTTTTTTTTTCTTTTTTTCTTTTTTCTTTTTCCTTTTTTTCTTTTCTTTTTCCTTTTTTTCCTTTTTTTCCTTTTTTTCCTTTTTTTCCTTTTTTTCCTTTTTTTCCTTTTTTTCCTTTTTTTCCTTTTTTTCCTTTTTTTCCTTTTTCCTTTTTCCTTTTCCTTTTTCTTTTTCCTTTTTTCCTTTTTTCCTTTTTTCCTTTTTTCCTTTTTTCCTTTTTTCCTTTTTTCCTTTTTTCCTTTTTTCCTTTTTTCCTTTTTTCCTTTTTTCCTTTTTTCCTTTTTTCCTTTTTTCCTTTTTTCCTTTTTTCCTTTTTTCCTTTTTTCCTTTTTTCCTTTTTTCCTTTTTTCCTTTTTTCCTTTTTTCCTTTTTTCCTTTTTTCCTTTTTTCCTTTTTTCCTTTTTTCCTTTTTTCCTTTTTTCCTTTTTTCCTTTTTTCCTTTTTTCCTTTTTTCCTTTTTTCCTTTTTTCCTTTTTTCCTTTTTTCCTTTTTTCCTTTTTTCCTTTTTTCCTTTTTTCCTTTTTTCCTTTTTTCCTTTTTTCCTTTTTTCCTTTTTTCCTTTTTTCCTTTTTTCCTTTTTTCCTTTTTTCCTTTTTTCCTTTTTTCCTTTTTTCCTTTTTTCCTTTTTTCCTTTTTTCCTTTTTTCCTTTTTTCCTTTTTTCCTTTTTTCCTTTTTTCCTTTTTTCCTTTTTTCCTTTTTTCCTTTTTTCCTTTTTTCCTTTTTTCCTTTTTTCCTTTTTTCCTTTTTTCCTTTTTTCCTTTTTTCCTTTTTTCCTTTTTTCCTTTTTTTTTCCTTCTTTTTTCTTTTTTCTTTTTTCTTTTTTTTTCTTTCTTTTTTTTCTTTTTTCTTTTTCCTTTTTTTTTTCCCCAAAGTAAAGGCATAATGACCATTCTCACATCTAGGCCTTAGTGAATTGCATCAGTAGTTGAGATCTGGCATGAGGATGGCCCAAGTTCAGTGCTGCTTAATGTAACAGTTCATATCTGCTCAATGTATTTACAGTTTGCTTTAAAAGCAAAGTCATCAATTCACCCTGGATGACTAAACTAGTCAGACTTCAGTCAGATGTCAAATTTGGTGTTACTTCTTTCAGTGATCATTAATATGGTGTCTCATGCTCTGCAACACAACTAAGCAGACTTTAAACACATTTGCATTATATCTGAGAGCATCAGTCTTCCCTCCCACCACACAAATTACGCAGGTACAGGGTCTGACAACGTGAGTCTCTCACGGCTGCTGAAGAGGTTAATGAATGCTCTGATCTCTGAAGGGAAGGTGGAGATGGCACAACCTGTGAAACCCTCAGCAGAACGCTGTTAGCGCTTCTCCAAAGAAAGGTGCCCAGCACAGCCATGCCTGCTGTAACTGCTGAGTTCTTTCCATGCCAGAGAACTTGCACATGTGCTACTTGTCTCCCTGCCGAGTTCAAATATACCCAGCCAACATCTTTGATGTAGCAGTAGTCACTGTGAATAGTCTAGTCATTTGAGGACTTGTCAATCATTATGAAAGCAGATAAAAGCCTACATATTTGGGGCCCAGGATGTTCCCCTCACTGTTTTGCAAATCACTTGAATAATTCAAAAGTTTCTAAACTCCCTTTTATGACAGATGGGATTTGGCAATAATATTTTACAATTTTTTACTCTGCTACCTTCCGGATCAAAAATTATGTTTGTTCCTTGTGTTAGATGCCACTTATTCTGCCTGATAAATGTTATCAGTGGTTGGAGGGATGCAAAATTCAATTTTCCAGCCTGATGGAGAGAGGTAGTTGTGCTGAGAAGCAGGTGGATTGAACATCGCCTGTATCTCTAGGTAAGTCAAAGATACATATTGGATGTATATTTTCCAATCACTTAGGTTATATTGAGTGCATGGTTCTTGAGAGTGCTGGGTAGTCTCAGGGTATTTCTAGGGCCAGGGCATTCACCCAAAGGGAATCCACTTCTGTTCCAGAAGTGGCCTGAAGCTGGTCATATGCCTTCTTGACTCTGTTAGGGAAATGAGTATGTGTGTCCTTCAATGCACACACCATCTGAAATTTTTAAGGCAGAAGTAACAGCGATTCAGTCCCTGTAATTCTCATCAAAATACTTACTTTTCTCACTGTAGAACCCCTGAAACTGTTCACTTTGGTAGTTCCACTCTTGATAGTGGAAATTCTCATCACCAAGGCCCTGATTGTTTATTTGTGATGCAGCTACTTGATAGCTGACTTTGGGGCTAAGATACAAACATCTGAATTTACCCACAAGAAATACTTGTTGGACAGATACTTGTGAGCAAGGGAATAGCATTGTCTTGTCTTTTTTCATCATACCTTAGCCAACTTTGGCCCACCAAAAGCGTATCTTTTAAGTGCTTTTTCAGGTCTGGGTGGTTGTAACTGTGGTGGTTCTTCTCCAGTTAAACAAATTCTATCAGTTTATAGAATCAGTCTATTAAGAAGAAAACCTGTACTGTCATTATCTATAGCTAGAAGATGCAAAGAACAGATAGTATCTAAGGCATATTACGAGTGTGTAGGACAGAGTCGTTACCCTTGATCACTTAGCAAGTTTGGGAGACTCTACAAAATTAATATGTGTATTCTTCTAGGCCTGCAGAGCTACCATGGGTGCCATTTCCACAGTTGTACAGTGTGTTTAGATGAAAAGTGTGCCTGTGACCATTTGTTTGGTTTTTTGTTGTTTTGGTTTTGTTTTTTTAAACAGGGTTCCAAAACCCTTCCAGAAAGTCAGGGGCCCTCACTGTGTTTGCATGTTATATGCTTGTAGATACTAAAAGCAAAGAGATACTCTTGTAGGTGTAAATATGCTTCTAGAGCAGTTTTCTCCACTTTATCTTAAAACCGCTTAACACTTTCAGGGTTTACAAGGAAGAGGAATGGGCAGCGCTCCCGCTTTTTAGTTGTGTGTTAGACAAGTATTCAGATCTGGTTTATATGCTGAAGGTAATTCTATGACAAAAAGCACTGTGTGAATGTCTATAATAGTATGGATATATATATAGGAAATGCTGTTCAAAATGAGAAAATTACCTCATTTTTTGTGCAATGATTGTAGTGCTTGTTTTGAAAATTATTATTTTTTGTGATACTCGAATTTTTCTGAATAGCTGTGGAAGTCAGAATAGGATGAGGCTGTGTTACAGTTGAAAAGAAGCCTAAGTTGGAAAGTTTTGTCTTTACTGCCTCCTTTTATATAGAGTCCAATGTAAGTTTATCTTGCTGTTAGCAGTGAAAAATCCTGGCTATCCTGTAGTCTACAAAAGACTTCATAAAATAAAGTACACAAAAAATAGCAGTTCAGGACTGACCATGTGAAGCAGTGAGATACATGTACTCTCAATATCTGATATCTAATGCAAACCAGTTAGTTTTTTGTCCTTGGAAAGAAAGTCAAAGGATCAAAACTGAGGAGTATTGGTTCACCATGGTGTAATGTGACAATAGGTTGGGTGGCACCAAGTTGGGTGGGAGTGTTGATCTGCTGGAGGATAAAATCATAGAACATACTGAGTTGACCATCAGGATCATCAAGACCATCTCCAGTTCCTGCACAAGACACCCCAAGAATCACACCATGTGCCTGAAAGTGTTGTCCAAATACTTCTTGAACTCAGACCGGCTTAGTGCTGTGACCACTTCCCTGTGGAGCCTGTTCCAGTGGCCAACTACCCTCTGGATGAAAAATCTTTTCCTGATACATAACCTAAACCTCCCTTGACTCAGTTTCATGTCATTCCCTTGGGTCCTGTCCCTGGTCACTAAAACAAAGAGATCAGTGCCTGCCCCTCCTCTTCCCCTCACAAGGAACTTGTAACTGCACTGAGGTCTCCCCTCAGTCTCCTCCAGGCTGAACAGACCAAGTGACCTCAGCCACTCCTCATATGGCTTCCCCTCAGGGCCCTTCACCATCTTCATTGTCCCCCTTTGGACACTCTCTAACAGCTTAATATCTTTCCTATATTGTGTGCCCAAAACTGCACACAGTATCCAAAGTGAGGCCTCCCCAGTGCAGAGCCCTCTGCCCTTGAGGGAGTCAGCAGCTCCTCCCAGTTTAGTATCTTACGTAATATTCCTTGGAGTCCTGCCTCCAAGGCATTAATGAAGGCTATTTCCCCTTCTGAATAACTTCCTAGAAATCAGATAATTCTGGACTTTCTATTGCATTCACCGTTTGGGAGGGAGACAAAGCAGTGTCCAAAAATCTCCAGCTGAAACCTTACTTGCATCATCTGTGTTAAAACCTTGTCATGGTCAAAATATAACTGCTGCTTCTCACATTGCCAGAAGACTTGTTATCCTGTCTTAAAAAGAAATTAGGTTAATTTTTCAAGGGTTGTTCAACACATAGTAGCTGTAGTAGCTGTAACTTGTCATCTTTGTGGTGCTTTCAAAGGGTCCTGATTATCTTTTCAAAAATTTGAAGGAAAATTGAAGATGAGATGCCTAGTTTGTAACGTACCACCTCCATTAAAAACAAACGAACAAAAAAACCCAGCACTATCTGTTCTTTCCACAGTCTTTTGAATTCCTGCTCTAATGGGATCAATTTCAAAACAAAGTTCATCAGGCACAGCTAATTAGTAACAGTTGAGTAGTTTTCCCACTCTCTAAGCTTTCTCTACACTGCTTTTTACTTAGGTTGAAGTCTTACCTTTACTAGTTGATCTTATTTGTACTCAGAACTGTTTAACATCTGACCCTGTTACAAAAGATTGTTGCAAATGAGACAATATGACTTCTGGGTATCATCTAATGAGGTGATGTTTTCACCTACCTGCTGGGAATTGTATCACCTCTTTCTTGTGGGTTTCTGTTTTTTTTGTATTTAATACTGCTGTGCTTATAATGAATTATTTTGAGGGTTTTCTTCCAATTACATCTCTTTGTCTCCATGTACTCTTGCCGTATTTTAAACTTTTTTCTACAGGCTTTTGCCTTGTGCTTGGTATGAATAAAAAATTTGCAGTTTACCCAAGTCAGTGGTCTATAACTTCATTTCTCTCACACAGCAAGTGTTTGAAACCATGCTCTTGATCCTAAGTTTCTAACTTGTATTTTCCTTTTGTTTTTCAGCCTATACTCAAGTCCTTCAGGTCCTGAAGTCTGGTTTTGTCAGTTTGGAGAAAGGAGAATGAGGAGTGTCCTCTTTTGAAATAAGTTCATGAAGACTTTTTTTTCAAAACTTGTAGTCTTTCTGTATTTTGGACTACTGACCAAGCATATGAATTTCTGATAAGTAAAGCTAGATTTCCATCAGTTCCCCATTTTTAATAAGCCTTGTCTTTTATGATATGTATTCTGGTCATGATACTTCTCATACTGATTGACTTATAATCTCATTCATTGTATTAAGACTTCTGCTTTTCCTCATCTTTACTGTGGTTTTATACAACCACCTAAGACTAGTTTCATTCACTCTCTCATTGCTTTATTATTACCATATTTATAAATAAATGCCATTTATTTTAGGATAGTGTCCAGGCTACCTTATAATTTTCCTGTATGCCTTTCTAACCTTATTTAAAGTCCTTCTCACTAGGTTAAGAAATCAATGTGCTAGATGGAATAGCTTGTCTAGCTAGGCTTGTTGCCAGAGGTGTCCAATATCAAAGAGTTAAAAACACTATATCTACATGTTATCAGTTCAGTGACCTCTCCCATGCCACTTTCAACAATAATTAACAGCGCTGTTTCAGGGAAGATTTAAAAAAATGTGCTCATGTAATTGCATTGAATTGATGCAGCCAGGTGAGTTCGCATTTGGGGTTATAAAATTCAAATACTTTAGAAGCTTTACAAAGTGTTTAAAAGGCCAGTTGGATGTAAGCTTCTGAAAATTTTTACTTATGCTGTCTTTTTACTTTGTGACATGTTTTAATATTTTTTCTTGAAAATGCAACATTGAACAGCATCTTCTGAGATGGCTTTCCTTTTCTGCAGTTTTCAGTGCAATGAGTTCAGCAGGAAAGTTGTGGCTACAGGCAGTACAAACTGGAGATCAGACCCGGTTCCAGGACAAGTTTGGCATTTGATCTTGGGCAAGTCACTTAATTTCTTTGTAGCTCAGACTGTAGCTGTGGTCTGCAAGATGAGCACAAGGACTTCATCCTTTTTTGTAAAGCACTTTTAGAGCTGCGATCAAAGGCACCAGGTTGCAGCGGTAAACAACAGCTGCAGTAGTTAATGCCTTGACTTCACACACAAAGGGGAGCTCTAACACTCAGCCTGGGAACTGAATTAACTGCAGCTGTACATACTTTTCTTTCACAGCACAGGTTTCTGCAAGTTAAAGTTTAACTTTGGTAAGGAATAATTCCAGTCACAACTGGTTGCAATGATTTAGCCAGTAACTGCCACATTAGGGAAATAATTACACTGAGTTTAGTGGAGTTTTCTTTAAAGATTCTCATGATTGGTCAAAGCTATTATAATTTAGCAGCGATTTCCTGTTTCATACAAAAAAAAAATCGCTGTTGCATTGTTCTCTGCCACACTACATTTATCAGGATACTAGCTATTTTCTTTTGTCTGAATTAAAGGACTCTACTTCAACCACTGCTGTTCAGTACTACCTTTGTAAAGCTGTATTACCTGGCTGCTCCCCACTTAGGAGGGGGCAGCAAATACGCAAATATTATTTAAAGAAGAATGATGTTACAGTTTATTACCCCAAATGTCAGGATAAGTTCTGCATGCTCTTCTTCACCATAGCTTTATCTCTTAGAACTGCTCCATCTTTACCTTGGAGAAGCGATTTAAGAAATTAATGTGAAATATAACAGTGAGGGAGAAGAGTTACTCCATCAGTTAGATTCAGGCATCTGACTCTATACAGAAGTAAGTACCTGCTGTGAACTGGAAGAAAAATGAGCTCTGAATGGGTCTCTAAAGGCTCAGTTGATTGTACAGGAAGTCTTGGCTCATAACTGAGCTGCAGAAATGGAATGCCTAGAGCTATGCTGTAAATCTCATCTCCCTAAAACACAGATCATGCAGTAGTACACTGCAGAGCTAGAGGGGAAAATGGTTCATTACTACCAGTGTTGATCACCAGTATCTCTGTGCATTAAGGGTATGAAGATGAGATATAATTAGTCAGTAAGCTTGAAAGAATGTGTGGTTTAAAGCCTCCAAATTCAAACTCCAGAGGTAAGCAGCTGATGGAAGAACTGCACTATGGCACTGTGTCATGCCAGGAGTCAGTTCTTTAAACAAGCCAAAACACAGTTCTCTGCCCTTAAAGCTAACCACCTAGAAAAGTGAGGAGGTGTTTTCTACAAAGTTGCTACTGATTAATAATCACCTCTTTGTTCCATTTACTTTTTGATCACACAGCTTCAGTAGCTGTAACCTGCCTGCTGTGTTTGTACACAAACAGCATGACAGTCAGGGACCCATAGGAAACCACAGCCAGTCCCTTTTATTTCATTGATATATCACTTGTAGTTAGAAGCAGAGACTTTTCAATGATACTTTTTAGACAAAAGAAAAGCAAAACAGTCAAAGCCCAAAACTTTTTGTCAAAGTGTGTGTTTGATAACCAGCTTATCCTTGCTTTATCTCTGGTATCCCAACATTTTCCCATCACTGAGAAATTATAAGTCCCTTCATTAAGGTAGAGGTGTCTTAAAGGGACACCTTGTATTTTCTTGAGCTTCATGTATCTTCTTGGATTTCTGACATTACAAATGATTTTCCTATTAAAGGAGTATTTTGAAGTAAAGCTTGTCACACAAAAGTTTGAAATAAATAGATGCCAAAAGCTCTGAGTCTTTTTACACAAGACAGAATAATTCTGAAGAGGAATCTACTTCAATAGAACGGACTTTGGGTATGATAATTAGCTATAAACTAATTTCTTTACCTCTTTTTAAGGGTAGAAACACAGCACTTACATCATGACCAGACTCCAGCATACTTTTAGTTCTCTCCTTGTCACAGAACAACATTTTACTCTTCTTTCTGTGAACTGCTGTATAGAGTTCATATCTGAGCAAGGTACAGCTGATTGTATTTCAGCAATAACTGCTGCTTCCCTCTGTGCCCTCAGCCTTGTACCTTTGTCACAGAATTTTAAACCATCTTACAAATGCCTTTGGAAGGTGTTCTGAAAGCCTAAGGTCTTCTGTATTTAATGATGTTTCAGTTGCTCACTCCTTGGTATGCTAGGTATGTTCATTTGATGGATAACTATGCTAGTTTTCATAACATCCACTATAATCAACTTTCAGATGTAATTTGAATCATGTGATGAGTGGATGAGAAATAGTAAATGAAAAGTGATATCTTATAAACCTCTGAACTTAAAACCAGATTCTACCAGAAACAAAGTTTGCCCAATGGCACTTCATGCAGTAGATGAACTTGCTGTGAGACTAAAGAGAAGAATCAAGATTAATCCACTCTCCTTGGTGAACCCTGGAGACTGTTCAAATTATGACAACTGCATTTGCTAGGATGTGGAAACACTGGGGTTTTGCTGTGAGGATAAAATCCAAGACATCTTTTGGTACCTAAACCAGCGAATAGAGGCAATTGCTGCCTCCTTCTCCCTCTGCCCCATACTGATAATGAGTACAGCAACAGTATGGAGCTGTTTTCAAATATAAATATTCAACACCTGTTTGCCTCTGCTGATTAGGGAGAACACTGAACTTTAACCCATTCAGTTATCAAACACAGTTAGACTCTTTATTCCTCCAGTAATCATGGAACGTGCACAATGCCAAATTCCTCTGCTGCTCACAGTGATGAAGTTGGGAACAGCAACATCAGCTGAGAAAAAAGTTGGTTTTGCATTTGGAAAAGTGAGTATCATCTTGCAGATTAGCTTCAGGGTAGAACACTGAACCTTTATTCTCCAATTAATTAACTCTTGGAGTACTGTCAGGTAAGAATCCTGATAAGAAAGCAATCTATTGGAATTGCATGCAATAATGTAGCAAAACCAAAGCTGATAAATAAAACCGGAGTTCATTTGCCCATCATGATTAATAGGCATGATGATGTGTATGCAGTGATGCAGTGGGATTAAGTAACTCAAGTTTGCAAGTAGCATAATTAAGGAAGCTAGGATTGCATTCCAAACACAGTACAACTAATAGACTAAAATGTTGGGCTTTTTTCATGTATTGTTTAAAGCTCACAGGGGTGTGTTCCTGCTTCTGCAATATGGTATCATAGGATTACATGGGGGAAATTGTATTTGAGCTTCCTTCACTGAAATCTCAGCTGACTGAACTAGTGCATTTGTGGTTTGAGGGGAGGTTGTAGGGTGACTGTAGAAGAGTAATTCTGCAGCATTAATTCAGGTTCTCTTCCCTGGGATTGTACAGAGTAGGGAGATACTGCAAACAAATTGGCTGGGTGAAAAATGAAGGTTGTCTGGATGCAGTTCCCATATAAAGAAGATGCAGCAATACAGACCAAAAGCTAAAAGACCATCTGCTGACTGTACAGAAGGCAGTGGCTCACGGGATGATGGTGCTGCAAGGGACTCGAGGGGCCTGACTCTGGAGTGGAGGAAAATAGGAGTCACACATGTGGCTGGCTGAAGAGTCCAGCTTTCCCTGGGTCGTGATTAAGGGGAACTGTATTGTGTCAGCATTGTGGATGTATAATACCATGACCCTTGTTTTTGAGTAGTATGTCTAAGGCTCCAGGAAGGAGGAGAGGGCCAATTTTTCTGCCATGCTGCTTTAATTCCCTTTTAAGAATTTGTCGAAGTGCCTCCGTACAAATTATTCTCTTGCAAGTTCACTAAGGTGTAAGATACCAGTCCCTTAACACATGTTGCATAAATGCTTCTGGGGATGAATTAGTGGAGAAATTCTTATTTCAAAATATCTTTAAGCTTCATCTCAATGAATTAAGGGTTTTATTTTCTGAAATCAAAAAGAATTAATGAAAGAAGCATATAATTGCTACAAATGTAGCCTTGAAGCTCCAAAAAAAGTTCTAAAGTGCCTTTAAGTGACTTTTGTAGCTGCATAAAAATCATTAGCTTCTTTGAAGTTTCACTCCTGTGCTTGAACTCTTTGAGTATGAGACTAATAATTAAGGTTAAGAAGCTGGTGGTCTTGGTAGGGCTATGTAGATGTAAAAGAAGTTGGGATTTGAATCCTGAGAAGTGATATAAACCATTTACCAACCTTTCCATCTCTCTTGTGAGAGCAAAGTGAGCCAATTTTCCCAGTAGCATCCAGCTATTTGGTTTTAGTCAGCCAGTTTGGTTAGAAAGTCCTCTCCTCTCTGAAAGGAAGTGAGTGGGGAGAGATAGGAATGCCAAGGACAAGCAGAGCAAATAAACTATGCTGACTTCTTTCTCAGATGTTTTTAAGTCAAAATAATTGGAAACAAACACACAAAGAAAAACAAAACCAGAAAACCCCATCCCCTGGGACAAGCACCCATTCAAATGACAAGCTTAATAGCTTACAGTTATTATTTCTCATCCAAAGAGGCTTGGCCCCGTCGATTCCATTTCTGTAGGCAGAAGGTAGAAGTACCTGCAAGTAGCATAATTCCACGGTAAAGAAAAAATTAAAAAATGATGCTTTTTGACAATAGTTGCAGACTATATTTCTCCCCATAAAGCTCGTTATTTTAAAAACACTTCTGATATAGCAGATTGCTTGTACTTCTAAAAGTCCGCCAGGAGGACTTGCCAGCAACAAGGGCTGGAGTGGAAAAGGAGAGAAAGCAAGGAATCTATCTCAGGAATATTGTTTGATATCTGAAGGAGGTTAACTCCGTAAGATGTTAGGTTTGGACTCAAACTTGTGATGTTTTATCCCATGCCAATGCAGAAGTTAACCTAGAATACGAGGGCAGTTTTTTTTCTTAGGCAGAAAGCCAAGCGCTGCTTTGGCGAGCCGAGTTGCGCGCGTTGCGGCCACCAGGTGTCACCGGTGTGTGCTGTTCGGAGGGCACGGAGGGACTCGGCTTTAGCGCAGGGGGGTTCAAATGTTGTGGCGTTAGCTGAGAAACGGGCAAGTGAAACCATGGCAGGCAGAGGGGTGCCGCAGGCAGTGAAAGTTCTATGTTACTGTTCTGAGCGCTGTTCTCCCATAAGGCTCTGCCAAGCGCTTTGTAAACTCTTCCATCTCTTCCCTGATTCTTCCCCGGGACATTCACCAATTAACGCAATGAAAACTGCGATTTCCTGCCCGCTCCTGATCATCCAGAATCGGCTGGGGGAGTGTATGCACGGGTTTGAAAAGCATTCATGTGCTTCACTGTTGCTGGTTTTTACCACTGCCATGTGCATGGTGGGGTAATGATGGTAAGTAGCAGTAGTAATGACAAGGAACAACTCCAAAGTTTAAGGAGAGAAGTATGCGGTATAGGGTGGCTCTCCTAAACAGTGAATCTCTAGTCTTGGGCAAGCTCCTTTAGCCTTAGGCCCAGAGATTAAGAATGGCTTGAGGAGATGCCATGTTATCAAAGTTATCAAAGTTTTTCAGTTTGCTTCCCTTTGATTTAAAGAGAAGCAATGTTAGGTTTAAGGGCAGTAAAGGGCTTTTAAATATGGACAGGGATATTAAATCCTAAGTATTTTTATTTAAAGGACCAAAAAGAAAGATGAAAATTACAGAAATACTCTCTTTTATAAATTTCAAAGTTTTCATAAATTTTTTGGTGAAGGTTTTCTCTCACTTAAATCCAGGAGAAAGAGATCCTTTTGCTGAAGCCCCCATCTGGAACAGGAGAGATATGGTTCTACTTCAACTTCTCTTGTGTGACTTTGTGAACAAGGTTCAAGGAGGAGATTTAAGTAAGTGTACAGGAGAAAAGAAACTTTGCAAGGGTTTGTTTGAGGAAGCCGAGTGCTCAACCCCCTTTTCTTCCTTTCCATGCCTTCATCTCTTGGCCTAAGAGGTTTGGATCAGGTCTGTCTCCTAATATTTAGCTCCTCTTGAAGCAATGGTTGCTATTCTTCTTTTCCATTCTACCAGCAGAAAATTATCTGATGTTACTATTGTGTTGCAAAAGTCATTCAGCTACGTGAGCTGCTTATCAGTGCTAGTTATGCCTTGTACGTATGCTGTATATCCTGGCTACTCTTAAAGAGCCATTTTCCCCCTCTTTCAACTGTTGTTGCTTTTCACTCTCTTAGGGCTTCTCTAAGGCTTTCAGATTTGCTTCATTTTGTGGAGATATTGAAAAAAAATGCACTCTTCTTCTGTATCCTCATTTCTAGAAGGAAGGTGACACAGGTACTTCTGCTAGACCATGATCCTAGCCTGTCTTCTATTGTTTCCAATGCTGAAGCTTCCCATGGATTGACAGAGGAAACAGAGTATTAGCCAGTACACTAGACCACATGACTTTTCTTTTGTGTTTTGCCTACCACTGTGACCTTCATGTGTCCTTAAAAGCAGGTCAGACTAGTGCCTCTGGCAGCACTTTTCTCTCACCCATAAATAGCAAGCCAGCAATTACAGAAAGCCATGGTGATTAGAATTTGTAATATAGCCTTGGTATATAATTCCACAGCCACCCAAGAAACTAAATTCTAATGACTTTCTGCAACTATGTCATCTTTTATTATTGCTTCTCTACATACATTCTATGTCATTTCTATGATACATTAATTCTCAGACATGAACATTGCATTGTTTGGGTAATTTTTCCTATGGTTCTCAAGAACAGATTGACGAAGTACTCTTTGAGCACGACTGCCACCAGCAGCTAATGTTGCAGTTTGTACAGTGCTGGCGAACCTTACAATAGCAGCTGGAAAAGGCCAGGTTTCTTAAGGTGTTATTCTTCTCTGTGCAGCAGTATTGTCATTGCCAATGTTTGCCTGAACTGGTCTCCACTGAATATGCTTCTGTGCCTGTGTGCAGTAACACTCTATTTCAGTATGTATTCTGAGGGCATATGTTGCTCACACCCAAAGTTCATAATTTTCTTGCATGTATACTGTGCCTTATGTTGCCTTTTGAGGTGTTTGTAGAAAACTTGCTCTGTCTTTTGGTGTAAAAGCACACAAGGATGATAATTCCATTTTAAACCTTTTAAAACAGGGATGTCCCTTCTCAGGAGGACATTCTAGCTTCTTTTCTCTGTACTAGGACACGGAGGTGAGCACAGGCTGACAAGGCCGATATGGGTGTTTCTCCAGAGTTCACTATGCCTGCATGCCTCTGCATTGGTTGTATTGTTTTCAGTCTTTCTCCTAGTGATATCATTTAGATGACCTTCAAATTATCTCTCAAATTTCATTTCTGTTCCTGTAGCCCTGTTGAATGCTTTCTGTTGATGTGCGGAAAAAGACCCCACAGCTAGGTAGTTGTAGAGAAGGTACGTTTATTCAGCGCTGGGTGCATGGGGGATTGCTCCACCAAAAACATGCACACCTGTCTGTGCTTACAGGCTTGTTTAAATACAGTTAAAACATGCTTATTCATTATTTCTTTATACATATGCATTATTTTCTTAGGAAAGGCAGGGTTATTCTAATTAGTTCCAAGAAGTAATTTCCATTTTCTCCACCCTGCGCTCTTCCCATCTGAGTTTGTGCATTGGTTTCCATTTTTCCTGGGCCGGGGTCTTTGGGGGTCTTGGGGATGAAAATCGTGGGTCTTCCTCTCCTTTTCAACTTGGCTCAAAAAGTAACTCAAACCAGTTCTGCTGGCAACTCAAACCAGTCTAATTAGCAAACTTCTATAACTGCCTTACTTTCTTGACATATTTCCTGATTTATCTTAGTTTTTTTGAAGCCTCAAGGCCAGGTACTGATAGCAACCATAACATATTCCCTGTTTCTATATTTGTAGCTAATTATGGCCTCAACCATGCAGTCTATCTTTGCAGCTTCAGCAAAAGCACCTACAATTATTTCTATTAACCCTGTCAGTGCTAGTTCCCTATTGATACATTATATCAGTTCCCTCTTAGTGTTAGTTCCCAATTGATACTCTATATCAGTTATTGATACCTTATATCACTGTAGTCTTTCCTTCTGATCTGCTCTTGTCCTTTCAAGACAGTACCTTGCCCTCTATTCCTTCAGGAAGCTGTGCTACTTTCTTCTAGGGAAAAAAAAAAAAGCACCAGGAACAGATTTTAAACCACAGAGTATTCTGCAGCAGTATTTACTCCCATATGGCATATTGGAAGTGCATACTTAACTCTTCTTGTTTAGGGGAATGTGTCAGAACCATCAAAATTATTTAACATATTGAGCTTCAAGGTAAAGATAAGAATATCTTGCTAGTTGGATGTAATTGTATTTATCAAACATTTCATGTCCTAAATAATTGCTTCAAATACTACTTCTTCCTGCTGCATCTGGTAAATTCCGTTTGTTATTAAATTCAGTTAGTAAACTTTTAAAAAACATTTGAAGAGTTATTGGCAAAGGATATTCCTGGTAGCATGAGTTACTGGGCAGTAGAGCACTAAAAATCTACGTGTCACATCAAAGATATCTGAGAATTAATGTTGTGTATTTTTTTTTATTCCTTCATTGTATGCATTCTCTAAATCAAATCCAGAACCAATCACCCTTAGAAAAATAAATATATCTGATATTAGCTCTTTGTTCCCAGCTGTAACAGACTGTTCTTTCACCTGTAATTTTGTTTCTGCGTTTCCTCAATTCAAAATCAAATCATTCCCATAGAAGAAATTGGATCCTTTATATCCATTCTCAGTTTTTCTGGTTTTGCCTCTAAATTCTGTTTTGCTTAGAACATGGGCCTTACATCTGTATGTAATTTGCTTCTTGTGAAAGAGTTAATTGGTGTGTTTCAGCTCTCGCAGACAGGATCCCCTCACAGAAATCTGCCCTGCCACCTGTGCTGCCTCCTGCTATACAGCATTACAGCATTTGCTCCCTGCACATGGTTCCAAAAATGTGCAAAGTTAGTCATTCTCCTCGATTGTTTTCCACATGCTGAAGATATTCACCCTCCCGTGTGTCCCACTCTTTTTTATTTCCCAATTCCTAGCACCAAGCTTTGTGAGGGATCTTCTGAAGCTCTTTGCTCTGTGGTAACTCGTTTTCAGTTTCCTTTATCACAGGTGCTTCTCATCGTGTGTTTCTCCGCTGAAGGAGCCAACAGCTTGACAACCTTTCCTGTGAAAAAGCTCATCCCTTTAGCCATCTGCTCACCTTCTAAATCTCTGATATCCGACTAGGGAATCTGTCACATCTGACTTCATTTAGTCACAAACACATAGCTGTAAAACGTGAAAAGAGCTTTTCTGCTACTGAACTTTCAGCAATTTCTTTTCTTTTAGAAGACAGTATCTCTGAACCGTGTTGCTGCGGGAACCGCGGTGCTGCTGGCACCGACTCCCTAAGCCTGTTGCAGGGATGAGTCACTCCACCTTTTCCGTGAATCCCACTGTCCCCGCGGCTCGGCTGGCGAGCAGTCGCTGCTGCCGACAGGGCAAGTCCCTCCCCCTCCTTGTCCCCGTCCCCGCAGCCCCCTCTGCCCGGAGCCCCAGCCCTTCAGCTCGCTGTGGGTGCTGCTGTGGGAAGCAACGGGAGGAATCACCCGTGGCCTTTTCACGGTCACAGTGTGCAGTTGCTGTTAACCTTCGCTGACCCGAGACCGGCTTGATTTTTTTTAAGTGGTCCACTGAGTGTAAAAATGATTCTTGTACTGTTTAGTTGAAGTCGGTAGCGCGTAGAATAGTCGGGAGTGCAGTGTGTGCGCACGAGAGGAAAGTGTTTTAATAGCTTACCGAGCTGTACAGCGGGGAGAGAGAGTTCAGCAGCGTGTAATTAACTGCGTAAGATGAAGCCCGGAAAAAGAAATACAGCCTGTCTACAAGGCTTCTTTGTAAGTTACAGCACTTTCTGTGTTGTAATAGAGAAGTGTTTTAGAAAGGTAATTAAAAATTTATCCGTAACAGTATGTTACGGAAGGGCTTGGAAATGTTCGAGTGGTAAGATTATTGAAGATGTGCTGGAAGAAGAAAATCATATTATAAGGAAGAGATTTCTTTTATGCATTCCTCGGGGACTCCTTTTTTGAAATGTTGAAGCCCTGGAGTCTGGTTTTCCTGAGCATGGTGTAATAGCTTTACATGGCATCACAGCACAGTCTTAATCTGAGAAATTAAAATGTATCTTTCCACAATTAAAAAAGGGAAAATATTTATTGTGTAACTCTTACATGGTTATGTTGATGATGCACTTTGATTTTATTTTTTTTCCTCTGGGTACATTGTTCTCCCCAGTTCCATGACTATTGATATTCCCTGTGTATGCAGTCAGATACACAGAGCTGGAGTTGGCAGACACACACAGGGGAACAGCAGCATATCCTTTTTCCTATTTGCAGAGAAATGTACAGTCCCTGATAAGAACTTCGTGCTGGAGCGAGATAATTAGCTGCAGCAAAGGTGAAGGTTTGATGGAGCACTTGCTGGGGATTTGCAGACAAGTCTGGCTCTCCCTGTCCCTGATAAAAGACAAAACATTTCTCAAGGAGAGCAAAGTAAGGGAAAAGGTTAGTGGATTTTTATCTACCAAAAACTTGCCAGTCTGTTTTCTGAGCCCAGCTACTCTTTTGGTCTCCACAATATCCCAGGAATCTCAACTTATATAAACGTGTATCCCTGGCTAATAATTTAACACCTGAAGTCTGATGCCATCACTAGGTTTTCCATAGTTTGGTATTCTGATTATAACAAAGCAGTCCTTCCTCGCTTTCCTTGGCCATCAAGAAGTTCAGGCTGCTCTACAGTCCACCTCCACCATTCATTTTCAAAATTAAGAACTTTGTATCAGCTAAAGCAATGCTGCAGAAGCTAGAAGGTGCAGAGTCAAATGGAGCTTTTCGATATTTGTCAGGTTACATGGCCACAAAAACAGCCACTGAAAGGCAAACTTGCCACCTCCGCCTTCCAGCATTGGGCTGTACGGTGGAGGCAGCCCTGAGGCAGGAGCCGCAGTGGGGATTGTCCATGCCATGCAGCAGCTGCACAGCTGTCTTCTCCTGCATTTACATCTGATGCAGAGGGGCAGAGAACTGGAAACATACTGCTAACCACCAACTATGGCCAGTCGATGGGCAGTGCAAGGTAGAAGTGCCCTTAATGGGGACCTTTGGAGGACAGCAGGCAGGTAATGTGGGAAGATATGGAAAGATGAGCTGACAACCACAGGTATGACAGGACTAAAAATTAACATGAAGGAAGAACACTCATTACCCAAAGGCTGACTGAAGTGCTGAAATCTGAGAAACACTGTTTGCTTGTCAACTGAACAAAATCAATGCTGTAGGGGTTTTATTAAGTTTGGTTTTGACAAGAACCTTTATTCAGATGAAACTGGTACTCCTACTGGCTGCTCCATAATAGTATTCATGACTGCTTCAAAAGCCTTCAAAAGTCTTCTGACAGATCCATGGAATCTAAAAATTAGTAGTACATTTTCACAATGGCTAATCATTAGATCTTACTGGAATTTGTTTAAGGACTACTAGGGCTGGCAGCTCTCACTGTCATCAACAGTTGATTGCCATCTCTTTGGGGAAAATGCAGTTTATTCATCTCAGAGCAAGGGAGAAAAACATAGAATTGGATTTTCTTCAGATGCAAATAAATAAATAAAAGAGATCAAATTAAACTCTATGGCTGACAGGAACATTATGGAGTCCTGTAGCACCTTCTATCTGCCCTTCTTTATCTCTGTGCCCATTAGCATGATGGGCAACATCTTATTTAAGTGATCATGAGATTTGGATTATCTTTGCAGTGAGTCTACGATATATTCATTTCTATCTTCTAAAATGTTGTCCTTTTTCTGTAGAGAGATTTCAGATATGGTGCTTTTTGACTGACTCCCCAACAGCTTCGAAGACTCACCACTTCTTGCTAAAGGATTTTAAAGGCAAAGATTCCCAAGACAGGTTAGGCTAGCTGTCCTCTCTTCTGTTCCCTTGATAAAAGACCCGACATTAAATAAACCAAGAAAAGTTCTCCCCAGGCCTCCTCTGCCAGAGGCCCACTAGTACTCTGTAGGCAAAAGGTGAGTGTTACTAAATAGAACAGGCTGACCAGCTGAAGCAAATACGGTGCTTAATGTATTAATGATTTTATTTTGTTAAAGTGGGAATCTTTTTAGTTATATAAAGTGTGCCTTCTGCCACCCAAAGCTGGTTGATATGAGGGCAAGAAGCAAAACTACAATCTTCCCTGCTCAAAGTAAAACTCTGACCTTAAAAAAAGTTCTAAGAAGCAGCAGATATTTCACTGACTTTCATGGTGCATGATGAAGACTGATGTAAGAAACCACCTGTGGGTGTTTTCCTATTGAAAAAAAAAAAGACATTGTTTTCTAAACAATCTGTTAGTATTATTTCAAAATGATGAAGCAGAAGAGCATTAATGGAATACCCTTTTATTTTAAGGAAAGTGATTTTGAGGATTCAATTAGCCAGAGGTGAGAGGTATTGCTAGAAATGCTGCAGTCGAACTCGAGGAGGAGAGACTGATTTCATTTTTTTTTTACAGTCCTTGGATAAAACAAACCTCTGAACTCAGGGGTTTGTGCCACACTGGGCCTGCAGGTGCCTGTGCTGCTCTCAGAGAAAGCAGGTGATGGCCTTGCTGCCAATACTGACCACTGTGCTGAGCTTGCCATGGATAGAGTAATGGATGGGGAACTCAAAAATGGGACTGACAATGGAGTTGTCATTCCAGGCAGTGAGTGGAGAGCTGAGCTGCTGCCAGGGCTGCCCCTGACTTGTCCGTGTCAGTTTGCAGAGAAGAGAGAACAGATTTCAGGGCTCAGATGTCTGGATACTCACCCCCATTTCACCCCTTGCAAACCCACCCATACTCCTACAACACCAAACCTGCCACAGAACCCTGGCACAGCTGCAGTGAGCTCAGGTCTATGCTGATAGAGGCCCATCTCCCCCTTTCTGTGCCAGAGACAGCCCATGGTTTGCAGAACAGCTGTTGCCACTGCCACACAGCCCATCTAAGCTAATAAAGGTAAGTTTTACAAGACTCAGGATTCATCACTAGCTGAGGTTTGAAAGGTCTTGTTCAATACAGCAGAAACCAGTATAAGCATTAGCTGTGGAATAAGTTTGTGGTCCCTGAAACAGGCTGGTGTTTTATTCCTGTGCTTCCAGCTGAGCCAAATGGTACAGCAGCACACCTGTACAGTGCTGTGCAGTTCTTCACCTGGCAGAAAGGTGACTTGTTTGTTTGTTTGTTTTACTATTGCCATTCTGTGCAAATACAAATGCTTTCTAGCATATTTCTTTGCAGCACAAATTTTCTTTGTCAGTGTGAAGTAATCTGGCAATAGGAGGGGTCAGCTGAGAGGCAGGTGCTGCAAAGTAGAAATTAATTAGTCTAATTGAAATAAGATTGGGCTTAACAACCTGTGGATATGGTGATGGTGAGCAAGGTTGACACAGCTGATGATTATGTTGCTTGAGAGTCAAGGTGCCAGCCTTGCTGGACTGTGGCTCAGGTTGCTTGTCTCTACTACCCTTTGAGTCCTTGGGACTGGATATTCAGAGGTTGCTGTGTTTCCTGTACTTTTACTGAAGTTGCTGGGATTTACTGAACTGCAAAAGTTTCGGTCTCACATGTGTCCCAGGAGAAGGTAAGAAAGTATCTGGGCAATTCCCTCAGTGTACCCTTGCTGAAGGTTTTTGTGACTGTTTTTCTGCTGCTTGTTTTAAGCTGTCAAAGCCTGAATTCAATTCTCTGTCTATAAAGGTCCTCAGGTGTGTGTATGTTTGTTTGCATTTGTGTGCACATGAAGTCAGGTATTCATCCCTGCACACAAAGCTGTGTGTTGGTATGTGTAAATGCACACAGTACCCACAGCTTTTTAATCACTTTAAATTCTGAAAAGTCTTTTGCTACAACATTGTAATGAATGAAGAATACTGCATTTGCCTGTGAATTATCAAGCCGGCTTATTTTCCTGAGCTGGATGCCTCATGAAAGGATAAGGTAATTTATTTATTCTTCTGTAAGAGAAAATTATTTCCTCTGATAGGAAATTATAGAATGGTTTGGTGTTTTTCTCTTTAAAAATGTTATAAGGATAAATTTTAAGAAGATGAAATTTTAGAATAGAGAGAGGGAGGTAGGACAAGGGACAGGAAAGTAAAAGAAGTGTGGCTCACTTGTGAGTGCAGAGGCAGATGGTGTGCTCTATCCAAAATAATGGTGCTTGTACCTCTTGAATGGGCTTTGGGAACAGTCCTGGATCAACATGTGTTCCATATTGAACCATGTTGACTTAGCTGACAGGTGCAGAGACTGAACTGCAGAGTCTGTGTGGGAACAATAGAAAAAACACATGATAAAGCTTTTGTTTTGCTCATTTCACCTTTCCTAGCTCAGAACCTTGTGCTAGTGGCAGAGGTACAAGTCTTGTCAAAAACACTGTTGTAGACTTAGACTTTAAATCACGTATGTGCCTGTGAGATGGAACTGGCAACCATCCAGCCCTTCTGGGGGCCATTTCAACATTTGTACATTGTGTAGGAGAATGAATCTCAGTGGGATTGCTTAGGCGTTATTGCAATGAAAATATTGAATTATAATTACACTAACACACAAAACTGCAATAGATGTTCTTAATTTGAAATTGGAGCTCAACAGATCTCCTTTCTTCAGTATGCTCATCACGCAACTTCTACAGCAGTATGAATCTTTCTTTGGAGAGAAGAGGCAAAATGAATATTCAACAATTGTTTTAGTTAAGCTGATGTTACTGTAGACTCTGTTCTTTCTGGCTTATTCTTTGAAATGCAAATTTTTTAAAAACAGAGAAATCAAGCAATGATAATCAATCTTTTCTCCAGGGTAGCAGAACTTCTAAAACAATAATTTTTAAAGCCTCTGTTGTCCTTAATTACTTCTTTCCTATGGAAACACTGATAACATTTGTGGGGGAAGGGTGTTCAGAAGTGTGCATCTGGAAGAAAAGCAATTGAACTAGGATCAGAGTAACAATTTCTAGCTGTAGGAAGACATCTATAGTCATTCTCTTGTCTCCTTATTGAATGCTCAGTTACTTTTTCTCTGAGAAATTCCAACCTGCCACTGAAACACTTCCCCTTGTTGTCATAACTTACAGAATTGAGTTTAGTCCCTCTATTATTTTCTCCCTCTGTGTTGCTGACCCTACTAGGGGGTCAAATCCCAAGTAACAAGTGGTGGCTTCTGCTCAGCAACACCTTTCCCTGTTGGGCCTATGAGGGGAGGGGAAGCTCAGCTAAAAGGGAAAGCAGTAGATGCCTAAAAAGGTGTAAAAACCTGGTCCTTCTTAGCTTTCTGTCTGATTAGTTTACCCTTACAAGTGAATGTTGTCTAAAACTGCATTGTATTTGTTCTTACCTATAAACTTACACTACAGAGGACAAATTCCATTTTCTTGTCACCCCAGAGATTCCAGGAAATGTCCATAGGTTATATAAATGTAAAAATAGCAGTTATGAATACAAAGCTAATCAATATTAGAACTAATCAATCAACTTCCAGTAATGTATTATACAAAGGGGCT
This sequence comes from Sclerurus mexicanus, assembly GCA_013396755.1. NCBI lineage: Eukaryota > Metazoa > Chordata > Aves > Passeriformes > Furnariidae > Sclerurus > Sclerurus mexicanus. Next base: position 115,422 of record VWZF01003842.1, read on the forward strand.
CCAATTTGCCACAATCTCTCTTCCTGAAAGACAAGAAATGTGCAAAACTTTTCTTTTACAATATATAGAAAACATGGTCCAAAATGGGCGTTAAAAGGGTCTCTTTTTTCATCATCTTGGCTATCATTCCCTAGAGTATTATAACGCAGAATAAAGATTCATTAGTCACTAATAATGTCTGGAGACCTTTGTCTTGAGAAGGGAGTCTCTGTTTATGGGGGAGAATGGCCAAGTTGGATGTGCATGTGTGAAGGTTGTGTTTGTAAGAGCTGTTACTAGTTCTAGATGCCGGGGAACAAGTTACCCTTTTACCCAAGGCCAGCCTGATGAGAAGCAAAATGTTTCTTAAAAACAAGTATTTCACAGTACCTTCTCAGTGTGATAACGCTAGTACTGGAAAACAAATATATAGGTGTTGCATAGCCTGCTGTCGGTGTAGAGGAAAGGCCAGGCACATGAGGAGAGATGTGTATCTTTAGATATTGTTGTTGTGGTTTATCCCCAGCTAGCAACTAAGTACCAGCAGGACAATTGTGCCTGGCACTACAGCAGTGTTCTCTGAAGTGCTGTAGAACCAAGGGAGTATTGTGAATGGTGTTAGCAACTTCGAGAATAAGCTTCTTCAGACAGGGCACCAAACTTCATTGCAGGAGAATACAAATCCAATGGGCTTTAAATCTTTTCACCAAAAATGTGTTTGTGAGGAGGAAGAAAGGGGAAGGTAGGTAATTAGATGGCTATTTTATGGTGTGCACCTAAGCCATAAATTTTGTTTGTCCAGTGTGGACTGGTTTGCTAGAACATAAGGCCTTGGTCAGATTTTATACCACTCACTGTTCCTCTAAGGCACAGCTTTATAGAAAGGAAAGGTTTTGGAAAGACAAACGGAATCTTTGCTCTGGTGAAGAAGTTTCTGCTTCCAAAATGTTCCATTTCACAGCATCCAGAAGAAACCCTCAAACAAACAGCTAGAGTGTCCATCCATCTGCTCAGTGTGCAGACACGACGAATCAGGGCAAAGTATTGAGGTGATTTAGCTGCGAGTACTGTGTTGGCTGTAGCTACAATCATCCATCCACTCAGCCACCAAAAGGACATTTCTGCTTCTGGGTTTGATAGAGCCTGTATCTGACTCTGGCTCCCCAGAAGTAGGGGACTGAGGGCTTTGTCCCTACTTGTCATTTCCCTCCCTCCACTTCCACTGGACAGGAGGATTTTTTAGAGCATCACAAAAATGCCACGGACTTTTCTTCTCTATCTGTTTTTGTTGTGTTTGTGACTTCTCCACCTTTCCTAATGGCAGGTGTATACACCTAAAGGTATTGCACCACAGAAACCAAACCAAGAGCCATCTCCAACACTTGTAGGAAAAAGCCAGCACATAACTGGTGAACCAATAATGACAGAGAGCAAAATACTTGCTCTGTCATTAAAACTGTGATTAAAGATTTAGGTCCAAATCCCTTTGGGCAATTACACAGAAATTTGTTTCGTTCAGTCTATCACCCTGGGCCTCCAGGCACACACCAGCAGTCGATTTGTACTCTGTGACAATTAGCATGCTGAAGTTTATCCTGTTAGAGATGCAGCCTCCCACCAGAGGTACACTATGCCTCTCCAAATCTGTTTAACAGTGACACAAATATTGGGTTCATCTGCCATCCATCACTTGTCTTACGTTGCTTGAGAGATGAATATATTTTATTGCTCAAGTTGGGGGTGCCAGTAGGGACCTAAGCCTCTTAAAGGTACATTTTAAAAAAGAAAAAAGAAGATAATAACAGGCAATGCTGTTGGGAATTAAGCAAGAAAACAACTAAATCCATATAAAAGTAAAGAGGTGTATCATTGAATTTTAAGCCAGGGTCGTGTGATCTATTAGTCTCCCATGGATTAGAGGTTGTTGCAGCTATGGCTGCTGTATTGCTGCTCCCCTGCCTGTGACTGTGGGGGCTTGCAGCAGAGGGGGCCATTTCTGGGCCTCCACAGTCAGTTACTGTAAGCATCTATTTTGTATCCAAGCACAGGGAAATTTAAGACATGGCTGAACTTAATTAAACCTACTCATTTAAATTACCTGAGCTCTGAGATGATGTCTTTATTTTGCACATTGTTTTTTTACACTGGAAGACTGTGTGCCTTGCCCTACAGCCAGTATCTTTCTGTCAAGGTTTGGGAGGGTGAGGGCTCACTTACATAAGAAAACTCTATTGTTCTTTGTGTAGTAATAATCTAGAAGAAAGAGAGTTTTCCTAAAAATTAATTTCCACCTTGACACACAGATCAAGTGGGAGCATTTTTTCCACAGGAGCTGCATTTGTTCTCAAGCACAGCAGGTCTGCATTCTGGCAATCTCTGAAGGCTGTTATAGTACTGTACCACCGTACATATAGCTGTATTTTAATGCCCAATTATGTAAAGTATAACTAAATGTTTCAAACTCCTGTGAAGTTCCTGCAGTGCTTCTGAATGCTCCATAATATACAACTGTTCGTAAAATTTTTAAGAACTCGTATTCTGGAATTTGTAATGTGATGGTTTTTCGGTTGGGGTAGTTTTTGTTGTGTGTTTTTTTTAATGCGCTATAGAATCGCTGCAACTAGTTTAGTGGGAGTTAGTCTTCTGTGAATTTCTATTCATGAAACCAAAGAGAAGGAACCCCAAGTTTCTTTTAGTCCTTTGAAATGCTAGTAGTTTATCTTTCAGACTTCAGGGAGCCATTTAAAGCCTACAGACATTCTAAAAGAGTTGTACAATGCTGGTGGCAAAAGTCACCTAATACTTAGGTACACGGTGAGCAGTAGCTAGAAGGATGTCATTCCTTCTGTGTTTATAAGCCTGCAAACGTGTCCTGAATTATTTTGCTGTTCTCCCTTATCATCCATTTGCCATGACTCTTTCCTTGGCGTGAGACAGTGAAGCTTCTTCTGAGCCTTTCAAATTCAGCTGTGCAGAGAATAAAGATGTGCCTAGGGTTTGACCCAGAATTCAGGTTCAGCTCAGTGCTTGGCCGTTCTTTCAAGGTGCTTTGGCTGCAAAACAAGGACTCAAGAAAAATATCCTGCACTGGGTGGCTTCTCATGGAAATCTGTTGAATTTCCCTAGATGTTTGGACAGTTCTAATTTCTAAAATTCTGTATCAAAACTAAAACTATATAAGTGCTTGAGTAGTCTTTTTAATAACATTGGAGCAAAGTTATTTCTTCTTGTGCAAATTTCCAAGATATTTTCTTTTTAGTGTGTATGTGGAATGAAATCACGCTTTGAAGTCCACATGTTTCCTCAGGGAGAAGGAAGCTCCTTTTCAATCAATTCTACAGAGAATGATCCTCTTGGAGCCTTGGAATGAGCTCCCTCTTGTCACAGATGCAGACGTAAAAGCAAAATTGGTAAATTCATTATTTCATGGTTCTCTAAATCTTAAAGGAAATCTTCTCTGTCCCTTCCAGCCACTTCCCCAAACTTATTAAAATTAAAGCTCTGTGTAGAGTCTTAGACTTTAAGTCTTCAGCTTGCTGATTTTCCCTCTGTGCTGGAGAAGGTGAAGGTATATAATATATTGAAACACCTTTAGGCTGCAGCTCTGGACTCTGCTCCCCCTTTTCTCTCTGGAAATCTTTTTGCAGAATTGTAAATGACTGGCCATGAGCCAAAAGAACAAATATGCTTGGCCAAGTTAGAGAGGATCTTGGAAATAATGTTCTTAAAAAATGATGCACTGCGCTCCTAACATCCATCATATTGCAAGTAGTAGTGTGGCTTCATGACTTTCCCTTCTTAACACCCATTAAAGAGAATCCCTGGCTAATCCTTCAGAGATAAGGAGCAGAATGATGGTAGTCATAGAAACCACTGCTTAAATATCTGTGTTTTGCACAGACTCCAGAGTATGGCTAATTACACAAGTGATGGAAATCTGTTTCAGTGCCGTACAAAGCACTACCATTTTATTAACTCTAAGCAAGTTTGCTGCTCAAAAAATTGTATGGGTACATCTGCTTTTTAGCTGGGCTAGCTGGTAATGAAACTAAGGGGAAATTCTTAACACAATGCTTGCCATCTATTGTTAAAGGGCCCCTTGAATAAATCTTCTTCAAGTACAAAACAATAATTGAGGTGGCCATAGAAGTAGGCGTCTCATGTGTACCCATTGAATCATAAATAGGTTCTGTAAACAGGTCCTGAATCCAACAGAGCAGTTTAAAGCTGCTTTTTCCAGTGAGAGTTCAGAACTGTTGCTCTGAGAGCTGTAGATCTGCTGTGTCCTTGTAGCTTCAGGCTGGCAGAATGGACTGATTTTCAACAAATTACATAGACAATGCTACTTAGAGTAAACAAATACAGGGATTGAGCATGTTTAATGAGCCTCTTGTCTATAAGGGCTTCAGACTTCCTGGGCCCTTGCTCAGCATTTCTAGTTTAAATTCTCTTGCATATCTCAGAACAGTTTTATACCAATATTCCCATACCAGCACAAGGGAGAGCCCAGCAGAATGCAGCTAATATAGCCAGAGCCCCTTGCATGGGATATACAGGGAGAGGCTGAAGGAAAGGATGTAGTTCAGCCTGAAGAAGAGAAGTTAAGAGAAGGGCTGCTTGATGTCACCCGCTGCCTGATGAGATGCTGCAAAGGAGATGCAGCCAGGCTCTTCTCAAGGTGCAGAACAGAAGGACAAGAAGCAATTGTCACAAATTGCAGAAGGGAAAATTTTGTTTGGAGGTAACCCTTTCTTTCATCATTAACTTCTTGAGCATAGGAACAGAGAGTTTCCAGGAACGTTCCCTGGGAACCATTAAAACTCAAATACACCAAGCTCTGTGCAACCTGGTCCAACCTTGAAACTCGCCTTGCTTTGAATAGGAGGATGAACTGCAAGATATCCAAAGAACTGACATGTATTTTTTCTGTGATTCTCTAAAAATGAGGCAAGGAACAAGTTAATTCGGGTCATGCAACAAACTTGTGCTCAAGATAGGAACATGCATTCCCTAATTTCAAACCATTGTTGCACTGAGTAGCCCAATTACTCTTCTGGCAGAACAATATTTCCCTGATGAGCTTTATTTAAGAGCATTCGTGATCTAGTAAGAACAAACTTTTTGTTCTTTCTTGTAAAAATACGTAAGGGGATGGACAAGAATATTTTAACTTTATTGCTTCCAGAGTATCCTAAAAAAGTGATGCTTTTAAGCTCTGTGCTTTGCCTTGTGGCTTTTGTTATGAAACTGTGTCTGTGTTGAGTAGAAGCTCCCTCACCCCCACTGTGTTCTAAAAGGGTCTTCCTTCAAAGAAATTTTTCTTCAGAAATAGTAATGGTTTAGGTGCATCTGCATGCTTGGAAACTATATTTCAAAATGAAAATAGTAATTATATTCAAATGCTAATATTTTCTGTTATGATCCATATCTTGGTTACCTCTAATGATGCCGTGGAAGTTTTTGTTAGCAGACAGGAAATCTTTCTTTTTCCTGCAGTTCATGAGGTAGCTGGTGTTAAGTCAACTGTTGTTGCTGAATTTTAGTCTGAATGTGTTCTTCTAGTTGTCAATGTAAATTGCTATAAAGTGTTGGGTATGTGTAAAAGTTATTTTTTTATGTATTAAAATATTTCATGGAATACAGCTCCATGAATCTGGCTTAGTAATTATGGATATTATTAAAATTTATGAAGACATCTGGTAGTAAAGCTGCAACATCTCCAAGTGTTGGAGGGGTGGAGAAGAACCCAACAAAACACCACCTGTATAGACTTTATTAATAAATTCTTATTATCAGGTTCCAGCAGATGTTTCTCATAAACTACATTTGCTGATTTCCCCTTAACTGTAGTACAAAATGCGTGTGTTCACTGCTGCCCAACCCGTTTTAGCTGGCATAATAATTCTTACCCAACCATCTGTGCTGTGCTGATCAAACTTAGGAAATATAACACAGGTTTGCTTTTTTCACCTTGGCAGAGCCTTTGGCTGCACTACAGTGTAGCCTAAAGTAAAATAAAAGTAAATCATAAATTTCATGGATTAAAAGATGCTAAAGGAAGAAAGAAGTAACTTGTTTATTGTCTATGGCTCTGTGATCAGGCTGCAATTCTTGCAGAATTTCCTTGCCTCTAGTAAAGGTCTTAGTCCCGGAAAGAGAGGGCTTCTGTGCACAGCTGTAACCCTGTGGTGGCAAATCTGGCTCTCATCTCTTGTGCAAAACCAGGGACAGGCCAGACCTCAGCGTAGCCTCTGCACTCCAGCTCTGGAGATGCCAGCACACTTGCTTTGCTGCAGGGCTTTGAGCTTTCTGCTGCATTTGTAAATCTAACAACTTGGTTTAGGCTCTCTGAAGGGACCTATTGCATCTTCAGTCCCATCCTCCTGAAATCATTTTTGCACCTGTTTAGCTCTCTAATTAAGAACACCTTAAAGTCTCTGGGCAGTTGTGGCTTGCAAGAATGCTAAATTTCTCCCCAGGGCAACCATACTAGCACCTGGAAGGCACTGTGAAATGCCTTCATGCAGGAAAGGTATATTCTGCACAGACCACAAGCTTTTGGGCTGAGATATAGGTAGCTAGCTTGGATAAAATCACAGAGTACTATCAATTTATAAGTTATTTAAGATCTCTTTTTTTATTATTATTATTATTCCTGTCTTGTCTGAAACTGTTTAGATTAATGTCTCTCCTTCTGTTGATCTAAGCACTATGAGGTGACCTGGACCTTACTGACCTCATGGTTTTACTGTAGGGTAAATACTGGAGAAATGTCAGGTCTAAGCTGTGAAGCCAAAAAAGCTAGACAGAGCTGCATAGCGTCTCAAGTAAGGCTCAGTCCTGGCATAAAGATGAACAGCAAGGCTTGAGTTTTTGTGTTGGTTCGTTTGGGGGTTTTTTAATCCCTCACAGACAACTTCAAAAAAATTTTACCCTGAAGGTGGAAATGAGAAGGGAGGCTGTGGTGGTGAAGAGGAGGATGTTGGAGGTGGTGTTTTGTGGGTTTTTTTGTTGCTTATGGGGTTTTTAATCTTTTTTTAATTGCTCAAGAGGTGATGTGGGTGTATTTTCAATTATCCCAATTTACTGGGAAGTGCTGAACTGCCCCCATGGCATCTATGAAATCCTAATGTTGAATTGTTTTAATGATGTTTCTAAGTGTCAAAGTGATTATGCAAATATGAATTAGGGGGAACACTTTTAAGCCTGCAGTTTCATGGAGAACACCCCTTCATTATGAAGCAAACTATTTCAGGGTAAGAGTAAGTTACTTGGGAACATCTGTAGCAGCAAAGTAACTTTCTAATGGAATTTGCTTGCTGCTAAGAAGTTCTCATTAAGCTACAGCCAGTTTACTCTGAGAGGGAAGGGAATGGGAGAAAAAACCACAGCACCGCTCCACTGGGCATATGGACTCTGTATGGGCACTGACTCTTGCATCTTCTCCAGAGCTGGGGGCTAAAATAGCTGTTAAGATTTGGCCTGAAAATGTCTCCAAAATAAACTTGTCTTCTTGGTTAATGACGCTATCCCCATTTGCCACAGCTCAGCTCTGCTGATGACAGTGCTCTTTCTCTCTCTAATCACTTCAGTTTCAGACAGCCAAAGGGTGAGCAGCTCTGAGCTGAGGCTGTGGAGAGGTGTCCTTCTCTAGAGTTACCTACATCTGTACCTTGCTCCAAAGGTTGATCACACTGCGTGTTTCTGCCTGTCCTCTGCTGCTAGAGGTTACTGACCACTTCGCTTTCCTGCGCTGGATGATAATGTGGAATTCCATCTGGCAACATCATCTGGGTTAGTCTCAGCTCTCCTGAAGTGTTAAGATGTCTTGGATGTTCAAATTTCTCATTAGGCATTTGCTATCCAGCAATGAGCTACCCATCTGCCTCCTAATCTGTTGCTGCTGGGAGCTGATAGAACCACCTATGCTGTGGTTATTAGCAGTTTTAGCAATAGCACAGTCTCTGAAGACCTCAGATGGAGTTTTAAAATCACCCCACTGCCACTGACCAGATTATCACACTGGTGTCCGCAGAGAAAATGAAAACAAAAAGTGGTCAGCCAAACTTCTAGCTTCTCTTGGTAGGCTTATGGGAGAGATTATGCCCAAACTACCTTGCTGACTAGAATGACATGCTTCAGCTGTATCCCCCCATGCAAGTGGGTGCCCTAATTCCATGTGCACCAGGGACCTGCCTTTACTCTGACTGCACAAAACAGCATCTGACTAGCATTGAAACACCTTTCTCTGTTCATTAGAGGAATCAAAGTTAGGTTTTAGGCTGTTTGCTGTATACTGAGGTGTCCTTAGTGAAGGAAAAGATAAAAATAATGTTGCTGCCTTATCTGTAGAGTCTGTCTGAAAATTTTCATCATCCTATGTGTGACAACTTAGCAATGGAATAATCCCCAGATACACAGAACCTTTCTGTAATTAAACTCACTGGTTGGTAGGGGTTTTTTCTTGAGGTTTTGTACCTTTTTAATCAATCCTAGAGGTACAACACCAAACCATGGTTTATTTAATTTTCTTATATAAAAGAAAAAAAAAAAAAGCAGGATATTGGACTGAAGGAATTCACTTTAATGGTGACCTTTTCCCTCCAGAAATTTAATACTGCATAATATCTGGAATATAATATTTAGCATTTGCTGTTAATACTGACCTGTCTGATGATGTAGCAGTAGTCCTGCAACTTCCTAGACAGACTGCAGAGTGCCCAGTGTGTCAGGCAGTCTGTACTGGGGATTAATCTAAACAGTAGGCACAGCTTAGAGGAAATTGTGAAACCCAGATCTTGAGCTGACTTTTCCTGAGGATTGTCTCCCTGTGTACCTAGGGAATACTTATGATTGCAATGTTTATTAAAAAAAAAAAAAGTGATTTTAAGTAGCACTATCTATACTATTAAAAAGGAGTGGAAATTCCTTTCTCACAGCTCAACAACGAGGGCAGACCTCTGCATCAAGGAATGGGAAGTGCCCAAAGTAAAAGATGGTTCAAATGTCTTAGTGTCCCCTTTTCAGCTTGGTTTGACTGCAAGATTTGCACAGGACTGTAGGTCTTTGCTATATTTAATGAGTTTTGGAAAAGCAGGAGGTGTGTAAGAGCAGCCTTGAAAGGTTAGGCAGCTGACATTTCGGGAGGCAGCAAATAACACAAGTTGATAATGTCAAGGAGCTGGTGCAAACAGTCTTTTGAGAGCTACAGGTGGGTCCCAGATAAATGCTTCAATAACTGGCAACTTCGATTTAAAAATTATGTTTTGGGTAGCAGTATTATTTCCTGTTTACCTGTGAGACTCACCTCAAATGTCAGACAGGGATGGTGATATTTTACATAAGACATTTTTCTTCCTAGCTCTTTTCAGGGTTGTAAAGATCTTCCTTGAGGACAGCCTGTATTCCCTTCCTTCCTGTGTTCGTGAGCAGGAGTTGTTTGCAGAATACAGAAGGGATCTTTCTGCTCCTAACCAACCTCCAGTACTCTTGCTGACCTGATGCTGATACTTGCTCTCGCTGTGCAATGAACAAGGTGCAGTGGCATCTGAAATACTCCATCTCACTGAATGTTGGTGCTGCAGTGCACAGCAGAGCAGCCAGCTTGCATAATTAAATGTGGTCAGGACCAGTACATAAAACTGGCTTGAGAAGATAGCCTTGATAAGGATCCTGTGCTTTCAAAGTCCGACAGACACCACTTTTTAAAGCTATACCATAGAATTCTGTATTGTACTTTTGCTCTTGGAAAGTGGTTGCTGAAAACTTGCAGCCTTTGATGTAACTGAACTCAAATATTTGACGATAATTCTGTTAGTAAGTAGTGAATTCCTGTCTGCCCATCCAAATGTATTTCCTAGAAGCTGCTACAGACAGGGGGGGGGCAGGAGACTTAGTCAAACAACATTAAGTGGTGGATGGAAGACATGGACTAAAAAAAGGTGACCTCAGTGTAGTGGGTCAGATTCACACCCCTCAGAGCCAGGCGAGATTACTTTCGAATGCCCATAGCAAGGAGCTGATAATGCTGTACCTCACAGGGCACCCATTGAGGGCTGGTTTTGGTTACAGATCTCCACAGACCTGCAGGCACTGGGTTCTTACGGCAAACATCATGTGCGTTTTCATCAGAAAAGGCCCTCGTACTTTCAGATCCCAGGGATACTGATTTCCCCGAAGCCGCTATTGATACTGGCCTATCTGACTAGTACTTTGCTTCTGTCCTGGGGTAAAAGTTGTAGTCAAGTTTTAAAAGTTACAACTCAGTAACTGAAGCCACCAAATTTTGTAATTGACTTCAAGTGCAACAGATGATAGGGACTACTTTTTATGTATGTTGGTGCTTGTAATTGAAAAGCTTTGTATTCAAATGGCTGTGGCCAACTGCAGTTCCATGGCAAAGACAAGTTGCTGGCTTGCACTTGTAAACCACCTTGTCACTTAAGTTCACTGGATCAAATGGAATGCGTGCCTATCTGAATGCCAGAAATGTGGACACAGCATCTTTTTGTCTTAGAGAAACAATAGATAAATTTATTTTTAGTATACTTAAGAGCAACATAGGTGTGTGTGCTGCAGCCGTGGAGCTACCATGTAAATATTTTTCCCAGACTTGTTCTTTTTTCCTTTCTTGGTATATAGTCAGTCCCTTCCATCTGACCCATCACCTTAGTCAAGATCTTGAAAACTCCTTTTGCCCTGGCACTACAAGATTTTAGGTACATAGGCAACATATATCAAGGCATGTACAATATGTGCTATATGAGTTACTTTTCATTTGCTGAAGTTCAAAAATTTTTTCCAAGTGAAAGGACAGTCTGTTGTGGAAGAATTCTATCACTGCTTTTGGAAGAAAAAAGCCCCTCACTCCTGCTCATACAAGCATTTACTTTGATGCTCTTGAAGCAACCTTTTTTTTTCATCGATGGCAAGCCATGGTGGTGACTCACATAGCACATCGGTCGAAATACGGAACAGTAATGAGTTAAATAGACTGCCACATCACAGAAATTAGTTTGGTTTTTTTTTGACAAAGGAGGGTTTTTTTGCTTGCTTCATTGTTTTTGATGTCCTGAGTGCCTACAATGCTCAGAAATCATGTCTTTGCATCATCTTTATCTGCTCTGGGATTGAAGGCAGGTTGCTGGCTAACACTCCAAATATGATGGTCTGCAATTCCTTAGCAAAGGCCACATTAGTTTCTCTTGAAAGTCAGCTTGTCTCTTTGGCCTCTCTGGATCCAGAAGTCTCTGAGGCCCTTTTTGCAGGAGACTTGCAGGACTCTGATGGCTGTGCAGCAGCCAGAGAAGGAGAATTTTTACTCAGAGAGAGGTGGTGGTCAAGATGGTAACCATGCACCTGCATATATTGTGGACTGATATGGTCAAAGCTGTTCAGTTTGTTTTTGCTAAACAGTACTGAGCCTGCGGCGAGAAACCGGTCCTGTTACCCTTGACAGCTGTATTTTTGTCAGCAGTTACCTAAGTATATTGGATTCCAGCACAGACCTTAACACTTGGAAGCACAGGTCTGTGCTCAGAAAGATTAGTTCTAGCCCTTGCTTCTTGCACAGCCAGCATCTCAACACAGAAGAGCCTCCATTACCCTCGTCTGGACACAGCTGGCTGCACTCTGCTGCCCTGTGTTTGCAGGGTGCACAGCTAAACGTCTGGAACTTAGATTTCTCCTTTATATACCACTGCGTATGGTCTATGGTGGCATGCTTAGTTTTCTTGTCTTGACTAGACTGTGGGCCTGGTGCTGCATGCATCCTGGCTGGCTTGAAACCTGTGTCCAGGGGAGGTTTAGGTTGGATATGAGGAAAAGGTTTTTCACCTAGAGTGTGGCTGGGCACTGGAACAGGCTCCCCAGAGAAGTGGTCACAGCACCAAACCTGACAGCGTTCAAGAAGCATTTGGACAGTGCTCTCAAGCACATGGTGTGACTCTTGGGGATGGTCCGGTGCAAGGCCTGGAGCTGGACTTCATGATCCTGATGGGTTTGAGTCCTTTCCAACTCGACATATTCTGTGATTCTGCAATGCTGACTTTTGTGTAGTTGAATATATGAGTTGTAGCAAGCCATCAGAAATGGCACGTGTTTGGCTGTGTTGCCTCAGAACATCCCGCTGAGCAATAGCTGAGCTTGTGCTCTGGCGTGGTTCCTCCCACATTCTTCCAAGACCTTTCCTGGTGTTGGCACAGACAACTGGTCTCCCTTTCTCCCAGAAACAAATGACCTCACACAGAGGTTCACTGCTAATGTCGCTGCACAGGTCTTATCTAACTGCGGTGCCTTTCTATTTAATGTCCACTCCAGTCCTCCCTATTGTATATCTCTGATCTGGAGTTTGATGTGTTTATTGCTATAGATGTGCAAGAGGTGGTGTTTGTGGGTTTTTTTGTTGCTGTTGGAGGCAATGTTTCAAGAACCACATTTGATTTAAATCACAGACCACTTTTAAATCACAGAATATTCTGAGTTGAAAGGGATTCACAGGGATCATCAAGTCCAACTCTCAAATGAATGGCCCTTAGAGGGATCAAACAATTTCTCAGCTTGTGATTTAGTTGAGAAAGCAAGAACCTAGTCATGCTTGTTGCTGCCTTTCTCTTCCGACAACAAATATGCCTTTTTTTTTCCCCACATTTGTTTGTGAAGATTCTGTGTTGTTGCTGTAAAACTGTTTTCAGTCTTAATATCTGAAGAGTTCTCCATGAATGTCATGATGATAACATTGAAAATGCTGCCCTGTCCTGAAATGGTGTAGTTGAGTCAGAATTTAGTTTGCAGGCAAACAACCAGTAGATGTTTCAGTACTTTGCCAAATGGTATAATTTCATCATTAGAAATGATGCAATTGGAACCGACCATCTTCTAGCAGAAGACAAGTGCACAGGCAGGCCACCCTGCACAACAACTCCTCTTAATGTTTACTGTAACCAGTGTGCATTACTCATTTATGTTTGATGTAAAAGCTCACCACTTCTGGAGCTATTTGTACCTCAAAGTCCTTCTCAATCTTCACGTAGGACACCTTTGAGGTTTCTTAACGTGCCGCTGTTCAAAGAGAATGGTTGCTTGTTGGTAGCTTGGGTCTGGAACATGGCAATGCTTATTGCAGATGTCCCTGAAAGGATATTGAAATCCCCTGTGGTCTGGGGACTGTCAGCTACACAAAGGGCACAAGTGGTGTGGTAGCTGGCTGGCCTGGGATGTGGTGTCATGCACAGGAAACAGGCTGGGCTGCATTTCTTTGTGTAGGAAAGGTTTGACAGGATGAACAGCGGCCAGAAACCACTTTGATTGCATGCATCAGCAGTGTCCAGAAGAAAACTATTACCTTCTCGTCAACTTTAATGAATATTAGTTCTGCTCTATCAAGTAATGTTTTGAATCAGGATGGTGGAATACTAGATGTGCTCAAGCACCTCTTTTTACTCAATAAAACCTGATGGTAGGATTTTTATTCTTTAACATGGAGAAATGAAAAATCACTCTCTCTTACAGTTGCCCTTTATAAAAAGTTCACATGCACATACCACGCACATCCATCTCATCTAACATTTCACAGAATATTCTGAGTCAGAAGGGACCCACAAGGATCATCAAGTCCAGCTCTTGAGAGAATGGCCTATACAGGGATCAAATGCACTACCTTGGTGTTATTAACACCGTGCTCTCACCAACTGAGCTAAGATGTTTTCAAGTCTTCAGTGGCAAAAAAAAAAAAAAATTGCAAGAGGTAAAGAAAGAAAAGGTTATAAAGTAAATACAGGACCCAAAATTTGAAACAGTCTATCGCTGAATTTGGCAAGTGTAAGATGGGACATTTGACATCTAACCTTTCAGAACAGCTCTTGTTAGTTTTCCCAATCCCATCCACCCTTACCTGATTTGCAGAAGAAGCGCATGATACAAACATGAAATGAAGCATTTTGGCCCAATCAGTCACACTGTGTGTTTCAGCATCAAGCTGAAAAACAAGTTATTAATTCCACAGTCCTGGTATTTGGTAACCTGCCAAAGTCACACTGTGCAATTTAAGCCACTGCTCTGCATCATAACCATTTAGGAGAGTGCTCAACTGAGAAAGGATACTGCTTTTATGTTCAGAGAAGCCACATCTGTCTCCAAAGTCAAGGGTGCTGAAATGCTCCCAGTAGTAGATCAGTGTCAGCATTTGATGCAGGGCTGTACTGGGAGCTCTTCAGAGAACAGGATCACAAGACGCTTGATTTTTGGCCACTGATAGATGTGTCTGTATCTTGACCTTCAGCTCACAAATAGCTATGTCTCTTGGTTTCATCATCTGGGTCAAATTTGGGATGGCATTGGGATGGGACTGAAGTTCAATGCCCATTTCTTTATAGCATAGTTGACAGCACAAAACTGGACTCCCTGTGCATGCAGGCTTCATAGGAAATCCACTGTTATTTAGTTTTAATGTGAAGTGCCTGGGGAGGTCGGTGAGGAGCAAAGACAACTCCCTTTTCAACCGTGATGTCCTCACAATGTCTATAAAGAAAAATAGGATGCTTGTAGGGGGATAAACTGAGATAGTCTGCTACCCATCTGTAATGCCCTAACTTTTTGGTACCTGGCATGTCTTGGTCCTGCTAACCGACTCTGTTCTCATTTGGCACACCATCCCCCTACTAGGTCCCTTCCTCCTTCCAACCTATCTTTCTCTTTTCAAAATTCTTTAACTGAATCCTTTCAGAACTTTTTCCAGACTTTGTCCAAACCACTTTCGGCTCAACAATATCCTGCATGTTTCTTTTGGTTCAATAGCAGAGCATCACTGAGCCAGTTCTTCCACAGCTCAGAACAACCTAGGTTTGATAGTTCCCTGCTTTGTTCCCAAGTGCAAGAGGTTTCTTCTATTTAATGCAGAAAACTCACAAATGTTTGAAGGGGAGGAAGAGATGTGATGTTTAGAGCACATCCATTGCTGAGAGAGGGTGGAGAATGAGAATCTTGCACAATTTTTGCAATGAGCTGTAGGAAATTGGGAAGGACTGTTTTGTGTTATCTTCACCATAACATCTTTATTAGGTTAAATAGTTTTGGCATAGGTCCATAAACGTCTCAATTAACAGAGGAACCCAAAAAATCTGAAAGTGTATTTAATGTGAAGAATCTAAAATAACTAACTATTAAGCATGGATAGACAGTGTCATGAATTTCAGTGAAACTAATATCTCTCCTGGTGAGCTGCTGTATGTCTCTGTAGTGGTTCTTACTCTGGGTTGCTAAGGAACTTTGGTTATCTACATTTCTGCCTTTAACATTTGCTTTTATCCTCACACTTCATGTGGAGCATTTTCCTTCTGTATTGATGCTGACCTTTCTCTTCCCCCTCATTAGCAGAAGAAACAGCTATGCTACAGTTATCCTCTCCAAGTCTGTTGCTTTAATGCCTGGGAACTAAAATAAAGAAAACCTTTAGTCCTGCTGACACTTAATGATATGGTCATTATGCACAATAATACAGTGGAGAAAAGTGGTTTCAAAGGGAAGGGAGGTCTGCTTTTGTTATTAGCAGTTGCAGTGTGGGCACTTAGAATAAATAAATAACTGAAGAGAGATAAAATAATGTAATCAAAAGAAATCTGTTTCCAAAAGAGATGTCAAGAGGTCTGCTGCCCTGTTTTGAGATGCCATTAGCTTTACCTGTGTAATCCCTGACAGATGTCCATCATTTTTTACAGAAGTAGTGGTGTTTTGTAAGAAGTAGTTCAACTAAATGCCTTTTCTTCCCTTTTGGACATGGAGTATAACTTATTGATTGTTGTCTCTTGATAAAATCCCTTTTCATGTTTGGGGACTGTTGGTTCTGTTCTCCTTTTCCTCTGGACATTAACCAAAACCAGCTCTTTCATCATTTCCTTACAAATAATATTTCTGAACCTTTGATCATTTATGTCGCTCCAGTTTGGACTCTTCTACTTTTCCCCCCACATTTTATTAAGTGCAATTTCTCCAGGAGTAGACACATTATTGATTGTGGTCCTCCAGTGCTGAGTAGAGGAATAATTATCTCCTTTATTTTGTAAATTACTTTTTGTCTCATGTACCTAAAATTAATCTATCTTTTTCTCTTCCAACAACAGCATTTTTGTTGATGCCTTTTCAGCTGGTATGCCTGGTATAGACTCTGTACCCATTCACTGTAACACTGTAGAGCAGAGGAGCCCTCCCCTTCCATTTGAGCACAGTTCATCCCCATTCTTTCCCACTCTGGTGTGCTATTCTGCACTTCTTGAAATCAGTTCTGGTTTGTTGACTTGAGATTGAGCTTGATAAATGGGAGAAGCAGTCTGAATTTTAATCCCGCCCTTAAGCACTCTTTGCAAACTTATTTGCTAGTCCATCACTCAAGTTAGTAACATATAGTAGTTTCAAGAGATCTGCATTTGATCTTTTTCCTGTCAGAAGTAACGTGACTAACCTGTAATTTTACAGGAGCTTCTATTTTTCGATTTGTTTACTATATCTTGATGGGAAGAGCAAGCATCATAGCATTGCTCTGGGACCTTTCCTATCCTTCAAAGTTCTTTAAGACTGTTCAGAGTGTGTCACCTGTCTTCACTCCTGGATGCCATTCAGCACCTCAGGTAATTAGAGGAGGGAATACAGGCCAGATGGAGAAAGGAGATGTTAATTAATAGTCCCCTAGCTAGTATTCCACTTTCTTGTAAAGAAGGAAGCAAAGAGCAAATGACAAATTCAGCCATTTCTGGACATAATTCTTCCCTTTCTCAAACTTACAATGTTATTGAATTTTAGTTAATATCTCTTTGCTCCCTAATGCTGTCAGCTTCTCTTGTGACTTTTAATGATTTGCCCCCACATACCTGTGCCTGTGTGAATATTTTAGAGCTGTAATTGATATGTCATATGCTTTATATTTTCCATTTAATTCTGTTTAACTTTTTAGAAATCTCAGAGAGTTCTTTGAGCAGCTAGATAGTGTTATACTTTCCTCTTTATTGGTTAAATTGTTGACAGCTTTCCTGAGGGTCAATAAAATGAGTTAAATAAGAGCAGAACAACCAATCTGCCTACTTTTTTTCTGTTAAGTTTGCCAGTTTGACACTTACTTTCACTGAAGTAGCTTTTCCAATACAGTTTACTACAGATCTTTCCTATTTGTCAGAGCCAAATCAAGAACAGTCACCATTTAGGGAACTTCTTGACACTTGTGGCAGACAGCTTCTGAGTTTTGGAAAGGACTCAGCAGGCTGCAAACTGCCAAACAACACTTCTTTTTCTCTCCCCAAAGCCCAGTGCTATGGAAAAACCCATGTTGTGCCCAGGATCAGACGGAGGCTGCAGATTTTTCCCTTTACCCTGGAGGTTGGCTCCTGCTCCATAACTTCACTTTTGTCCCTTCATCCTCCTTCCCCTCACTAGCCATGGCAGTAGCCCTTAACAGAACACCTCTCCACAAGAAGAGATGCTCAAATCTCTCCTACTGCAGCAAAAAGCAGTGATTTTACACTACCTACATTTTCTTTTCTGAATTGGTATAAACAAAACAAAGTGATAAAACTAAGAAGAATGAATATTCAGGAAGAATGAATATTTGTTAAATCTGGCTGAAGAAAAGAACTTGTTGTGATACCTCCCAAGTGAACAAAACCTAATAATTCATGTGAGGTGCTTCTTCCTTGAATGCTTGCAGAAAATGGCACTTTAGAATGGATGAATAAAGCAGCCCAAGAAAATACCAGGTTCTTTGAGATGTAAGTGTACATCTGTTTCACATCAAGCACACAGGGATGCTCAAAAGCCCTCAGCAGAGAATTCACATCCCCTGTGCTTCACCAGGGTGGAGCCGGACACAGTGCTTGAAAATACTGCTGTGGAGCTGAGAGCTGAAGGTGTTGCTGATCTTATGACTTCATTGGTCTCAACTCTGCCTTAAGAAGCTTTGGCATAACTTTTTGCTTCCAAATCATTCACAAATCTAACATTCCCTTGCAAGGACTCAGGTACCTTAAACCTCTCCTGGTGCATCTGTCCCAGCTCTGAAGCCTGGAAGCCTAAGGAATTTGTGGCCTTTGGGGAACATTGAAGCACCAGCTTTATGTGCGGAGGTTAAAGTCACTTTTAAAGTTGCTGTTTTGCCATGAAAAATAGATCATGCCACTGGAGCTGTAAAAAATGTATTTTAGAAATATGTTATCAGTGCTAATTTGCTCCTCCTGGAATTAGTTCTACTCACTCTGCAACATTTTTAAGAAAACATGTTCCATGGCTTGTAGTATTTGGTGCTCTTTAAAGGGCTCCTGGGAAACCTCTTCCCTTGGAGACACAAGGAAAATCTGAAAGAGTATATCAAAGTGGGACAGTAGCATCTGTTTCAAGGAGTGTGGCTGGAACACAGCTCATTTGTATAATTTTAATCCTTTTAAAATGCTATGTCTCTCTTATTCAATAGAAATCCTAATTCATCATTTGTCTTCAAGCTCAAACCACAATTTCCAAGTTGAAAGGATTTACGGATTGAAATCAAAGTTCCATTGAAATCTGTGGAAATTTTTGTTGGCTTCAAAAGGGGTGAGGTTTGGTATGCAGCTGAAAGCAGAGGTCCTCCTATATATTTGCAAGTAATGTGCTCTGAATATGCCTGTGTCCATCTGACATGCACAGCAGCAGTCAGATGCCCCCTGAGAACTGATGGAGCATGAGGCAATCTACAGGGTGGAGGGAAAGAGCAATGGTTCTACTGCAGGCTCTGTCTGATCATGGGCACAACATGGATTTTTCTGTAACATTGGGCTCTGGGGAGAGAAGAAGCCTCTCCTTTGCACAATTTCTTGTTCCAGGTCAGTCTTAAGGAGAGCTTGGCTCTGTCACTTTGGTGTCAATCTTCACACTTGCTTCTCTCAGCTGTTTGGTTGTTGTCAGAGTTGGTCAGGGTTGCAGCATCCAGGGTGCATCTCTGCTGTCCTTGGCACTCATATTGCAGCTGTGCCTTTGCCCTTTGCTAACTCTTGATTAGAGCTGTTTTCTTGATCTCCTGGCAGGAAGACCCTGTCTGTAACTGGCTATGCCACAGCATGGCTGAATTTACAAACAGGGGCATTTTTCAAGATATCTTTCATTGAAGTTGTTCTCACGGTAGGTTAGAACATTTCCTTCAATGACATAAAAGCTCTTTTCCAGACAAGGCAAGTAGTTCTTGAAGATTTTAACCATACTGCATGCTTTATGCCCCCTGCCTCATCTCCTTGTATTTTATGCTTAAAACAAGCTTCTCCAAATGTATCTTCAATTAATAAATAAACACCCAGACTTGCTTTCCACAGAAAGTGGAAGTTTTTGAGAAGTTGTGTAAACCAGTGAGAAACTGAAATAACAGCAGGATGGAAACAGATTTAGTTTAAACTCCAGGAGCTGCTGTATCTGATGGAAGCTGAATACTAAGTGAATCATCGTGACTCAGTAAATAGGATAATGGTCTCCCCCCCTGGGATTTCTATGCTTGCCTGAGCAAATAGAAGCCTCACTAAGTCTGCAGACAAGTGAAACCCAGCCTGCTCAAGCCTGCCTTGCAGGAGGGCAGAACCTACACCTTTCTACCTGCTGCCAGTAAGTCTGTCTCGATCTATGACCATTCCAGTTTGATCTGAAGGGGTCAAATATATACCTGTATATCTACCACACCTACAGCATTCTTTATCTTGAATGTATGAAGAGGCTGAAATCCCTACTCCTGTAGTAGCAGGAACACCATATGTCACGTGTATGATGGTAGGGATTCTGTGGTCTTGAGGTTTCCTTAGCACAAACAAGTTTGGTTACTCCTGGTGAAAACAGCAGATAATAGCAACCTGCTTCTGTACAAATTTGTGCTGTATTCTTTTAAAGCACATAGAATCACAGATTTGGAAGGGAGCGAGAAAGTGGAGTTGACAACACAAGGGGGCTAACTTAAGAGACTGAGAGACAGAGAGGGCACTCATGCAGTGGGGAGAAACCAAAAAGCCATTTTGGACAGCCAGAGCTGCAGAAAGACAGCTCAAAGCATGCACAGCACTGTAGACAAAAGAGCAGGTGACGTTCACCTGGAGCAGATGTAGCAAATCTGCACTGATAGCACTGCTACAGCTCTCCTGAGTCATTTCAGAAGGCTAGGACTACTCCACAGTTCATGCCGTTTGTGTGGTGCTGCATGTCATGTGCACTTCTGTTCCATTTGTTGTAGGAAGATGCATCTTCCTACGCCCTACAAAAAGAAGGGATATGTTAGTCGTTTGTGTCTGAGAAGTGCTCCCTATACCTTGTTTCTCATGGGTGGTCAGGTACATAGATAAAGCAGCACCTGTGGGAGGTGAGAAGCCTTCCATTAAGTGAGCTTGAAACCCATCCCCAGTGATTTATATATTTTTTTTTTTAATTTTTTTTTCCCCTGATTTATATTTGGCAAAATCCTGCTTGCTGGTCTCTGCCCTCTGGATGTCACTGTTGTGCTCACTTAGATTCCTCTTCTTTAAAGGCCTGGGTTATCTTTCCCTAAGTATGTGATTAAAAAAGCTTGGATGAAGTTAGTTTCCCTTCTCCATTAGCCTCTCAGGGTGCCTTGGCTGGAAAATGGGAAAGAGTATCTACCCAGACCATATTGTGCAAATCATTTCAAAGGGTGATTGCCCTCAGAGGATCAGCTAAAACACACCAAAGGCAAGCATAGCACCATCTGCTCCTGTCAGAACATCCTTGAGTTGTCAGAGACAGAGTTATCTTGCAAATGCTTCTGCAAGACTTCCTGCTCTTGGTCCTCTCTGCACAACTCCTTGCTCCTTCCAGGCAAAGAGATGATACTGTGAGATAGACCAGCAGTTGCAATGTCTCTGCATGGCTTTAATTTTACTTTACTTTTGTCCCCTCTTCAGAAATGTCCAAGTTGTAGAGGTATGGAATTGTCTGCAGTGCCAAAACCTTGGACTGTGGTAGTTTCTACAATGGGCAGTAGAAAAAAATGTAGTGGGAAAAGAGGTCAAAATCCTGCTTCTCCAAGAGAGTTAAGCTCATTGCAGCAGAGCCCTTCACATTTTGCTTTTGTGCTGAAGAAGACAAGCAACAGGGACAGGTATGATATTGCAGATGGGGAGCCAAATTAAAGATCAGGCAAAGTGGAAAATAGCGATGGTTGACACTCTGATGGGGCAGTGGTCAATACAAAGGGAGATTTCATGTCTAGAAAACTAGACAGTAAGGGAGCAGAAAATAGATTTCAAATCTGTGATTCAAAGTGAAGACCTCTCAGGGCAGGGGCCTCGTTCAATTCCTTTTTCCTTTCTCTCTCTTCATAATGCACTTAAAAACTGAAATGCTCTCCCTGGCCAGGTTTTCTGCACTGTTTGAAGTGGCTGTCTTTGGAGGAGCCTTTAGTTTGATTACTGCTTTTCTATTTGTGATTTACCATTTTATTGACAGATCACAGTGGTTTCTATAGGTTTTTCTTATTGATCCACAATGGAAAATCTCTTTCTTACTCTCCCTACTAAACCTTATGGGACTTATGCTCACAGGATGAGGCTTCCAGCCCTGCCTCTGCGCTTTGTTTTGTTTTGTTTTGCATCCTCCTCTTCCCCTCTCCTACTTGACTCAGTGTCAGTGCTGTTTCTTTTGTCCATTCAGAGTCATATTTAAAGATTATTTAAAGGCTCAAACTTAGGCAACAGAAAGAGATCATATAGCAAATAAATTCCATATTTCTCCCACTTTGCAAACACATATTCATTTTATGCAGGGGGTGAGATCTTCCAGTTTCACTAACTGCAGTTGCCCACAGAAACAATGATGGGTTACGTAAAATGGTTCTCTGACCGTTTTTCACTTGTATCCAAATGGGTTCTCATTAAAAGTTTTCTGAGCCCTGGAACTTGGGTTCTCCTTGTCCAGCCTCTAACATAGGTATTATTATAGGATTAGAAATCTTATAAATGTCAGAAATTCTCTTTTTCAAATGACTAGCTGCTGCTGATACAATTATTAATTACATTGTATGATATTCTGGCCATTAACCACAATGATCAATGATTTCCTCAGAGACAGTTGTTCTATTAAAAATACATCAGTAATAAATGACCTTCTCTGAGGTTCCTGCTGTAAGAGGTGCCTAGCAGCTCTGAGAAGTACCATTTTAATAAAAAATGTGAGCTGTCAAAGTTGAACCTTGAGAACAGGACTTTATCTTCATTTGAGTACCAGGGCTGCTGAGGAGCTGCTGCCACTAAGTTTGAGAGTGTGCCTTGAGTCTTGTGCTCCCTGCTCCAGGGCTGCCACCTGTTCACAAGCACATCCTCCATGACAAGGACGAATTGCCATTCTCCATCTCCATGAATGTTCTCTCTGGGGTTCAAACATAATCCAAGTAGTAAATGCAGATCCTACAGCCAGGTGGTCAGTATGCAAGGTGGGTGAAGAAGACCATGCTTCCTGTACCCAAAAGAGGCTGTACTCTTCATCTGCCTCTCCAAATATAATAATGTTATACTGGGGGTTTGACTAGCATGAAACACCACTGTCTGCAGCATCATTCAGCCCTCTTTCCCTCCTCTCTATTTATTCTTGACAAACTCTGCCCACCAAGGGAAAAAAGGAAGCTCTGTGGATGGATGATACATAGGTTATAAAGTGTTGACAACTTTGGCATTCTTCAATTTCACTTAGGTAGGTGGACAATTGTACAAATATTTCCAACGTCCTGTTAGCTTAACAAAAAAGGGAAGGTCTGGGATATTTTTTTGTTTGAAAGTTTTTCAGATATTTTATGGTGGCATGAAAGGCTCCAAAAGGGAGAGCAGTGAAAAAGTTGGGATAAAAAAAACTTCCAGTGCAGATATTTTCAAAACATCTCTATCGTCTGGTGAGCAGTATAAGATTATCTTCTCACTCCTGTAACTTCAATACAATGGAAAATTAACATATTTTAAAATATTTCTTGCATGAGGAATTACAAACAAAAAATAGAAATATTTTGTTCTGCTGGTACATATAAAGAGAGAAGGACAGAGAAGAGGATAGTTGTACTTTGAGATATTTGTTTCTTAATGCTAATTTAGCAGTGGGAGATATGGTTCTCCATCAACACTTAGAACTAAAAATGAGTGAACAGCACACTGGAAGCACAGCAAGCTGGTGGTCAAGGATGGTGCTTTGCTAAGCATACATACAGTAAAGCAGAGAGAGATTCCTCATGGTTGTCCCATGATTGAAGTGATTTCTTCATCAGGAGAATGCCTACATGATGAAGTTACTGGCTTAAGAGTGCAGGGGAGAGTTTGTACATCACTTTCACGTTATCTCAATCGTAACATTTCAATGTTTACCCTTGGTGCATGAAATACCAGTCTATTCTTATAATAAACATTATAAGCGATCTATTTTTATAATAAACACCTTTCACCTGCATTTTCCCCCTAATAATCTGTAGTGGGACTAAGTCATACACTTTAGAAACACGAGTTTTCTTTCTGGCCTCCTGATCAGATTTTCTAAGTAGTAGTTGATTGGTCCCAGCTGTATGAATAGGGACAAGACATGTAGATTTTTTGGCAGAATACTCACCTCTGTTGCATTGTAGTGGCCATGATAGGTGGGAAAAGAGCAGATTGTGCTTTAAAATCCTAAGATATATTGTTTACTGGGGAAAAAAGGGAACATTTTGAACTAAAATAAGCATATTTGAGGAGCAAGAGACAAGAGCTGTTAGATGGATAACAGGTTTCTTGTTCATATGCTCACCCACTAAAATGCAATCAGCAATAAAAAGCTGTTCCTTAAAAAGTCACTCTAGTACAGTTGTTACAACAGAAAAATTTGTTCACCTATTCCAACAATTACTGAAGAAGCAATTAGTTATGGTTAAACCTGAATAAAGCAAATATTCACAGATGAGAGTTTATTTATTTATTGCTAACTCCTTCATAATTAATGGAGTTTCATTTAGTTGAACCAGTGACTCAGTCACTGAGGAGAGCAAGACCCATCATTCCCGCTGTGTTCTCAGCCTCTGGAAAGCACAAAGCCAAGATGAGAAAACTCATGCTGGCTAACGCTGAGGCCAGTTCAGCATTGTAGATGAGAATGCTTAAATATATGAGTATTTGTGAGCAGAGCAGCCTCTGTGAGGGGGAAGGAAAATCTATTTAAAATGTGAAATGGAAAAACCCAGTGGCAATCAATCAGAATAGGTAATCAGAAGCAGAGACTTTGTGACCAGGTTCAAATGAGGAAAAAGGAGGTGTAATTCTCTCACCTAATTAAACCTCAGGACATACTTGTTCAGCAAACAACTGCCACTGCATTAGGTTTTGTAAAGAGTCACACCTTTCCCTTGAAATGAGATAATGATTCATCTATCATGGGAAGAGGAGAAGGATGTTACACATAATCTACTGCTTTGCAATTAATGTGGAGCAGATGATACTTTTGTAAAGGCTAATTTGGTCATTCATCCTAAATGTTCCAACCTACAAATATTAATCATAGAATAATTTAGTCTGAAAGGGACATCTGGAGGTCGTCTGGTCCAACTGCCTGCTCAAAGCAGGCTTTGCCATTAGAGCAGGTTCCTTGAGGTCTGGTCCAGTCAAATTCTTATTATCTCTGTGGACGGAGATCCTGTTGTCCCTACGGTGATTCAGTTTAGTGAACACAAAGCTCAGGAGTGCAAGGGAAGAAACAAACAGACAAGCAAAAGGGAGCAAGCTAATTGCCTGCACCAGGATAAGGACAGGGCAAAATTATGACTGATGTACTTAGAGAGGGGATAGAAAGCTCTTTCCCATAACAGCACAGCAGTCAAAACATGTCTTAGACCAGTAAGTGGAATGTGAGATGAATGGAAATGACTGTTAAACACTTAGATGATACTTGGAAAGGCGAGAAATGGACTTTTCTGTGGGTTCCCTATGGATGTAACAAACCAGCATGTGAAGAGTATGTTGACTACTGAGGAAAATTGCTCTGATAGGACAGACAGTGAAACTGCAGTTCTGTCTTCGTGCAAGTTCTCCATCATGGGAAGTTTCAAATAAAATGCCAATCTGTTAGGAATGTCTTGGACAGAGCTATTCTGACCTTGTACTGGCAGGACAGATACAGTGATTTCCCATTTCACCTCCATTTTCTCCGAGTCTGTGGTGGAACAACAAGAACACTAAACCTCTTCTAAGCTAGCCTTGAGAGCCATGATTCAAAGATTGGGAAGCAGTAGACCAGTTCAGCACTGTACATGTAAATGCATAAGCTGAATGCTTGTAAACCAAGCCCTATAGGCATGATCTACATTAGTTTAATTGACTACTTTAGGAGTAGAGGAAACTCCTTTTACATACTTAACAATGGTTGACATACCAAAAAAAAGAATGTTTTGAAATAACATTCCCTTATAGAAGGGTGTACTCAATGATACAGGATACCTTTTGATGGCTAGAAAGTTCTGACTGCTACCCTACCCTTGTTTCCAAAACCTTTGTGCCTTAGATCCTATTTATAAAGCTAATATTCTTCAGTGAATGATAAAACATCCCAGTACTGCACAGTAGAAACCAAGTGAAAGAACTGGTAAAGCAATATGGAACATCATTCTTCAAATCACTGCACCAAATCCTGCCTTTCTAGTGAGTTATAGCCTTTTTTTTTTTTTTTATCTGTTAAATATGATGTTATTTTCAGCCCTAGTGAAGAAGCACTCAGGTCACCAAACAGCTTTGACTGTAATTAGTGCCTTTGGCAGCTCCAAGAAAGAGACCAAGGACTGAATGGGCTTATAGACTGAATTATGTACTGCAATTTCCATATGGATGCACCTGGTGCAGCTGTAGTCTCTTGTTACCAGAGTATCCAACACAGTATTCTGCAGGAATGGGATTATGAGCGTTCATAATTGCACTGTGGGTTCCCTGGAGATCTCTCTAAATGCTTAGGTCCTTAACAACTATTTTTTCTTAAACTACTGTGATAAAAATAAATCTACTGCAATCATAATATTATGGAAGTAACAGCAATAACTCTAGAGAAGACCAAATTGTAGTCCAAAGTCTCATTCCTATAATTAGTGAAGTGTGTTCTTGAAAACCATGACGCTCACTGCAGGTAGAAAAGTTCACTTGAGGACCTTCAATGTCTGACTAAGGATTAAAAAGCGCTTTTATGTGAAAGTGAGTATGTGTGAAAGCCAAACTCGTACCCTCTGCTCAAGAAAAAGATATCCATACCAGAACCTGCATATTGTTCAGCAATGTTTCTGTTCTACGTCTTCGCTTAGAAATGAAATGTAATCCATAGGTCTAAGTATTCACATAACAGCATAATTCAGACTTATTTAAATTGCCATGAGTATAGGAAATAGTACATTCCTTTGGGAGATCTCTATTTTGAGCTGCGGTGACAAAAACTGAGCAAGACCAATGATTTTTTTTTCAGTGTAAGTTGTGCATTCTCCTTCACCAGAGTTCAAATGTGTGCAAGTGAAGTTTGTAAAGACTGGAATGGTGTTGATGAGTATATGAATGAATGAAACATGTTAGTCTTGAAATAAAACATAAGTATTCAGAGGTAGGATTGCTTTCCAAGATATTTGTATTGGTAAGTTTTACATTAACCCCCACTTTGTGGGGATATATAGAACAGGGAAAGGGTATTGTGAAGGTGAGTCAGAACTGTATGAACTGTTTGCTTGATAGGTTTGTTTATTTTTTTAACTTAATGCTTATAGTCATAGATCTAGCACATAGATGATGTGCTAGAATATCTGGAACTGTTAAGAAATTCATTGCAACAAGCCAGGAGGGATACTGCAGGATCACACTTCTATCTCCTGGCATAGTTTTGGTCACAGTAATATAACCTTTGGAAAGTGCCACAAATATACAGAACATACTATATTCCTTATACTTGAAAAAGAAGAGGCAGGCAATTGCTAGTTGTAGCAATATTTATAATATTCATAACTTGTTACAAAAGAGGGTGTTTTATTATAGAAGTGGACTTTGTGGTGGCACCCTGCAAGAGAGAATGTGCTAAACATGTTTCTGTCGGCTTTCCTGGTCTTTGCCCCTCAGCATAAAAACTTTCCCAGGAATAGAGCGTTTCTTGTTTTGTTAGATTTGACAAATTCCACTCATTCATGGAAAGAGGAGATTGGGAGAGATAAAAGAGGTATATGTATATCTCTTTTGGGAGAATCTGGAATAAAAACTTTCTTTATAATGAAATGTGTGTTGGAGCTAAAATGGCAGACTCATATTGTTGCCCCATTAGCAAATAAAGCACAAGAGAGATTTGTGTTCCTGTTGAGTCTCCCACCTCAAAGGAAAAGGATGGATGGAAGTTTTCTCGATCTTTCATTTTTGCCTATTTTTGGCTGCTGAAAATGCTTTACTGTTGTTGTACTGTGGCATGGTGACAGCTCAGTCAGAGCTACAGGACACTTCATTAGCAGATAGGAAAAAAATGATTCCTCTCCCAAAGAGCAGAAACATAAAGGCAGAAGATGGCAGACAGATGCAGTCAGATGAGAGGCTAAAATGAAACAGTAAGAAAATATTGGCTGCTGTGACAGCCAGCAACTCCCTGCAGACCTGCATCTTAATTGCAGTCAAATTTCTTAGCTGTTGCTGTTAAACTAGAGAAATAGCAAAGGAAGGCTTTAGAGGCGGTAATCAGTGGGCCTTGTTTGAATGTGTTCACTCTAAGCATAGCAGGGGAACACAAGGGTCCTTTGAATGTGACTCCTTCAAGATGTTACAAGGGGGATGAGCATGTGGGGTGGAAATCAATATTTTTTGATGCTGTTTATCAGTGAATATGTATGTAAGTGATCTAGAAATGTTGCTTCTTTTTAGCTTTCTCTTGCAATTTCCTAGTTCATGCTACTCAGTACCTTTCTTCCTGTGCCTGGGACAAGTTTTGGATCCAGCTGTGGAGTGCTTCATCAGCTCTGAAGGAGCATGTTACACCAGCTGTGTTTTAAAAGTAAATCACAGTGTTATGTATATTTTGGAGATGGCTATAGTCTTTTTCTGAGAGTTAAAGAGGTTTAAAGCAGTTAACCTCTAAGTCTTCCTTCATAAATTCATATGGATCTGCGAATTCTTTTCCACTGGCACTCCTAGCGAATGTGGAATGTTTCTACCACACAATTCTTCAACTATTTCTGCAGTGTTGCTGTTATCAGTGTCCTAAGGGGATTCAATTGGCTTGTTTATTTTGAAAGAATCCTATTTTTCTAGCCTCCCTTACACCTCCAGCAACCTTCAGAATTTCTTATCTACCTTTGCAGTTTTCCCTCTGCTGGTGACAGTAATCTTATTATAATCTATTCCAGCCTGTAGAGAATTCTAATGAAATCTCTTCAATGTGCCTCAGCACGCTTGTTAGAAAGGCAGGGTGACTCACATGCTGAAGTTTTAAAGCAGTATTTGAGGAAGGAGAGAACAGGATAATCCAGAGAATTGGCAAGGTTATCATGACAACTGCATCAGTTTTGAATCTGTGGAGAACGGAATCAAATTGCTGTGGGTTGCTGACTCTTTTGCTGGACAGTGTGAGATATGATCCCTGCATCTGTTGAGTATCCTTCATCCAAGAATTTCAAAACACTGCACGGATGTTCGGTCACAGGGAACAGAAAGAAACATACAGAACTGAGAGGAAAACATATGGAGAAAACCTCTGTAACAGACTAAAATCAAGGACCACTATGCAGTGTTGTGTCAAGCCTGCAACAAATTTGCTTACATTTCTTGATCTTACACTGCTGACTAATTAGACTTAATGTGTCCAATGCACTCTGAATGAGGTATTAAGTGCACTGCAGAATATGTTTCAGCTCTTATATCCAACAGAAATAATCCTGTTAAGGTGATTTGACCAAGTCCCTGGGTGGCATGCATAATGCTGTCAGAAATTCCAGTATGCTGAATTACATTTCCCTCATACACAGGCATGGCCATATTTTTGTAAACCTAATGTGCAACAAAACAAGCAAGATATCACCTAGAAAAAGATCCTGCTTGTTTTCTTCATAGTGTTGCTATATTTTCATAATTGAAATCCTATCTACTAAACTGGATTAATAAATTAAAGCAAGCTTAGCAATGTTCCTAAGGGGAAAAAACATTTAGATAATATTCACTAGACATGTATTTAGACAATTTATTTTCTTATATCTATGTGTCTTCGAACATTCATAGTATTAGTGATTTCTTTTGGTGTTTAAATTTGATTAGCTCATGCTATTTACAATTTCTATGATGAAATAAAATACCTGTAGCTCAAAATTTTCAGGCTACAGAAAATACTTATTACTTTCTGAAGGCTCACCAGTGCTAAATGGGGAGCATTTGTCCTAACTAATTGAGTGCTCAGGAATTTGAACATAGTGATTATATTTTCTAAGAGAGAAATAAAATCAGATCTGTCTTCTCTTGTTTAAAATAAATCTGTATTCACAGATAGTTTGAGATCTTTCACAGCAGAACAAACCATGCTCCCCACTCCCTAACCCAGTGAGGACAGTGCAGTATACAAAGTAGAAAGGAGATCTTCAATAGACATGACACCAAGCAGGTTCTTAGTAAGCTAATGTTGGAAAGAAATTAGACTATCTTCAAAAAAGCACCTATCTTAGCCTTCTTTTCCCATTTCCTAGTCCAATTACTGCTTTGATGATACTGATTCCATGCCAACACCTTCCTAGTCATCCTCTGGTCTCAATCACTATCCTTTCACTGACATTCAGGTAGCTTTAAGATCACGCATTGACTCAGGATTGTCTCCAGTTCACTTTACATTACCTCTGAAGAGATACAAGATTGCATAAATTGAGATATGGACAATAGAAGTTTTTTGGGGGGTTGGGGCACAATAGTGTAGATGAGAGGCAGGCTTTAATTTTCCTAAAGAGAAGAAGCAACTTGGATGAGCCTGAAAGTGCGTTCTTGGTATCTCAGGATACTTGTAATGGCTAATTCACACCCATAGAACTTTTGAAAATATAAATAAAGTGTAGGCATTTCTTTCTCCAGCATTTCATTTTCTCTGCTTAAATCTGTGTTGCATAAGCTTTACATTTAAAAAGCCTCTTAAGCCTATTGCCCAGTGAGAATCTATTTGTAACTTTAGGACCGACTGAGGCACATTCTTGCCCCAAGTTGCCATTAAGTATTATTAAACTGGGGAGTTTTTCAAGCAAGCCCTTCTATCCTCACACCACATCTGATTTCATCCCAGGCCAATCAAGTTACCAAATCAATACCACTAGTGGAGACTTCTAGCACCCTTCTCATTTTCTCTTCATTTACCTTTGTTCCTTTCTGTAAAGGGTAATTTCTACTCTTACTCATTACTCATCTATAAACAGGTCTCACTTTTTACTAATCTGATTTCACAGTTGTGAAATGAAGACTGTGTCATCAACATAAAAGAGTGGAACAGACTTAGCTGGAAATATTAACACTGGTCTTAGGAGCCTGATTTCAAGCTTGCTTAGATCTAGAACTATTGTAAATTGCTTCCCTTCTGCAAAACATCTTTATATCCTAAAATACACATTGTGCTGATGGAGCTCATGGTTGCGTAACATGCTGCACTCTTTTGCCAGTGACATAGGCAACATTGGATCCATTTGCAGATCCAGATC
Source organism: Sclerurus mexicanus (assembly GCA_013396755.1). Lineage (NCBI taxonomy): Eukaryota > Metazoa > Chordata > Aves > Passeriformes > Furnariidae > Sclerurus > Sclerurus mexicanus. Next base: position 146,065 of record VWZF01003842.1, read on the forward strand.
CTATTATTTTCTAGACTGAAATCCATAATAGATACAGATATAGAGTTTGAGGTTTCAGCCTTAAACTACAAACTACTGAGGTTACGGGGCAGCTATTCCAGTTTAAGAAAATACTAAGAGCTGCCATGTACAAATAATTCAGACTAAAGAATACTAACAGGAAGCTAGAAACCATGATCTAAACAATTCTTCCTGATGCCACCTCTTGCCCCTGTAGTAAATGACAGAGTTGTAATGGGGTTACAAAATAGAGAGATAACATTAGAATCCCACTTGCAGTGCAGAGAAGGGGCTCCAAAATGTTCTGGGTAGCTTTATTAGAGAACTTGCCTTGCTTGCAGTTGTACTCTGCATTCAACCATTCTCACAATAACTGTATTTTGCCTTTTAAATCTGGACTGTGATGTGGCTAAGTCCTGTACAAAGCAGGGACTTTGTTAAACACATGTATTTTTCATTCCAATCAGCTTTCTAGAGGACCTTATACCTTATGTTCTCTCAAGAAAAGTTCTCACTACTGGTGACCAGCATTTGAAATTCAGTGACCAATCTTGCTGTATTTTTTCAGTGTGTCTTTTTTTTTTTTTAACAATTATTTCATTTCATTATAATTTCAGTGGGAAAATTCCCTGCTCACCATTAAGCACCAAACCATGCAGTTCAGATCACAGAATCAGTCAATGATCCCTGTTTTTGCAAGTGGAAGGAATTGAATTCTGATTGTCCTCACAGCTTTTTCTCTGCTGTTCTGTTTATGCTGTCATAAATATTCCCTTAGAAGTGTTTCACTATGTATTGTAACCGTTGTGCTTTTAGAAATGTTTTCAGTTCTCTTTGCATCCATTCTTCAAAGCAGACTGCAGACAAATTGTTCCCCTTAGCTTTTGTTGCACCTTTTCTTCTACCGCTTCAAGAAATTAGAAATGTTTACTTGCTCTTGGTCATTTAGAGATCTCCTTGGTTACTGTCTTCTTTATTTAATAAACCCTTTCTTCTTCTCTGGTCTATTTTTAGTTTAGTTTAGTTAGTCCTAGTTTTAGTTGTCCTTTATAAAACATGGATCAAACTCTCTGGTTTACTATTATTTTGAGACTTAAGTTGTCTGATTATATTTAAGAATTAAAGAGCTGTTCTTTTAGATTTTATTTCTGCTGCAGTCATTATCTCTCATTTTTTATGGCATTCTTTTAGATTATGAGTCAAATTTGAGTCTGGATTTGAACTAACTTTTCCCTTCAGAGTGATGCACTCTTTGAAGCTAAAGGCCCTGCACAGGAGTGCCTGAGGTTGAATGGGGCACAGCCATATTTCCTTCCTTTCCTTCTTAATCATCGTTTCAAATGTGGGAATTTTAGTTTAACTCTCTGCCACGTTTCTGATGGGAAGATGAGGGGAAGTGGAGTACTTTCTACAATAATCTATTCCTTGACATTTTTAAAAGGCAACCTACCTAAATAGCAATTTAGGGGCATCACATTGGGTCACAGTTTTAGTAATTGATCATACAAAGCTCCTTAATGAAAAAAGGGAAACATTTCTCTATCATATTTTTCCTTTAAGTGGTACCTCTGGCAGTGTCTGCATCACAAATCCTATGCATAACATGTTTTCACACCTGTTGCATTAGATGTAACATTACAGCTTTGCAAACATACCAGATTCTTAGTGTGAATTTTTCCTCCATGTTGTTCAGATCACCTGCTGTAATTTTTTTTGAATGAGTCCCTTGTGGGAGATGGTAATTGCAATAATTTCAAAGCCTTTTGATCTATGGTTCATTACAAAGCTAGGTGAAGAATTATACATGATTTTACATGGTCTCAGAATTGTTCCAAATTCCTCTGTCAAAAAGGAAGCAAAAGATGTTGTTGAAGTCCTAGTTGTTGTAGGCTCTCTTGTACAGAACATGCCAGATCTACATTTGGTTTAATGTCAAGAAAAAAAAAAAAGTGGAAAACATAAAGTGCTCCAAACGATAGAATAAAGTAGATTATAATACATAACATTAGTTGAGAAGATGTCTTTGACTATCACTGGTAATCATCCTTCATTAAATGCTGTTTCTCAAACTGCACGGTGTATTTTCTGAGGTATTTCTACCAACTCAAGTGCACATAAATAACCTTCTGTGTTATTTCTTCCCGAGACGTGTGCTACTTAATCATTTACCCAACTGCCAAGCATTATAAATCTTTTCAATCATTTAGCCCTAACAACTTTCCTGCAATAGCTCCCAAAGAATGAAGAAGTCACAGTGGCAGGCTTCTTCAAGTGCACTTTAAATAACGTGTGGCAGGCACCAATGAAGGTACCCTCAAAAGTGTAAACATGGTGTGACTATGCCAACAAACAGACCATTATTTTAGACTGAGTAAGCACCACTGGCCTGCATGCTTTGGCAACGAGTGCCAGAAGTTTCTATGTGGTTATCAAAGGTTATAAAGAGAAAGTAGTAGAGAAGCAGCATCTACTCACACAAAGAAAGTCTCTTCTTAAATGTGAAATGCCCTCACAGCTCCAGTAAAACTTTTGGTTATGGAAAGTCTTCTTTTAATTTGATCCTTCCTTTCTTTTTATGCTCATCAAGGTCTTGATATGTTTACTATTTATCAATAAAAGCTGGTGTTGGCCAAAGTGATTTTTTCAGAGTGTTTGGTCACAAAGCACCAGACTGTGCTGCCCTTGACCTTTTGGTCCCTGAGCTGCACCAACAGCAGGCAGATACTGCCAGGGTCTGAATTAGGGCATTTATTAAGTTTTTGTTATATGAGATAAAGGATGACAGAAATAGACATTCTCCCAAATATCTAATTGTTACTGCATTCAACAACATTATTTTGTACCATTGAGGTGTTGTTCAAGACAGTTGTCTTATAGTGTCTCTTATAACTGTGCCATCAACTGGTACAATTGCAACCACAATTCTGACCAAAACTGAAGGATGAGGATCTGATTAAAGCAAGCTAAGTGTTCCTTTGGCTCGTAAACGTTTGATCTTAAATGCACTGAAGCATGTGTTATCAAATGGCACCGTTTCCTTCACTGACTAACTCAGCAGGTGCAGGGAAGCATGAGCTCCGTGGCATCTGCCTGAATGACCCTGCTCTGAGGCCACACCAGTTTGTTTCCTTCAGGTTGATCCTTTCAATCCCCCAAGTTTTTGCAAAGGAAAAGGTTTCAGACCCTCCCCTAGAGTCAGACAAGTCCCTTTTCTTCCACAGACCTGAAACCTGACCTTTGACTGTCAGTGAAGGAGCCAAGAGACTTCTGCTGAGATGCCACTGAGAGCACTGGGGCCCTTAGAGAGTGGTGGTATGTGTTGTCTTTTTGGAGGGAGAGACCAGTTCATTATGGCTGCTGTCCCCCTATCCTGGGTTTGCTCACTCGTAAGAGGGAGGTAGTGGTGCATGCACTACCCTGAACTCCTCCAGCATCTGATCACTAGAGTTGAGATGTATTGTGGTCATCCATCCTATCTGATTTTAGCACCAACAAAGGTTCAGAGCTTCTCCTCATCACAGCAAAGATTTGATGAGAGATTCTGTGTTTCATGACTCTTGCTACATTCCCCTCAGCAGGAACCCCTTCACCTCTAACAAAAAAAAGGACTTTTTCCTGGATGAGGCAGCAGCTCCAAAGCCTCCAGTTCCTGCTGATCTGGCTGTTAAAGGGATTCTTCAGTGCTTCTCCTTCTGAGTTCAAAACCATATTAAGAGTTGTATAAGAAAATGCCTTTTTATGAGAAAAAGCTTTTTTCCCCCTTTGTTCAAGATCCAACCCATGTTGAAAGTATTCAACTCTTTTTTAATTTCTTAGGCAATTTATTTAACAACAAAATAAGATTTAATATTTGATGATTCATTACAGGACTTTGAGATGTATCCAGAGCTCATTCAGCTTTCACTCTCTAATGTCCTTCAGTGCAAGGTACATCAGTCTTTTAGTTCTGGAGCTGCCTGTACTCCTCAGAATTTATTTTTGTCTTCATCTCTAATCTTCAAAATTATTTAGATGGGAATAAAGATGAAAACTGAGTGGATAGCAAGAATCATATACTATAGTCCAGTGATTCTCTTTGATGAAAGAAGCTTTCTCTCTGCAAGATCTTTTCTGGCAAAAGATCTGTTGATTGTGACCTTGATGTCTGATGTGTACTAGAGGAATGAGCTTCTTTCTATATCATATTTTCTGCATCGTTTCTTGGGACCAGTTTTGTATACTGTGTACCAAACCAATCACCCTGGCTTTTCTCTCAGAAGGGAGACCTTTTTGAGATCTTCAGAAGTTTCAGTTTGAAAACGCACAAAAAATTGCTTTTTAAAATGAAAACACAAAGTGTTTATAGAGTTCCAAGTGATGTCTCAGGGGAACTTCCTCCTTTGATACTGAGATTCAAAAAGAGGGCACCATCATATGCTCCCACAACCACATTTGTTCATAAAAGCTGTTTTCTGTTTTCTATGGGGCTTGAGTTCCCAAGTGTGTGTATGTGTATTTTAAAAACTAGATTTCAGACTAGCAGATACAAAGGGGCAAGCAGGGATTATTACAGCTTCAAGACATGAGAAAGAAGGTGCAAGGGGAAAGAAAGATAGCTGTGCTTTCAGTTTCAGTGAATACAAATAATATGTGCTTATTTTCTAGTGGGAGATGAATACGTAGTGCCAGGTGCTGCCAGGAACTCAAGAAGGGGTGGGATGGAACCATCCTGCTCTTCTCAGCACTGCGTCCCTAGTTCACACCTGCACCCAGACAGGAGAGAGCACTAAGGAATGCTACTGTGGGATAGCACAGGACTTGGTGAGGGACGGGTCTGTAACAAGAGTTGTACTATTGCTGAGTTTGTCCCTTGAGCCTCCTAGGGTGCCACGGTAGGAACATCTCAGTGACTCGGACTCATTTTTGTGTGCTGAGAAACCTGACCAAAAGCTTCATAAATCTTGTCACCAGAGATAGGACATAAGACACAGCGTTCCTGCTCTCCCATTTTGGAGCAAGGCAAGGAATTAATTCCTGAAGTAGAGCTAAAGTTAGTTACCTTCCACTGAGAGTTTAGTCTTCTGTCCTTATTTACCCTAGATCTCCATTCCCCAACAGGTGCATGGTAATAAGAGGAAAATTATGCCAACAAAGTGCCCACTGAAATTTTTCCATTAAAGCACAGTTTCATTCGGAATATTGGTTCACTAAGCTACCCAGTCTTTGTTCAAAACGGCTCAGTCTCTTAATGACTCATGATCAAGGATGTTTACATTTGCACTTCAAAGAGACACAAGAGAAGCAGATCCAGTGTACAAAGCGGCCTTCAACCCACACCGTGGCGCTAGGACATCACTTTGCTGGCTTGCAACACTTCACATATACAAATGGACAATTCCAGACAACTAAGACTTTTTTTTTTTTTCTCGAATGAGCTAATGGCTAGAAAGGGACATAGATGAAAAGAAACGTGAAAGACAAAGAGGATAGATCATAGAATCATCAAGGCTGGAAGTGTCCTCTAAGGTCATCAAGTCCAGCATTTGATGGAACACCACCATACCAACTAAACCATAGCACTAAATGCCTGGTCCAGTTATTGCTTGAACACTTCCAGGGACAGTGACTCCACCAACTCCCTGGGCAGCCCATTCCAATGCCTGACCACACTTTCAGTGAAAAAAACCTTCCTGATGTCCAAACTGAACCTCTCCTGGCACACCTTGAGGCTGTGGTCTCTTGTCCTTTCACTTACTGCCTGGGAGAAGAAGCCAACTTCCACCTTGCTACAATCTCCTTTCAGGTAGTTGTTCAGAGTTATAAGGTCTCCCCTGAGCCTGTTCTTCAGGCTAAACAACCCCAGTTCCCTCAGTTGGTCCTCATGACTTATTCTCTAGACCCTTCACTAGCTCTGCTGCCCTTCAATGTCTTTCTTGAAGTGAGAGGCCCAGAACTGGGTACAGTACTCAAGATGTGGCCTCACCAGTGCAATTACAAAGGAACAATCATCGTGACTCACGATCAAAACACTCTGATTTCTCCTTCCCCCCATCTGTTTTCCCACCATCTGTGTGTTCCACATGTAGGTCAGTGGAGGTGGACCTGTGTTTGCATCCTGATGATTCAGGGCCAATTAGACACACACTTCTTCTGGAAGTGTGTCACCAAGTGTATCACTGGAAATGTACCACCAAAGAAAAAGTCTTAGCCAAGCACAAACTCAAGTTTAAAATGACAGTGTCCCACTGCCTGTTTCTAATGTACTGGAGATACAGACAGCTCTGCTCTCTCGCTGATCACTCTTTGCAGATACTCTAACGCACAAAAACTCTTGATTTTGGCTCCCAGCTGGTTGCCAGGTTTGTACAGCAGAGAGGCTCCAAAGGTCACCAGCTGCCCTTAATAAATGAATACATTTAGCAAACTCCCATCAAAGCCACAGAGGGAGTCTCTTGACTTCACATTATTTAATTGTATTTATTATTCTGTTTATTTGCCAGACGCTTTCTTCAGGGTTATTACAGCGCTTCTGCTGCATTAAAAATCTTCACTGCTCCTTGGATCTGTTTTGGTGTTGTCCTGTGAAAAACCATCTCACATTGTTAAACAGTTTAATTTGCTGAAAACCTTCTAACAAATTCATTTAACAAGCACTCAAGGGTACTGAACATATATATTTTAAAACTTTCAAATAAAAATGCCAGAGAGAAAGCCCAGGCAAACTGATGTACAAAGACCTATGAGTGAATAAGCAGTAAGGGACTATATTAAAGGTTTGGAAGTTGGAAAGATGGGTGAGATTTCAGTACAGAGCAAGAAAGTCAGAGAAAGAAAGAGATGGAGGTTCAGCTGAGAAGGTGTTGCTTTCTCTTTCTGAATCCTGGACCAGTGTCATTTAAGTCCCAGCTATTTATGTGGCTCCAGACTACATGATTTCTTTCTTACTTGCACAGGACCTTAGCCAAGGACTGGTTTCACCAATATGTAATTCATCATGCCCTCTGCATAACCTGCAGTCTTTTAACCTTCTCTCCCTTTAGTTTTCTGTATCTGTTTTGACATCAGCAATTGTTTTGACATCTTGTACAATTGAAACTTTACTGAAACAGGAGCTCTTTAGACTATGGTGAAAATCCACAAAATCCATCAACAAATCTTATTCAAACATAAAAAGAAGCAGTTTAGGTTCAGTGAGACCTGACACTGGATTTCTGTAATAGAGTTTGCAGCCACAACTTCTGTCCTTGACTTTATATTTCTTAATTTTTACTGTCCTTTGTCCGTTCCTCAAGTACATTCTCTCTTTGATTTCTCAGTTTCTTTATTCTGTTCCTGCCTTTTCCATGTGTAAGAACACTTCTTTTTGCTGTTTTTCTTATGCCTTAAACTTTCCCTTTCCTTTTCACCCTACCCATTCTCTATCATTTATCATTTTTTCTGACACCTTTTTCTTTCTTTGTCTCCTTCTTTCCTTCCCTTACCACTCCTGGGGCTCAGCTGTGGCCATCTGGTAACTCCACAGCAAATCCACAAGTGGCTTGCATGTTCCTGTGCTCTGCCCAGCTCAGCCTGAGGGCAGAAAACCCTCATGTTCCCATCTCTCTCTGTATCACCTCTCCTTGGGAAATGCTGGGCAGATGCTGGACTAGGCGGCCCTGGGCTTACCTTCCAGCCTGAGCAACACTCATGTTGAAGAAAGCCTCATTGTTTTTTCCTTGGATTCAGGGCACAGCAGTAACTTGCTTAATACGAAGCTACATCTAGGGCACGTGGGCAATCAGAGCTCATGCTGATACTAAGACCTGTAGTGGATTGATTTGGGTGCTGTTCACAGCTACTGTTGTGTATTTGGGGAGAGGGTCTGTACTGGGAGGGCTGATTTAAAACTTTCCTTCTCCTGCAGTCAAGATCAAATATCTTGTAACAGGGAACATTTCTTGCCTAAGGGGCTTGACGGTGTCCTGTTAATAGCAATACTTCCTGAGTAGATTTTAGCATATTTGTTTTCTTATTAATTTAAAATTATTATTTGAAAGTCTCCTTTAAATGCATTTAGGCACTTTCCTGGATGATCAATTATCTCAATTCATGTAAAGTTCTCATGCGTAAGCATTGCCTATGATGGCAATAAATGAAATTCAGTAATAAACTCTCATAAATTTATTAAGGTCCCACAGCCATAGATTGCCATTGTCAGTACTTATAATGCTCCCTTAGTTACTTAAAAGCTATATTGCATGTCATTATATTTATAATCTCACTTAATATTAGTCCACTTAACAACATCTCAAACATTTGGAACTGAATTTACAGCCTCTCATCAGTGCCTCTCTGAGGTTTATTGCGTTTATTGCAATGTTTCCTCTCTAAATGTTTTTGTGGTCTGAGAAAAGGTTATTCTCATTGAAGTGTCATAAGTTTTGCTCAGCCACTCACTTATTTCTCCCCTCTTTATTCTTTATGCCGCTTTCTCTTTTCCTCCCAGCTCAGACCCTCATTTATTCTGTATTCCACTCAAGCTAACCCCTCTCTATGCAGATGATAGCCTTAGGTCCTGGTTGTAAATCTTCTGTGCAAATAGCCCTAGAACCTGCACGTTAGCTGCAGCAGCAGGAAACTGTAACTTCTTGGAATGTAATTGCCTTTGTAGTATTAGCTGCTGTTATCTTGTAGAATAAGCTTTACATCTCTGCTTTCCACCTTTTGCTTTTCACTGACTATTCCTAAAAACACAGTCTGGATCTGTACCATCAAATCCCACCTTTTTAATGAAACCATTTCCCCCTGCTTATTCCCTGATTAATGATCCCAGGTCAGGTGGGTCAGGTGTGTTTACAGATCAGGGAGTTTCCAGTCTGAAATATATAACCAGTTCTCATCTAGTGTTCTTGGTTAAGTAAAGTCCAGATAGGCTTTGCTATTAGAAAAGTCTCTGGACCGTGCAAACCACAGTGAACAGGAACTGCTTGTTTGTGCTGCCACCCTCGGACTTAGATCAGAGAGCTTTTGAATTTGCCAGGTGAGGCGTGACACAGGTTTTACCCTTTTGTCATGCTTTCTGCAGGCAGCTTATGCAGGAAATGTCTGACAAAGTTCCCCCTGTCTGAAGAGTTTCCTGGGCAAGTACATAACTTCTCGGGTTTATGGTGATTTTTCTCTACGTAATGCAGTATGTCAGTATTATATTGTAACAGCAGCCATGCATTAACATTACAACATCATGCTTTTGCAAGGACTTTTGTAGAAAATCCTCAGGAAACTTGTGTTTGCCAAGAACCTGAATGCAGATTGAGGTCTGCTTGCCAGAGCTGAGAAAGATGGACCAAGCTAACTGCCGATCCTGTCTGTATTCTGCTCATCCTGCCCCCAGCTTTTTCCCTGGTGACACTGCACTGGACTGCAAGGGTGCAGGCTTCTTGTCTTTCACATCCCTTGCTACTGGATCAGTCCAGTGGCTGGGTAGGCTCAGCCTCTAATGGGTTGCTGCCCTCTGCGACAGGGCTGTTCTTGTCATGTAGCTGACTTTGTAATGAAACAAGTCTTTACTGACAAAACGCTCCAGCTTTCGTGGAAACACAGAAGGACACTGTACGTGATGTATGGATTGGAAAACAGCTCTCACCTGGCAGGCTGGCAGAGAATGTGAGCACTGCCGTGCAATCGATAGCAGCCTGAGCTTTTTGCAGCTCTTCTTGGCAAGGGGCAGCCAGAAAGCCTCAAAAATTACCAGGATAAAGCCTTTTCCAGTAACACTATTAAGATCAAAACATGTCTTTCTATTCTTATAGCTGAGTAGAGTTTTAATTAGGACTTTGTGGCCAGGGGTGTTTTTCCTCTCTCACATGATGCTGTAGGCTCCAAGATAGTTTTTTTTCATATTCCTTGACAAAATGAAATGCTGCCTCAACAAGACAAAACAAAAGTGAAAGGACATCTTTTTCAGCAGAAGAAAAGCAGCCTGATGATTAATCTCTGCCACCAGCATGGCAGTTCAGATGCAGACACAGACAACCACCTCCGAGGGCTGGTACGTGGCCACCCAGGAACTGGCTGCCAGGCTTTTCATCTGGCATTGCCCCTCCACCCCCCAAGGTTGCAGCCTGCTACTGGGGGATAGACACAGGGAATAAAGGGCACCAGCCTCTTGGTTGCTTACATGCAAAATATGGGTCTTTAGCTAAAAATTACAATAAAGGAATGTTTGTTTAGGACTTCTAAGAGGTTTGGGAATATGCTTTGCTCTCCCAGCCCCACCACATGGGCAATACTCTCTGGCAAAGAGGCCAGATATTGAGCTGAGGCTGGAATCACACCAGACCCTCTGCAGCCTGCTCCAGAGAGAGGTCCCGTGGCATCGTCTGCCATGCCTGCTCCTGTGGAGATGGTTCCGTTCCCATCTGGCTTGGGCCATCTCCACAAGCAGCAAGCTGGGCTGGAGCTTCTCCAGCAAACCAAATGGCAGAAGGTGGGCAGAGATAGCACAGTCTGGCTCTCTGATTGCCTTTCTTGGGGGGAGGAAGCTGGGCAGAAGGGGTGTGGGGGTGTGTGTGTAATCTGGGTTGTCACATAGTTGTTTCACATGCAACCTATCTACTGTTAGAATTACACTGGATTGAAAGGTAAACCTTTTCTGTATATTTAAGCTGTAGCATTAGTGATTTGGAAATTTCCTGAATCCCCCTTGCATGCTTTCTTCACATCAATTTAAATTAGGTGGATGATTGTTATCTCTGTTTTGTCTTTATGGATGCTACAGAACGGATTATTTTCTTTCTTGCACTTCTTTTTTTGGCCTTGATATTATTACGCTGAGGCTTCAAACAGCTGAGTTGCCTGGAAATTCATATTTCCCCAAAAGAACCATTTGGCTTGTCTGCTGATGGCAGAGAGCACAAGTTGGCACAATTTCAAAAGAGAAAGCTTATTTTACCAGCAGCAACTGTGTCTTTCATTCAACCTGGAACAGCAGATAGGAAACCAAGGGACTGTTCAAGAAGCAATTCCAGGCAAATTAAAATCTGAAATCGGCTTTGAAAGAACTGTGAAGAAAACCAACTACATTATTTCTTTGAGTTTTTCTATTGCCATTTTTCACCCTTTTGTTTTTTTGTTTCTTTTAAGAGAAAACTACAATGAAACCAACCTTCATTCAAGAGGAAAGTATATTGATTCAATTTCATGTCTTTCAGATTATTCTTCTCTCCAATTTGTGAGCTCCTAGAAGAGTCCTTTCCATCACTTCAGTAAGGTGGTGTGTCCAATATTTAAAATTTTTGCCTTTTTGGTTCCTCAGTGATTTCTTTGGCTTGGAAGATTTTTTTTCTTATGGTATTATATCTGAAATAGGCTTTTGTTTTGTCTAGAGAGATTCTTTCATTCCCGTAATGAAAGTTTTATTTTAATGTGAAATCATCATCTTGATTCTGTCACAACTTTAATTCTACTGAATAGAGGACTGTGCCCTGTGGTTACACTTCTCAGAAGGGGAAAAGGTCACAAACAGCAAAAGGTACAAAGCAATAACACTGGACAAAGAGTTCCTGTTTCTGCCCAGTTGGTGATCTTTGAGAGGAAAGAAAATGTGTTGCATGTGTGGTATGCTGTGCCTTTGTGTGTGTATATGTGCCTTTTCCAATTTATGACATGCCAAAATTTGGAGCAACAGAAAACTGTACAAGACTTTGAAAAGTAAGGACTGAAGCAATAACTGCAGTGCACCCAATGTCTAGGTCATACTGTTCTCCACCAAGAGATCAACTCTATAGCTTGCCTTTAAGGTCTTCTATTGTAACAGAAGTCCTGAAGAGGGTGTGCAGGCCTGTGGTTCTCCACATTATGGTGCTGGCTGAGTGTGCAGAGCCCATCCTGCTTATGGTAGGACATTGCTGTTGTGGTGACTTTTCTGTCATGGTGACCTTCCTGCTATGATGGAATGTGTGTTCTAGTGTGGTGACTTTGCTGTGCAAAAGTAGGCCAGGACTCAGCTGGACTGTCCTAGGGCCATGGACTGGGCACCCTGGTACCCATCTCAGGGTAGCTGCTGAACGCATGATGGACTCATCCTCTTACTCGTCATCCCAGGGAGCTGAGCATCTCTCACAGCTCTTCTATTGCTGTATTTCTCATGATATGGATGCCTGAAATAATCCTATGGCAGCATAATGAAGACTGTAATTAAAATATAAAAACAACTACACTGTGTGAGTTGGAGGATCCACCCAACATCTTGCCTCCAGCTGTGGCCAGCAACAGATCCTTATGAGAGGGCATAAAAAGAAGGGCAAACACAAAGTGGTACCTTCCCAGCTACTGTGGCTTTTTTTAAGAGGCTTTCTGAGCCAAAGGTTACACCCAGACTGTCCCATTCCCTCATCACCGGTGAACATTCCTGGTTACATGAGTTTATCTGATCCCTTTTTAAATTAATTTATAGGTTTAGCCTCTGCCACCTCCATGAACAGTTAGTTTCACAGTTTAATTAGATGTTAGGGGAAGAGCTATTTCTTTCTCTTTGTTTTAAGCCTGCTGCCTGATAATCGGGGTGCCTTCTAATTCTCATAGTGGGTGGGAGATTAATTGTTCCCTGTTTACTTCAGTTATCATTATAAATCTCTATTATCTCCCCTCTCAGCTGTCTCTTCAGCTGAAGAGTCCAAGTCTAATTAGTCTGTCCTCATTTCAGCAAGGCTGAAATCCAGCTCAGAATAATTGCCAAGTGTGGCCCTAACACGTTTGTCCAAATCATACCTACAATCCTCTGGAGGTTATTGTTCTACTTATAAAACCAGTGGACATCTTTAGAAGACCTGCTATGAATGCAAAGGGCATGTACAGGGTGCTTAGAGCAGAGGGATAACACAATAAATATGTAGCATTTTTTCACATAGTGTCACTTTTGATCAGATATAACGTGTAACTGAATGTTCTGGTAAAGACCATGTGCTTTTATATATACAGGAAACTTGCACTTGGTGCAGAAATCCCTGAGAAGATGCCAAGTAAACTGTGCTTCAATTCTGATTTCTGCAGAAGGGGAAAAAATAGGAGAGACAGACTTTTAATTAGTGAAGCTCAGTAGTGGGAGTTGTGTGGTGTGTTGTTTTCTGACATGGTTAAATCCAGGTGCCAAACTGCTACGACCTGCCCCAGAAGGGATGAGTAACCCAGGTTCTTGTTTAGTCCACCCTTGGGGTGGATTAAAGTGAAATGACACTGAATAATCGATGCTTGTAGACATTTATAGGTAGGGTTTATTTTAGAACAATTTTGGTCCAAAGTTAAACAGGTATGTTGCTGTTTTGGGTATTATCATCTGTAGTAATACAGCAATATTAAAGCATAAAAATAACATTTAAGGAAATGTATAAGGGAGAGAAAGAGAAAGAAAGGATAAGGGACCTGAGATATATATTGGTACCACCCATTGGATCCAGGGAATGAAACCTGGTAGTTGCAGCTTCCATGTCTGTTGGTTGAAGTGGTTGTCACAGTGCTGTGTGAAGTGATCGTCTTGTGGCTGGGGGAAGACCCCCACACAACTGCTGAGATCTTATGAGTTATTGTACACTGCACGCTCAGGTGGGAACATCTTGTACCTTCCCTGGGGAGGGGAATTTTACAATGGATAGTGTCATGGGGCATGTCCTGGGACATGTCATGAGTCTCCAACACCTTGTAGGACTCGGTATCAATCATGGTCCATCATTTGAGATGAAGAGCCCAGGCCAGATGTGAAATGTCTTTGAGGTTTTACAGCAGAGTCATCATCTAAGGGAGGACATTGGCATGCTAAGAAGGATTATCCCACCTCACAGTATTTGCCTCTTATCAGCCTCTCTGTTTATCTGGAAATCCAGTTTGTAACTTCAGATATGCGTGCCCTTCTGCACCTGGGATAGCTGGACACTTACCTGACCTGAAGGTCGTTTCCCAGTAGGCAATATTCAGGGAGGGGCAGGCTTTGCTGGGTGAGCAGCTGTTTCTTTTCTGTTTGCTACAGTGGACAAAAGTCTTTTGGTGATCTTAGAATATTTAAGCCCTTAACTATTTCGGTCTCTGACACAAGCAATGGATTGAGTCATCGTACATCAAGAACTAAAATGGTTTGAAAGGCATTTGTAAGTACCTGAATATAATTTAAAGCTGTCAAGATTGTATAAAATCATACTAGTAAATGAATCACAGGTACCAGAATGAATGACTTAGATACGCTTCATTTGAACTACATGAATATCAAAATCCAACCTTCTTGGCTAAATCACAAGGAAAAGGGTTCCATCCTTTCATTATATTTTTCTCCATGTTAAAATATGGTCCTTGCAAACTAATCTTTTAATGGTCATGTCCATTACATATGTAAAAATGACACAGATGTAACTTACTGTATATGCACTTTAAAATCAACTATGATTTCGTAAGCCAAATCAAAAATTAGACTGTACTGAGTACAAATGGACTCTGCAATCATGAAGCTCCAAAACTGCTGAAATATTCTGTATAGATTTCAAGTGAACTTTTGTTTAGATTTCACATGTAGCCATGGCACTGAAATGTACTATATATTCAAAATAATCTTGGCATCCGTAACAATTCTTCAAACAATATCGTGTACAAAAATCTGTGCAAAACCTGATCAGTGTCTGAATTTCTATTGAAAAGCCACTTTTCCATCTGACAGTAATTGTCTCCTGCCTGCCCTACACACAAACTGTTTTTCTTTCATGGGGACCCATGAGTTTGTGTTCCTCCAGGCACTCGCAAGGTAGTGTCATTTTGGCTTCCCAGGCTCCTGGTCCACCTCAGTGTAGGCAGTATCCTTCCAGTTTGTAGAAACTTTAGAAACACTAGGGGACTGTTTGGAACTGGAGAAAAACCAGATTCTGGAATATCTAAATCTATGAATTAAAACTCTCTGTCTTTACTCAGCTCTAATGCTTTTGCATATTTCAACCAAGCATTTTATCATGTGCAGAAATATAATGAACTTTATAAAGCAGAGATTTAAGTTCTGTGATGAATCCCAAAGTTTCAGATGGCATTTTGTCTTAGAATATGAGTGTTGTCTTGAAGACGGAGGGAAGTTCCTGAATGGACATGTGATGTCTTAAAAATAAAGAAAATACTAGCTGAATGCTCAGCTACGTAAGGAAAAACAACAGGCAAAGATAGCCAAAACAAGCAAAAGTTGAAAAAGTGCCAATTATAAACCCTGGTAACTAATGAATGCTCAGCTCTTGCAGCTTTACATCTGGAAAAATAGGATGTGAAAACACAGACAGGCACCTGAAGAGTGATGCTCTGCTGGCCCACGTGTGAGTGCCTCGACTTTCCTGCCAGAGATGCTCAGCCCTGGCTGCCTGGAGCAGGAGGCATCTTTCAGGCAGTTTCTCCACTCTGAAATCACACTTGCTGGATGTAACCTTGGCACTTCGGAGTCATGCTGCCTTGCCTTATTTCCCCTTCATCTTCTTGCGCAAATCAAGTGTGGCTTCATTCATCCGAATGTGAATTATCTCCCTGCTAGTCTGCAGTGCTTGGAAGTTTTGCTACAGCCAGCATCTTTTAAATTGCTTAGTATTTTCCATGTTATGAAGGTTATTTGTCCAGTGACTGCCACTTGCCTCCTCCTTATCCTTCTTCTAGGCTAATATAAAACATACCTATTAATACATTCAAGGAACCTGGTATAGTACTTCCTAGATCTTTAAGAGATATCATGCTACTGGGTTATGAAAAATCAATTTGCAGACTTTTGAAACAGAAAGAAAATTCCTTAGAGCAGCAAAATCAAACATCCAAATGTTCATCCAGCAACAAACAAAATTTATTCAGACTTTGGGACAGAGTCCCATATCACTGTTTTCTTCTTTGCTTTTCTGAAAGTGATGTAACGTTCTCATTTATCTTCAATTAACTATAGTAACCTTCTTGTTCTGGAATCAGGATATATTTCAAGGCACAATTTAAGGAAATGTAAATCTAATATATTGTTGGTGGTGGGCTCTTTCAGTTGCCTTTAGGATTGAAAAGGCTAGTGCAGGGGGCACCAGTCCTCCATTAGGCTGATCTCCTCAGTAACCTACAGCTGAACACAAAAGCTACTTCTTGCAGGTAGCTGAAAAGAAAAATCCTGAGTTTCCTGAAAGGTGGGGCAACTTGAGAATGACACAAGGAGGCAGGCAGAAATGCATTGGTCCTGAGCTTTCATCTGGTTGCTCCTTATGAGTACAAAATTAATTTGAAGTGCAATTTAGGAGAAATGAGTTTTACAAATACTGAACACATTTGTAAGTGACTGGGCTGGGTATTAGCAGCAAACAGACATGGCAGCCATTTCTTAACTCCTCCCTTCCTCTCTGCTCACCTGGATGTCAAGAAACAAATTGGGATATATCAGTGGCTCACCCAAGAACCCCAGTGTCTTCTGTCTTGTACATGTGATGCCAAGTTATGAAGCTGGGGACCTGCCCCCTTAATCTCTATTTTGTTTTGGTTTTTGTGTTTGGAGCATTGCAGATGTGTTGCACAGTATAACTATGGAGTAAAGCAATAACAAACGAAAGAATCAAAGCAAAGACATAGAAATAGGAAATGCATCTATCAAGAGCACAGCCTTAATCTCCAGTGGCCTGTGCTTGCATTGATGTTTGTCAGCAAGAAGTATATGTTCTTATATGTATCTGCGTGATTCCTAGTTGTTTTTATTTTATGTCCTTACTGTACTGTGTTCCCTGCAGCAGTGTGCCCTGGGTAGGTCTGATTCTCTGGCAAGTAGCAGAATCAGAGACAGTGGGGCTGTGTCAGCATAGCAGAAGACATGCTGGGGTGGTAGGATTGTTATCAGCAACTGCTTGCAGTGCAGCTGGGCAGCTCTCAGGAATGCCTGCCGAGTGCCAGGCTCTGAGAAATCTGCTTCTAATGTAATCTCAAGCAAGCAACAATGTTTATTTTTATCAGTCTGTAGCTCTTTTAATTACAGATGATGAAAATTCTGTAATTTTGGAAATCATCTATCCTCCATGGAAAAAACCAAAAACCCAACTCTTCACCAAATATACACAAAAGTGTAGAAATGGCAATGTGGAACACAAAGTATTGGAACATATAGCTTTGATATAGTGACCTTTTTGTGTGTTAAGAATCATAAACTTCCATGCACTGAGAGGCTAGTTGTCCTTAACGTGCTTAGTGCAGATCTAGTTCAAGGAGAAAAAGAACATCTACTGATTCGCTGATCTGGCAAGCAGATTTTTCAGGCAATATCCTCACAGAGAAAAAGAAGAAAAGTATGTCAGTTATTACATGCTAAAGACACAGTGCAGAGGCAGTAGATCCAGCAGGAATCCTGTGTTCTGCTCCTCTTTTCTAACAGCCACACACATATTAGTAATTTTAAATCTGAGCATAGAGTTCACTTTCTATTTCCATTACTTCACATAAGTGTCACAGGGTAACTCAGTCACTAGGCAGAATCAGTTGCACCTTGCTATGAAATGCCAAAAACCTGCTGTGTGTCACACCACAGGTGTGACAGGCAAAACTGGGAAATCAGCCTCGCATCCATTTTAAAGGCTCTGTTTAAAGACTCCTATGTTCTGGTCCATGTCACAGTCACCGTACAACAGTGTTTCTACATAGAGCTTGTGATCCAGCTCCCACAGCTAGGGCTTTTTTGGCTCATGCAGATCACAATGTACAGGTCTGTTGTCTGACCCATTGCTTAAGTGACTGAGGCATCCTTCCATTGCAGCTAAACTGATGCTTTCATTCCCCATGATATGCTGGGAGGCTAAAGGTCCTTAGTGAGTAGGTGGGACTCCTCTACAGGAGGATATCTTTACACAGCCCTAAACAAGGCAGGGCAGAAGCTCTGAGGACTTTAGCCTTTCTGCTGCCAGCGTTGGCAGCAGGGGCCACTGCACAGCACACTGCAGGGATGCACTGTGCAACCTCCTGGCAGCCTCTCCTTCCCCACCTTCCCACCCCAGCTCACTTCTCCCTGGGTCCTGCTCAGCAAAGCCCCCTCTTTGGAGGAAAGCAGAATTGAATCACCAGTTTTTCAAGGGATTTCCCTGTGAAAATGACTTTCTTTACATAGAGCTGCTCCTTATGCTCAAAATGCGTAAGCTGAAAGGCAGCAACCTCTTCTCTGCAGCAAGCTCTGGCTGAGAATTTGCTATCTTCCTTTGCAGATCCCCCTGGATCTACTCCATTTCCTCCTGCTCATTGTGCAATTAAGAACCGAAATGGGAATGTGATCGTTCAACCCGATACTGAGGTCTCTGTGGATGGGCACTTCATTTCTCTCCTATCTGTTGTAATGGCAAGTACCCACATCTATTCCCCTGGTGCTCTGCTGTACTGCTCTGGTGAGAAAGTCATTATCTTTCTCAGGGAACTGCTCCATGGCACGCAGTTGTCAAAGGCCTGAAAAGAAAAAAAAGGTGTTACTTTTAAAACAAGCCAAAAAAGAAATGGAAAAATAAATATTGGATGCTGCAGCAGTTTTCTCAAGGACAGCTGTAAATGGCACTTACTGCATACAAATAGGAGACAGCAATGATGACAAGAAAGCAACAAATAAACAAATCAACTACAATGCCAAAAAAAAAAGTATTCTGCTGCCAAGAACATACTTTATCCCTCATTAGCATAATTATTGCTTAGAGTTTCAACTCCATATGCCACAAACAATTAAAAAGTGATGTTATGCTTAAATATTTGGTCATTTTTTGGCAAGAAGGCAGGCTTAGGGAGAGCAGGGTACAATTTACATTGCGGTCTTGTTCTATAAAGTGATCTTACTCCTTTGAGGAACTACCCTCTTGCACTGATAGGCCAGTGGCAGCCAAACCTGATAGAAACCAACACGGCCCCCCTGCACCAGAGGGAGTATGGGGAGCTGCTGCCAAACTGTAGCAGTGTTCAGATTTTTAAGCTGCTGAAAACAGAACCAAGGCTTTTCACCAAAGAGAATTTCATGCAAAACTTTTCATTCCCAGGAAAGGTTGGGAGAGGCACAGAGCTAAGGTCTGGTCAAGGGAAGTTCTTTAGATTGGTTTTCATGAATATTGCTTTCTCTACTTCTTTCTCCAAACCTTACAGTGTACATAGACAGAGCCTAGGGACCCAGATGGACAGTGAGCACAAGTCTGGTGTCAGCTGGAAGGGAAGCAAAAGAGCAAGCAATTTGGACTCCTCCAACCCAGAGAAAAGAGAGAGGATGGCATTTCCCAGTCCTTCTCAAGGCACTGCTTTCAACTGTGTATAAAATTATCACATATTCCTCAAAATGTAACCTTATATTTAGGCAGTGAAAAATCTGCATGAAGACAGTAATTCTCATCTAGTCTGATCCATTCAATTTAACCCAGAAAATAGGTACTGCTGTTTTGAGAAGCAATGACATTCTCGAGTTTTTTATTGAACAGCATATTTCTGCCTAAATACTGTGCTTTCTGCTTTCAAAGATGGTTCAAATTGTTTCCAAAATAAATTTAAGGGAGCTTTGCTGGTAACTTTGCTGGGATAAAACTCCTGATGCTGAGTAAGTCATGTATAATGGATCCACCTTCTGAGAAATCCCATCGATTAAAAACCAGGTGTGCTGCAGGAAAATGCTCTGGCAGCAACTCACCATCAGAAGGACCTTTTAGAGTCAAGTCCACCCTTGTTTTACTGGAGGGGCCTGCTGGGGCATTACTTTTGGAAATCAATTCTAAAGTGTGACAGATGCTTTCAGCTTAAAGAACTATGCACTGTGGCAGGCAGCAAATAGCTGCAGTGCTGCTGTGGCTTTTGTGGAGTCGTTTGATAGCTGGTGGCTATAATTAGCAGAGCCCTTTATGCAACTGTCATGTCCCTGAGAGAAATCAATGCTGCAGCATTGTTTTACCTTCCTTGCCTTACCTAGACTGCTGTAAATTGAAATGCAAATGCGGCCACTAAATGTGGTCTTTGAACCATATTTTATAGAGCTTCACTAATGTATTACAATGTTTCAGCTGTAGTATAAACTGGTGCAGAATAAAGATGTTTGCTCATTTAATTGCCTGGGGAGACCCCAGGGTTGGAAATCTTTAACAGGTTACACAGATGTTTATCAGGTATGACACAGTATCATTTATCCAGTTGGTTGGTTTAGAAGCCCTCCAGAGGTCCCTGTTTCCTTTATTTTGCAATGATTCTGTACATGTGGGATGATCAAGTTACTTACTAATTCTTTGGTAAACTGGAGGACCAATAAAGCTAAATTGGGCTCCTGTGTGGATTCCCTTACATCTAATAAAGTGAATGGTGCTTACAATTCTTTCAGGAAAAGCATGTACAGAAAATTCTCCCTCATCAGTTTTCTGTTGTCATAAATCTTACGGGACCAGAATACCTCTGAGACCTCAAAAACTTTGATTGAAATTGGTTGTTCGGTACAACAGTTATTGGACAAGTGCTGACACACCTACCTGCAAGCGAGAACAGAGAGTGATCGTGCGAGCCCTATTACACCATGAAATCAGGTTGAAATGTGAAGCTGATGCAGCAGCCTTTTGTGGCAATTTAACAAATGACCATTCTGTGTGGGAAACAGGAGGTTGTACATAAGGTTTTAATTATACTGATTATGGAGTGGATTTTTTAGTGCATTGCAGCCATGATTTTGTGATAATCAGGCCATTCAAAGCCATCAGAGGCTCTTCTTAATATTTTCTCATTTATTTTGTGTCACTGGTAAAGGAACCCAAGCGTACCAATGTATCTGATTGCGTTACAGTAGTCATCACTGGTAAAACACTGAGGACCATAATACACACTAGGGGCTTATTAAGTGGGATTAAAACACGGTATGGATTGGTAGCATGAATTTTTTGTACAGTTTTATTTTTGTATGCTTCAATGCCACCTACACCTGAGGGCAGGATGAGAGCTGCAGGTGATGAACTCATGTAGGAGTTTAGTGCTGATGATTTCTACTTAATAGAGGGTAGGAGTCTCAGGGTTGTATTTGACCTTTTGTGTAATATTGCAGGAGTGTATCCACTCTAGCATCTCACATCAGAAGAGCACAGGAGAATACACTAAGGAATGTTAGTTACCTGCGTTTTTTCATAGAACTCTCTCTCAATAGCGACAAATAAATGGGGGAAGTTGAGTGGGGAAGTTCTTTGAATCTCAGAGTTTGTTGCAGATGATCATTAAAAAGTGGGTCTAATCCCTGAGAACATGGAAGAGGGACCACATCAGGGAATAGCATCCTTGTTAGGGCAAAGACATACACATTTCTTATCCAGTGGAGGTAGAAACTGTGCCTTTTTTCTCATATCTTCTGACAAGAGGCAATAAGCAAAGCAACAGTAATCACACTGAGACCAGGTCAGAGGAGCTAATGAAACACTGTGTGGATCTATCTAAAGAAGTACAAGGTATTAAAACAAGACTTATTCCAGCTTATCTTTCTGCTGTGGCCCTTGCTCTTCTCAACATGTGCACTGCTTGCTTTCTTACTGTGCATTTATACAGCTTCATGCAAATTTATCCCCAGGGTTTCTGAATAAAAAATGTGTAGATGACCAGCCAATGTTCATGGCAGAACTGGATGGAAATATTTTGCTCATCTATCTTTCATTTGCCTGTAGTAGGTCTTCCCCTCTGACTAAATGCCAAAATGCTGCCTGTAGAACAAGTGGAATGTACACTGGAGTTCAAGACTGCAAACAGGCTGAGGGAAAAATGTGCCACTGTTGGCTGCTGCAGGCTAAAGCTGTTAAAAATGCCACTCAAGCTTCTCCTGCCTTCCTCTGTATGAATGTATTAAGAGGAATCATCTGGGGGAAGCTACTGAGATTTCATGATCCTAGCCTGATTCCAGCTGATTTAATAGGTAGGGTGGAGGCCAGTGGGAACAAGCCCTGGAATCACAAGTAAATTATTTGCCCATTCAGTGGCTTGGGGTCTTGTATTGTCCCCTCTGACCCACTGACAGCTTTTGCTGGTCTCTGAGATGGAAAGTGATGAGGTTCTCTGCCTGTTTTCAGACTGAACTGGGAGTTTAAGATCTCTACCCTTATTCCATTTCAAAACGATGACTGAAACATGCTGCCACTCTTCTGCCCTCTCTGGAATGTTTAAACATGGCTGGAAAGGTGGACCAGCACACTGCTGAGAATGGCAACATGCAGCCACTTCTGTCCAAGTCCGGCAGCTTAGAAGGGGCACGGCAACGAAGATACTTTCTTCTGGTTTGTTTTTGGGTTTTGGTTTATTTGGTTTCTTGTTTCGTTTGTTTTTTTGTTGTTGGGTTTTTTGTTTTGGTTTGGGTGAGTGTTTTTTTTATTTTTAGGGGTTTTTTTTAATTAGCAGCCTACAGGAAAGAAAAATATGCAAAATAGTTTTCCCTTTGCTTTCTTAAACTCCCTGGTGTCACCCATTCATAGCACATGGTGTACTAATGCTGGATACAAGACTACAGCAGTTAGGGTAGGTAACATTTTAATATTTCATACGTGGTCTGATTGTCAAAGCTGTTTTCTCTCTTTTCACACAAGTACATCAGCGGTTTCCTTATGTGACAACTGGAATGTTCCCTCCAGACTACCCTGTGTACACTCACTCCACGCTTCTTTCAGACCCCAAGCAGCAGATGCAAATGATCAAGGATGCATAAATCTTCAGCAGAAGGCAAAGCAGGTATACAATGGAAGGGTAAACCATTGGTCTCTGGGTATCGTGCTGTCTTGTCCTCCCCCTGGCTATTTTAGCAGTTTCAGCAGCTTTTTGACATATACCAACTCTACAGCTCTGTACCGATTCCTGCCAGGGATCATTTCTGATTAAAGGATTAAGGTACAAGGATGATATTGAGAGGGAATCAATTTTGATTTCCAAGTCTTTAGGTGCATGAATGATGTTTTCTTAGCTCTGGAATCACAAAAACTGTATCTGTGCTGATGTGTGTTATGTTTGCTTCATCCATCTGATGAAGAAAAGAGGCTTTGCTCTCTTTGAAGTTTACCCTTCTGAGTTTAGTGCTGGTACAAGCAACTGAAGTGGCAGCTTTGCTCTTTGAAGATACCTCATTTCTGTCTCAGAGTTTCCTTCATTTTTTCCTTTGGAAGCTGATGGAGTTAAGGGAATACAGAGCTAGCAAGAACTCAATATCAGTAAGGCTCTAAAGTCCTGGTAATAAGAACACTGTAATAAGCTGAGTGAAGCACTAGCATGATCATCACCAGGTTTCAACACATTCCTGATGGAAAACATTTTATTTCCTCTGGTCTCTCAAAGGAGTGTTGTGGTGATGGAGATGACTCTCTCACCATGACTACAAGGGGTGAGTATTGTAACTTAGCACTGCCTTTAGGTACATAAAGCCAGATGATACAAACACCCTACGGCACCCCATCAAATCCATTCAGACACCACAATTCCTCTAGCTTTTTAGAGATATATATTACTGGAGCCATTATGTCATATATTCTATATTTTCCATTTACTCTTGCTGTGTTCTTAATTAGCAATTAATTTTACAGCATAATTCTGACCTTGATTATTCAAACTTCTTTATTTAATACACTTTAGACAGATGGGGAAAAAAAAAAAAGTTCAGCCTCTTCCAGCCATTTTCATCATTATTTTCTTCATTTCTCATTTTTAATTGCCCTGTTATCTCTCTAGCTCCATTCCCACTCCAGTATATTAGGGAGAAAAAACCACTCAGACCAAACTTCTGCTTTCTCCTAGCCCCTTTGGCTAACAGTAATTCATTCTAGGGTTTTAATTGCATTTTTAATTAAGGCTGCTACAGCTGTTGGCACTAAGCCTTTCATCATGCACAGTATTTTTTTAGCATGCAAAGCAGTGCATGCTGTTCGGCAGAGACAGCCTCTCACAGAAGCAGAGGGACAAAGTGGAGCACATAACACTGTCTGCCTTAAGAATCTGGGCAGGGAATACGGAGATGTTAGTTAATTTCTTAGCTGTCTCACATGTTTGGCTTTAATTTAGTGACCTCATCACTGTCACAGTTCTCTGCCTGTAAAATATTCTCACTCTCTTGCCAGCTAGTGGCACAATTTAACAAAATACTTGTGCCTCAGTTCAATCACCCTACCATTAATCAGCAGGTTCTTTGGCATATGCCCTCACAGAGGCACCAAACAGTCCTTCCCTGCCCCAGCACTAGCACTTCTGGCATTTGCAGGGTGCCAGGGTGGCTGCCTTCTCTCATGTGTGTGCCAAAACCGTACATCAGCTGTTTGCCTGTATCCAAAATGCTTATGCCCTGCACAGAACCCGAGAACAAATCGAGCAATGTGGCTGCCTGTCCCTGCCTAAACCTTCTCCTTTCTCTGTGTGTGTTTGCATATCCCTTGCGTGACCGAAGATGGGAGTAGGTGCTCTCTGCTGTGAACAGAGAAAACCCGTAATTTCCCTGCTCAGCACTGCAGTTGTACCACCTTAAGCAGAGCAGTCACACACCATTAATGCTCATCTAGCCTTGAGGACATTCACCTAGAGGTGGGTTCAGTGATCCACTATTACTTCACTGTATATGACTCATCTCTCCACCCCTGTGTTAACATAAAGTCCAGATTTGTGTTAATAGGAGTTGTGTTTAAACATTTTGAAGTGAAAACCTTTGACACTGTGGTCATTAAAAATGGCATTCTTTCATTTCCAAGAGTGCACAGATTTTAGCTTTCATATCCTAGCCAAATTCTAACTTAGTATTTACTTTTGGCATCTCAGAGTGTTTTCTGTGATTTTTTTCTGGCAACCGCAGTTTCACTTCCTACCCTAAACCCTGTTTGGTTGCTCATATACTGTATATAGAGCCACATAGAAAGAAGCTTTTAGTGTATTTCTGTATTTGGAAAACATTTTGAGAAGACAAGACAGCATGTAGTGTTTAAGTATAATAATATCTTATTAGTAATTGTTATACTCGTCCAACTGCTCTGGGTGGAACCTGTGTTCATAAAATGCTCTGAGTTTCTCTGATGAAATGTTAGGTGTAAGAACAGTCTCTGGTTTTGACCACAAGTGAACCTGAGGTGTCATAATTTCTCTGGCTCCAGTTTCAGCAGATTTCACAATGCATTATAAAAACATAACCAGCAATATGACTGCAGGGTAATTAGTTCAGTAAAAGCAAGATGGACTTCTTGTAAAACAAGCTAATATACCTCATTTATTTCACCTTCTTCAGGAAAGTCTCTTCAGGAAGAAATTAATTACTTAAATTTCTCACTGACAGCCAGGAGCTGACTCACAACATTTAGGGCACTTGTATCAGGTCAGCCCTTCCCACAGGCTCTGAGGAATCACTGGTCTCAAGTTGGAGCTTGCAGGTTCCCCCTGCCCGATGGGGACAATCCCAACATTGAGAGATGGAGCAGCAGCACAGAATAATTCTAGGAATAATTCATAAATAAGTTTTAAAACATTATTAGCTTCTCAAAGTTAGCTTCCAGAGAAAACCTACCCACTCTGATATAGCACCCAGCAAGGTTTATGCCTGTGAGTCTGGCTGTTGGACAATGTTTGTCCAACAAAAGTGTCAGGAATTAGACAAGTCCAAAATACTAACTGGCTGCTGTTATTCCCTAGGGCCATTCATACTCACAGGCATTCCCATGAATGAAGGGACATTTTTCTCAGAGGGAAAGACTTTCAAACCCCAAGCTGACTTTCTTGCAGGCAGCAGAATATCAGGATACAAAATGTAAGGAAGGGTTATCCATTCATCACAGCTACTTTTCCTCAGATGGTGTAGACAGCAAGCTGCCCTCTTACTGGAAACTAAGTGTAGCTTTATGCTAAAGCATGAATAAGGCTGAGTGACTGCAAAGCGACAGATGTTCATGGCTTTCTGGCTCTTCAGACTTGATGCTGCAGAACAGAAACCTGTAAGTCGAGCTTGTCTCACAGGGAGACTTATTACTCCTGACACTGCACTTGAAGGTCTTACTAGGTCAGGCACAAAAGCCCTCTAAAAAGCACTATGTTGCTTCTACATTCAACCTTAACACCTACCTACATGCTGTTCAGCAGGAATCACAAATCAATCCTGGTGATGTTGTCCAAGATTGCAAATCCGGATGAGGTGCAAAGAGGTTTAGTTCTGGATGTAAATAACATTTCTGCTTTCTGAGCTGCTGGGACAGTAGATGACAGTAGTATTTGTAAGTAAAATTTTTGGCCTCTGTAGTTTTGGGAGGTAATTGAGACAGTCAGGTTTAGTGATATTTCTTAGAGCTTCACCAAGTCACTTTTAGAAAATTTTAATGTGTAATTATCTGTAGATCACTGCTAGTGATTCATTAATGTAATTAATTTCTTTGCCAGTCCTTGATTTTCACTATGTTCACACTTATCGATACACACACACAATTTTTTCTCAGCTGTCTCTTTTCTTTCTCCTGTGAAAACCTTCCTAAGTGCTTTTTTCTTTTTAGCTTTTCATTATTTTTTTTTGTTTGAAAGAGCATTTTAAAAGAACTGTTTGAGACAATGATATTTATTAGAAAATTATAACCCTTGTAGGGTTTTGAAGCACCCTGTGGAATTTAAAGGAGGATTGCATCTTCTGTAGAATGTTACAGGAAGTCTCAAGAGAATTTCCAAAGGTTATCTGTAACACTTCAGAGGTTTTGATAGCAGTTTTCAGTAGAACCTTTTGAACGTGTCCATAATTCTCCTGTAACTTTAATAAGGCCTCTTGGGACAATCTTAGTTCCCTCTATTTGTTGATAGATTCACTGTGTGCCATTTACTTGAAGTTTATGGTCTGAAGACCAGATTGTTACATGTCCAAGACCCTTCCCTTTACCTTATTTGGGTGATGTTAATGGGCCTTAGCAAAAGTATATAAGCAACCAAGGAAATTATGTACTATCTATTTGTGTTCGAGAAGACACAAATGATGTGTCTGGCAAGACTTTCAAAGTCAAGGGAAGGAGCCACTTCTCTGGTTTCAGTGGGTGTTGAGCCAAGCTGTTCTCAGAATGGGAGTTTCTTTGCAATTTTTCAGCCTTTGAGTAATCTGTAAACCTCTCTTGGCTGCTTCCTGTGCTTTGCATTTTCTTTGTTCATCTATTTTTAAATAACCAGGCAGACACACTATTGCAGTTCAATTTATTCTTCAATATTGATTTTTTCAGGCTGACATATGATTTGCTCCCATGACTGTTTGCAGTGACAGACCTATGGAGTCACGAGTTTTTGATAAAAGAAATGTCCTTGTTCCACCAGCCACATGGTCTGTAAGCCAGGAAAGCCAGGCAGGCTGGATCACCTGAACTGCTCACAGTGGAAATGATGGCTCTACTTACATGACAAGTTGGTGAAAGTCCACTATGTCCCAATTAGACTTGAAATATCTGAACTCAACATTGTATTGTACAATATGTGCCAAAATGATATATTACATTACCTACCTAATGTAAAAACTGTTCCTTTTTTCTTTTGATGCCAGAGTTTAAAGTTAACAGTTTCATTAGGTTAAAGTTTTGAGTACAGTCAGAATTCATGTGGGCTGAGGTGTGATTTTTACAGTTCATTTCTGGCTAACAAAAGGAACTATTTCTTCTGAAAATCAGAGGTACTGAAGGGAAAATATTTCCACTGCATTATATTTCAATTGGTTTAAACAAAATCCAACAGTGGCTGAATATCTGAGAACGAGGTGGACATGGTGGAGGAGAGGGTCAGCTCTGCTCTTGTCAAGGATGGAGGCATCCACATTGGAAATGCAAATAGGATAAACCATCTACATTGGTCTTGTTTACTCTTATCAATGCTGGCTAATGATCTGACCTTGTGCACCTTTACTTCTCATTCCCTCCCCTCCCTCTCACCTCTCAGAAACTGAATTGGGGGGCCTATCTGAGCCAATCAAATGTTAGAAGTGGACTGGAAGATGAAGAGGAAAGGATCATGGAGGTTTGCGAGCACTGCAGCAGCTACTACAGGAGTGAACATCATCAGGACACACAGCAGAGAGACGAGGTGGCCACAGCTTGCTTGTGTCCCTCTCCTGACTCCTGCTCTCCACCCTGTTCATACACTGCATGCTGTAGGTGTACTCTGAAGACATTAAAGCATAGCAATGTCTTGATAACCAGATGAACTATCAATATGATGTCAACAGTTTCTTTGGGAGTATCTTTTTAGTCTTCATTATCTTTCTAAAAAAACAAACCTCAATTTGCAAACAGCCATCACAGATGGACGAGTAAAAAACCTAATGTTGTAAGTGATGGCATTACTGTAGAAAATGAAATAAATAAGAGCTGGTCAGTTGGCAACTTTTCTGCAAAAGCGCAGCCATATAAATATTTTTCATGCTAATAATTTTTTTCTTTTTTTTATATGGTAAGATTGCAGAATGAAAGAAAATATTACAATTTCTGAAATTCCACTGTTCTTTATGTGGAGTAAAGAGCACTTCATATATACAAGCACCACTTGTAAAATATGAAATAGAGACTTTTATAGTAAATTCTGTACTATCCTTAGCTACAGATGAATAATTTCCCTCACAAATTTACAAGACACAACAATACATAGAGAAAAGAAAATGATAACAAATTATGCTACAGGAATGAGACTGGGACAACTATTAGATTATCTTTTGTATCTAATATAAAGACATACTCTCCTGAAAGCATACCAGAGAGTCATAATTGTCAAAAGAGGAAGGCTATACTCTGGAACTATATACTTCATAAGAACTACAATCTGCAGAAATGCTAAAATGCACTGAAAGGAGTAACATTTAAATCTAATTATAGACAAATTTTCAAACTCAGCAGACAATATAATTTCCTCTGCAGTTTAGTGAAGCTATTTTGAAAATAGTTTTCTTGATTATTCTATTTTCATAAGCACAACTATTACAATATAAAATGATGAGGTGAAAATGCAGTTTTCTGCTTTAACATCAAGCAAAAGAAATATGTCTTAGGGAGTTTATTTGGGGGGCTGGAGGGGAGATCTTTTCTTGCTGCAAAGCATCACACCATTTATCATCGATTTAATATATAA
The DNA here is from genome assembly GCA_013396755.1 of Sclerurus mexicanus. Lineage (NCBI taxonomy): Eukaryota > Metazoa > Chordata > Aves > Passeriformes > Furnariidae > Sclerurus > Sclerurus mexicanus. The sequence continues at coordinate 175,084 of VWZF01003842.1, forward strand.
AAGAAGTGCCTTGGGGGCAAAGTCACAAAAGTGTATCACACAATTGTATGTAAAATGCTGTGATATATATTTTTCATAAATATTTAATGCTTTAGGATAGTTACATCCAGATTTTCTTTCAGTCTGAACTTCCCAGAAGACAGATAGGATTTATATGATCCTGTGGTAACAGCCCATTTTGTTCTCCCAAAATAATGACTATCTATCACAGAACAAGAATGGGAATGTCTAAGCAGAAAGAAGCCTGTGGCTAAAAATTTTGGAGTGCCTATCTTCAAGTTTCTGAACTGGTGTTTAGGGAATTAACCACAACACTTCTGGCTTTGCTGAGCTTTTACAGGTCCTTTAGTGCAGTGGTCCCTCAGATCTGTTGTCCCCTTTGCCTGTGAAAAGCCATACATTGACCACATACTGCCATATAGGAGGAGGCAGCACCAGCACCCGCAGTGTCCCTGATGTATGTCACTTACTTCCACCACAGCCTGGACACCACAGTAAGCCACTCAGGCCAGCTCTGCCAGAGGTGTTAGCTTCAAGATAAGAATTTCACAACAAAAGGATTTTTCATCCCTTAAACTGAAAACAACCGCTGTTCTTTAGTGGGGGATAATGCTTGGAAGACACTGCATCATTACCATGGGACGGTATCAAGTAGAAAGGGATGATGGTGACTGGCATCAGAGCAGTTGCGACATGGATGAGTTTTGGACATGTCTGCATGCATATAAGCATCCAGAAAATCCTGCAGGAAACTACTGAGGGGTAAAGAGTGTGGCCCAGAAAAGGAGCAAGGTAAGACCCCATCAAGGGACAAAACCTGCTGGCAGAGGTCAGCTAGGAAATCAACCCTTCCATATGCTATAAAAATACACTTCCCCTATCCTTTGTACACAGACTTATTTGCTGGCAGCAAAAAACTGATTCCATCGTTGTTTCCTCCTCCATGAAGTGACTTTGGTCCCTAGGGATTAGAAGTTTAGGAGGCAAGTAAGTCCTTCACGAGATTGCAAAAAAGTACTGCTATTAACTGCACATGTACTTCCTAGTGATGTCAGTAGAAGTTTGATGGCGCTCCTGACTATGTTATTAAATGCCTCTCCCCATCTCATGGTGACCAGGGTTCAAAAAGTTATCTTCTCTTTCTATGACTCCATTTTTCAGATATAAAATGAAGAAAACATAATTTCCTCACTCAAAGGCTGCTAAGAGATTAAAAGCACTGAAACTTTCTCTTTTTTCAGTGCTCAAAATCATTAAGCTGTTCAGTAGTTATGGCACACTATCATATAATACCTTAGATAAATTTTGTGGCTGAATATATTTGATAATAGGATGAGGTTATAAATATGCAATAAAATATTGAGGGTTTTGCAATGCTGGACTGAATTGCTGTGGTTTTGGATAGTAGGAATAACCATCATCATTTTCATCATAAATATAATCCCATACAACCTCACCCATTCTGTGATTCTGTAACTATTATTAGCTGACAAGTAGTACTTCTTTTCTAGGTGCCTCAAGCAAGAGTCTTTCACTGGTTTTAGCTAGGGGAAACTTGTCTTTACTGGATTTCTGACAGGAGATCACTCAGCCTCTGGCTACTACATGTATATCCTGCTTGTCTTCTCGTGCTTATTTCCCTTGTGTGGCTGCACTGAGAATCCTGTGAGGACTAAGGCGTCTATTCAGCACTAGCCTAAATGCTTAATATCACTGAAGCTTAATGTTTAATATATAACACCATGCATCATTCTCACAAAAATGTTGCTGAAACTGTCTTTTATTACAGTCTGATTCTTCTCTGTTTTGGCTCCTTGGAACTCACCGTGCCTTATATTGATTGCATTATTGTAATCAAAGCTCAGATTAACTACAGAAGAGTATACAGCCCATGAACTACTTCTATAAACAATACTTTCCTTTTTGATTCAGTAATGGATTTTGGATGCATTGGATTCATCAGCAGATTCACTTTTGCTTACCAGCAGTGGTTTGTACGGTTGCAGGTAAATTGGACTCTGCAAGTGCAATTTCAAAAAGAAACATTTCATGTGGTGAGGTAAGCACACAGCATATGAATGCCTTTGTATTTTATAGCCAAACTAGATATGGTAAGAATTTAACTGCAGTGAAACAGAAGACATCAGTACAATGTGAAAACAATTTATTTGTCCCTATTGAATAGTGATATTACAAGTTATTCTAGTATCCAGTAATATTAGGGGTTTCTCCTTCTTCTGTCCTTCTTCTGTGAACTGCCTAGAAAAATATTTCCCTTTACTTAATAAACACAAAATAAAAAATTAATTGTGATTGTGACTATATCTGCTTACTATTAATTATAACTTTAATATTAATAATTAATACTTTGATTGACTTTATGTTGATGAGGGATATGATGTTGACTTGAAAGCAGAGGTTCATCCAAAACATAAAATGTGTCAGGAAGATTGTTCCTGTCACTAAGTTGTATATGTACTGTCTCAAAATGAGTTCCACACCAGTTCAGTTTCATTGGAAAACCTATGCTAATGGTCATTTTTGTAGCCTGGTTTAATATTTTATCATTAATTGTTTGCACTCAGTTAATGCTTAGGACTTCATGAAAGGACAGCTTGAAAAATATACATAATGTTATTTTTATTTCATTTTCATGTTTATGAAAATATAATCCTAAATTCACTTTTTTGAGTGCGTAGTAGAAGACTTTGAACTAGGAGCAAGTAGAGACACAGGTAGGAATTGTTTAAACAAAGAGGTGGGGGAGGTAGAGGAAATCACAATGCAGCACAAAATCGGAAACCATAGTTGGCAATGTTCAAGATGGTTACAAGTGTTAGGTCCCAACCTGACCTCCTCAAAGCATTTTGTAGATCTGTCTTAAAATCAGGCGTGAAAGATCAGAAGAGAAATAGTGGTGCTGTGAGAAATTTTTAGTTGTTCGTTTTTGGGTTTTTTCCTGGTTGGTTGGTTGTTTTTTTCCCCCTGGAAACTACATTTTGCAGTATTTTATTCTTTATTCCTGGCAAGGTTGAAGACCTGTTTGAAGGATAGCAGGCTGGATTCTGAGAAAAAGATTTCAAGAAGGAAGGAAGGATGTTCTTCTAGCATACGTTGTAATTGTTTCCCATATATGTCTCATGAGTAAGACAGAATAGGATCAGGTCACTGATACTTGTTTTGCCATTACAGCAAGAAAAACAGATTCTGGTGGTGAGGTGTTGTTGTTTTTAAATTGCTTCATGCATTTCTAGAAGTACAGGGGAAAAAACTGTCAGGTTTTTTTAACATAGGTTCTTCTGGATAGACCTATATTTTAAGCCTTTTCTCTAACAGCCTGTAGGCCAGACAGATTTTATATTTCTGTATCTGACAAATGTTGTAAGAGTATACAGTATACTGACAGAAGTAGATAAATAACACTATTGTATTACATTAAAAATTAATCAACTCAATAGTATAAAATCTAAAATTAAAGTTGTCTTACTTCACAGGACTTTTTCTCTTGTCCTGTGATGTTCTTTCTATCTGAGTGTATCTTTCCAGGGGAGAGTGTAGAATTTGGCCTTGCTGAAACTGTAATTTTCTTAAACTTTAAAATATCTGACAACTCAGGATTTCCAATGGCATCTTGGGCTAAGTGAAAAAATCTTTCTTTTGTACTTCTGATAGGTTTGTTGGGTTGATTGAAAATCAGTGGGTGATAATAGGATTCAAACTCAATTTTGATTGATGAGTCATATGACACAATTGAGAAAAAGTAGGACACTGCAGCTTGTGTTCCCTGTAAGTGGATAAAAATAAAGGACTAAATTTTCAAAGGATTCAGGTCACTGAAATAGGCTTTGCTATTCATTATAGCAGGTACATGTGGCAATAGTACCCATGGGCTGTTCCAGACATTGGTTCAACGAGGCAATGAACTGCACTTATTAAAATTTAACACTGCTGAGGCAGAAGGGTTGCCTGGAAAATGAACCTGTCCAAATAGCATAGCCAAGTGGGAGTATCACAAATTAGATGGTTTTGCCTGTGTTTCCTCATCAGTGAATAGTAACTCCTGATGACTTCATCGTGGTAATGTGGGCCTTCAGCTATGAGGAATAGATGCCGTGGCTGAGGGTTTCTGGTTCAGTACGTTGGCTTGTGCTGCATTCCCAGTGAAGAACTATTAAGCCTCAGAGTTATCAGCACTGACCCCTGAAAGAGATGGATTTGATTTGCAGGAACGATTGAGGGAAGGGTGGCTGTTTCAATGCTCACCCCTACCATGTGATGGGTCTAAAGCCTGTGCAGATGGAAGAGGATTCCCTTAGTTCTCCATCCTGCTAGGACAGTTGTAGAAAAGTAATGGATCTTATGCCTTCCTACAGCTAAACATTAAGCTCTTTCAAACTGTAGGATTCACTCACCATAGGAAATACCCAAGGTCAGAAAATACGTTGTTTTCAGGTATGTCTGAGTATCTGGCTTAGAGTGTAATCTACATATTAGTGACTGCAAAGATGGGTCTTGCATTAGAATTTAAAATCTCTAGAAGTCTAGAGCCCTCAAAAGCCAAGGTGCTGTACATCCTACCTATCAGCTATGGCTGCACCAGGAAAGAGAGGTTCCTTTCCAGAACTGCAACTCTACTTCTTCCACAGTCCCTTACTTTACGGGCTGCATCTAGGCAGCATCTGATAGTCATCCCAAGAACTTGCCCTGTATGATCCACATTCAGGCATCCACATCCAGCACCAGACTTTCCTACTTTAGCAAAGTATCTCGGCCTGGAGGCAATGCATAGTTTCTACAAGGTCTCAAATGGGCCAGGATCATTGCAGACATCCAGATGTTCACTGCTACAAATCACAACTTCAAAAATGTCTCCAGTCACCAGAGCCCAGTTGGCCAAGGCAGAGTCAAAGAGCAGTCAGTGTCTCAACCAGGTTCCAGCACACTGACCACGTGCATGCAGTTCATGTGTGCACACTGTTCCATCTGAACTCACAGCCCAGGGCAGGGAGGCCTTGGAGAGCAGTGCTGTGCTCTGTGTCCATGCTGGAGCCCAGGAACAAATGGAGCTGAAGCTGAAAGCTATTTTGACAAGTTAATGTGACCCTTCTGTGAATGGGCAAGAGGGGTGTGTGAGCTGTCACGGAGAATATCACCACTGCTGGCTCCAAGTTTTTGTCTGCCACTGTGACAAAAGTTCAACTCAGCCTGTGCATAAAATTGATTATACAAGTACACAAATTCTACAGCAATGTAAACTGAATTACAACAGGCTAAAGGGCCTACCAGTATTCCCCAATAGCACGACTAAACTAAGACACTGAGCCTCAGTTAACCAAAATTGGAAACCACAGAAATATAGCCTAACTACTGAAAAAAGTAATTACAGAGAAATCAGTTAGAGTAACCCTTTCTGGGACTGTGTGTTTTGAAAGTGACACAGAGAGAGCTGGTGGGCTTTGCTGATACCAATATTTCCTGGATTCCCACGAACCGGCGCAACATGTTGGAGACAAAACCAAGATCAGTCCCAGAGCTGGTAAGATCAGGAGGGACACTTGGACACCCACAGCTGTTTGAGCTCACCTCAGCTATTGCCTTCTTTTATTTCCCGTCATAGCCATCTTTAACAGTAAGATGCCAAGCAGGGGGAAAAAGTATGAAAAATTCTACAGAGCAGATGGAAGACTATAATATAAATTATTTTGTGAAGACTTATTTTCAGTAGCAAGTATATTAACCATTTTTCTTCTTTTCAGCACCATGAACAAGAGGTTAAAAAAGCCAGTTCTGCTGGGTGCCTGTCACAGGATTTAGGAGGGCAAGGCCATTTTATTTAAAACAATGAATTTTATTTCATGTAATATTCTAGTAAGGTCACATTGACATCCTGAATTCTCTGAGCTATTACATTCCTTTAGTGTTAACACAATCCTACAAATCACAGGTAATTACCTTTCTACAAAGATATGGTACAACTTAGAATATAATAGGGAGAAGTTTAAGGATGCATGCTATATATAAAATTACATAAAACCATACATGTATATATGTAGATACATGTACTTATGTACATATATGCAGCCCTGATCCTCACTGGACCTATACCTCTTAGAGTAACCAAGTTCCTCTTTGGATAATGTCATTGGGTAAACCTGATGGCAAGTATATATGAAATTGCTTTTTCCATGACATAAAATGCTTATCCTAATAAAACAGTTGTCTATCAGTTATTCTACCTAGACACCAAGATCATGGATTAAATATGAATAGCTATTGCAACTCTATGGAAAATTACATTTACACCAAACAGGGATGACTCATTCAAGAAAGAAATTGTGCCTGATGATGCATATAAACTTTCTTCACTCTAAACATTGCTACTTCATGATGTAAACCTTCTCCTAAATATAGCTCCAAACCAGGCACATTCATTCCTTTGCTATCACAGATCAGTGGCCTTAACCTTTGTGGACAGTGTTGCACCATTACATTAAGAGCATAAAATGATTTTTTTGAGGAACCCACTAAATCTCAAGCCTTCTCCCCCTCCTTTCAAGTAGAATTCAGCCAGACAGGATGTTGAAAATGGCATGAACATGGGCACAGATTTCACTGTCTTAATTCCACAGCAATATTTCCACTGTCACCAGTTTGCCTGGTGAAAAATTTTAAAGACCTAAATACAGCTATACTCTCCTCCTGCAACATTAAGATGGGAATGAATCCCCTCTTCAAAGATTACATTTTTTGTCTATAAGTTCAGGCTATGTTGTTTCAACTTTTATAAGATTTATATTATTTGACCCAAATCTAGATGATTCTGTTTAGCCAAAATAGAACACCTTACCTACTGGAAACAGAACACATGGCAACCCATCTGACTGCTTTTCGACTTAACTACTTTTGTGTCAGTGCCTGTGAGGACGTGATTCTTACAACTTCATATCCTGCCTGCCCAAATGGCCATGACATTAAATCAGAGACACTAGCCAACCTTATACTAACTTTTGCAAAAGTTCACAAATTGAGAATTCGGAAACAATTGTTCAGATATATTTTCCTCTGTAACAGGAAACTTATTATGTTCCAGCCTTCACTTATCAGGTAGAGCAAATCTTGAAGGCTTCTACTTCTCCTCAGTTTCACTTTAAATAAATATTCAATGTAACAGTTACATGTGGCAGAATTGTTAATGGAAGTGAATTCAGAGAATCTTACATTTATGGCTATCTTTCTTCATGTACGCATCATTTAGGACTAATCAACAGTGACTTTACAGTCATATCAAATTTGAAGAAAAATACTGAAGGACCAATCAGTTCCCTATTGCTATTCAATATTCAGCTGTCAGGGTGACACAGCTTTGATACTGTCTCATGTTCTCCCCACATAGCTGTTCATTGCCTCCCACACTGTCCTGGTTCATCCCACAGTTCCTCAACACCACCCCCTCTGTTCTCTGTACTGTGAGCTCATGCTGTAGGTATGCCAGAGCAGAACAGGTTTGTCAGGACAAGTATTGCCTGGTAACTGATTTTATTTACCCAGCTCCTCGGGATTTACGGCTCTTCAACATAATAAGAGGAAGGACATTTTCTTCCAAGACTGATGTAAAAAGTTTGTCATTTGGCCATTAGACTACTCTTTTGGAGGGAAAAAAAAAAGGGAAAATAAATAATCCTTTCAGTCACCTTGCAACTTCCTGTGTATGTGAGTCACTTTCAGGCGTTTTTTTGGTGCTGAAAATATTTTATGGTCTTGATACTAGTAAGAGTGCCAAACATGGGTGTTCCCTTTCCCCAGACTTATTCCTGCTCACGGACTAGAGCTCAGTGATTACAGCAGTGTCAAAACTCCTCTTTGGCACATGCCACTCAGCACAGTCCAGTCTCTGGGCACTGAAGCACTGTTGTGAGCTATTCTTGCTTTACACTGAAGCTATTTATTTTTATCTGTTTTCATGTTCATTCACTGCACAGAAGACTAGGGTACACTGGTCCCTCTCTCTGGTCACTGTCTGCCCCCAGGCTGTCCTTTTCCTCTAGCCACCTTCTCCTCATCTTCCAGTGTTTCAAGCCCTTCAGGCTTTCATTGGTAGTGTGTTCAGTAATTAAAGATTTTTTTAGTTAACCAAAACTCTCAGAGAAAGACAGATTGCCATTAACACAAAACCTCTTTACTTTGATTTCACTTATCCTAGCAGAAAATGTCCATGGTTCACATAGTTATGAGAGGCCCTTACATTTCTTATGTACAAGAGAGGATCTTCTCGGCATCTGGACTATGCTGCAGAAGTTGCTAGCCCAGGGATGTGATAGGGGACTTGTCCTACCTCCCCAGATTTAGAGAGACTGGTAACTCTCTCTGTGGTTTTCTAGCACCCCAGGGCACAACTGTGGTTTCTGTCTCAGTTCAGTGATGGATTAGAGTGTCTGCCTTCTACCCCTGTAGATAGGCAACCTGTGCTTGCATTTTCTGTAGCTCAGATGAGAGTTTGTTGCAATAGAGAGCACCAGCATCTACCAAAAGTGGATTTCTTCACTCTGCTTGCAGCTGGACTTCTCCAGGAGTAAGTAAGCATAGCTGGTGGACGAGTGATGTGACGATGGGATACACTTTATTAACTGGATTCATGCTTTATTAAGAGGGATGGTCACAGTGGAATGAAACTTCTGCTTGAAAAGAACTGTTCTGTAACATCCTGTTCGACAATTTCAGTCACTCCCCTCTGAAGCATGTTGTGACTTTCTATTATACACTACATAACATTGAATTCAGTTCACTGAATCCTTGATTAGCCTGATCCTTGACTAGCAAAACAATGTGAAAATGGATATAGCATACTTTGGAATGAAACTGGAATGACATAATTGCATTCGCACATGATATTATGATGGTAAATACAATCACTTGAAGTCAGAAAACTGAATATTAAGACACTTTTCTGCACATTTGTCCCAAAGAAATCTGTAATTAAGCCAGCAGGTATGTTAAGGGCTTTGAGTTACAACATTAACAGTGATGGCTAAAACTCAGACTATTCAGATGTTTGCTTTGGAAGCAAGAACGTGAATGCTTTGGTGACACAGCTGTGATGCTCTGCCATTGTTCCCCTTAGCCCATGCCAAAAAACTGTGGGGGAAAAAAAAAACAAGTTAGAAGAGAAGTGCAGGCTCTGTTCAGCAGAGAGTCCTCCTTTTCTCTCTAGCCCAGCAAGGCTCCAAGCGTGAGAGGCTTCTAAAAATGGAGAATGAGTGATTCATAAAAATGGAAAACTGAAGGAGGCTGGTAAATAAAACTGTTCAGCTACTCAGCCACAGTTTCCTATCACCACTGAAGAGAGGCGTGTTCTTAGGCAAACATTTTCTAACCTTTAAACAAATATTTGGCTTGAAGGTTGGGAAAATAATGTTTTATAGGAAAGACAGGACCATTCCCTATCAGGAATGCAACTGTACCTACCAGATGTTGCCATAAATTAGATCATGTTATGAAAACTACTGTGTCTGGTAAACTGAGTACCTTTGATCAAAATGGAGCCCACTATGTCACACGTATTGTTTTAAATAGTTTTTCTATTAGAGGCAGCGGTACTCGGTCATTTGGAATTTGAGAGGACAAGTGACTAAGTAACTGGACAGAGTTAGTTAAGCCTACCAAATCGGTCAGTGAGGTTCCTCAATCTCTTTTTCTGTAACAATGCTTAAATTCATGTTGTCTTAGTGTGATGCAATTAAACATTTGTTTGGAATACTCCCTTCCAGAGCTGGTCTGCATTATACTCTCTCAGTATCCATTATCAATTGTTATTGGTATTGACCGAGATTGCCTTTTTCCTACACATCACTGGTTTACAACAAAAAAACTCCATATTTTAAAAATACACTGATGTTGATGAGAGGTGCTGAAGTGGTAGTGTAGGGATGTGACATCTGCCTGTCTGTCCTTCTGTCAGTTAACGTCTGAATATACAGCACAGATTTTCTTCAGCTGCTCATTTCAAGCCCCTGCCCTAATTTAATTGTGCTGCACTTCCATAGAGTGCTACAATTTATACATATAAACACTCTGGAACCCTTTACCTTGCAACAGTTGAAGAGTTCAGCCACAGGAGAAAAGTTTACCTTTCAACTAAAACACCCAAGGGTCCAGGGTGCCCCCTCCCCAGCTATATGATTGCATGTGTATGCACACATGCACAGACACACGTGTGTAGGCCAGAACACGTGTGCGCTCCCAGCACAGCATCGAGAGTCTGCCTGCTTGGCCTGTCTCGTGTACCTACCACATCGCCCAAGCGCACTACTGACCAAGCATTCAAGCAGCTCCTTTTTGCACGTATGGACGCATTTACGTTTTGATCATGAAACAAGGTAGGTGGGAGTGGGGGCCATGCTTAAGTCCCTGCAATGGCTCAGCTATAGCTGGCAGTGGGGAACAGACCAGGAACAGCATGAGCTGTTCTGCTAGGTCAGATTAATCCCAGTTTCATGTAGGTGTTCCATAAAAGGAAATGTTGACACATTGTTTTAAGTTTCTAGCATGAAAAATTATTTTGTGCCTTTCATTTTTCTCTTCTATTCCCATGGTAGCCCTTACATCTTAGAGAGGTACTTCACAGCTTAACACAGGTTGCTAGATTTGATTTACTCTGTCCAAAGTCATTGGCCCAGCTCCAGTAAGTTTGTAGTTTACAAGCTACTACTTGGTGACTGTAGCATAAATTGCCATCAGCTGAGAGGTGAAAGAGACTCAGCAGAGCCTTGTGGGATGTGACCTGGGAATCTTCTCTCCCTCCTTAACCAGAAGCTGCCTTTATTCACTCTAAGGAATAGTTTAGGAAGCTGTTATTTTTCACTGATTCTTTTCATCTGGTGGGGAGCTTCATCTGGCAAGGTAACTGTGAGGTTACTGGCCACAATTTGAGAGTGACGAGGAAAGAAGCATTCAAAGAGAAACTTGTAAAGATCACTGCCTGGGACCACACAGAGGGCTGGCTGCACAGTGTCTCTGTATTCTCATCGGATGCCGCTGCTCTGAGCGCTAGTTGGGCAGTTCACACCATTAAAAAGTAAGTGTCTTCAAAAACCCAGTATAGGAGCAAAGACTCCTTTAGTTTGTATGGGGAGATGCTGGAGGTCAGCTGGTTGGAACCGGACCCCCAAACAAGCCCCATTTTGAAGTTGCGGACCTGAGGGAGGACATTAATGCCTGACATCTGAGTTTCTCCTTGAACTCATCACATCCTGAGCTGAATGAAGTTCAGCCTTCTGCTTCACACTGCGTCACCTTATTCTGCCTTGAAATGTGAATGAATACATAAGTAAACAGTAAAACAACTCAATAATGGAAGGGATTGCTGTTCTAGGGGTTTCTCACTGTAGGGGGCGGGGAGCAGCGAGGCAAAGAAATCTCCAGAGACTTTGGGTGGAAAGGGGAATAAACCTCCGCCGCAGCGCGGGCCCGGGGGGGCGGGGGAGGCTCTCGATCGGCTTCTCTGAGCGCCAGCGGGGGCTCCCCACGCTTTACTCGGGGACAAGGAACAGAAGCGAGAGAAAGCGCCGGCGTTCGGGCAAGCCGGCTGCGGAGGCGTGGGGCGTGCGAGCCGGCGGGACCGGGCGGCTGGCGGCGGCCGCGGGAGCAGCATCAGCAGCAGGAGGAGGCCCTGCCTCTCCCTCCCTCCCTTCCTCCCTCCCTCCCTTTGCCGCGGTACCTGCGCCGCGCGGCCACGTGAGCGCCACATCAGCGCCGCTCCGCGCCCCCAGAGTCAGCCAGCGGCCGCACAGGGGGCAGGCAGGCGCCGCCGCCAGCGCTCCCCCTTCCCTTCCCTTCCCTCTGTCCCTCAACCCCCGCTCCCCCTCGGCACCCCCGCCCGGCCCGGGGCGCAAGCCGGCCCCGGCTCGGGAAGATGCTGCAGTCGCTGGCGGGCAGCTCCTGCGTGCGGCTGGTGGAGCAGCACCGCTCCGCCTGGTGCTTCGCCCTCCTGGTGCTGGGCTACCTGCTCTACCTGGTGTTCGGCGCCGTGGTCTTCTCCTCGGTGGAGCTGCCCTACGAGGACCTGCTGCGCCAGGAGCTGGGCAAGCTGAAGCAGCGCTTTCTGGAGGAGCACGCCTGCCTCTCGGAGCAGCAGCTGGAGCAGTTCCTGATGCGGGTGCTGGAGGCCAGCAACTACGGCGTCTCGGTGCTCAGCAACGCCTCGGGAAACTGGAACTGGGACTTCACCTCCTCCCTCTTCTTCGCCAGCACCGTCCTCTCCACCACGGGTAAGGCAAAGGCGGCTAGCCCGCGGCCAGAGGCCTTCCGAGGAGGCCCGGACCCCCTCAGGGCCGCCTCCAGGGAGGTGGAGGAGCTGGTGTGGGAGCGGGGCCGGAGCCCGCCGGTCCCCGCACGGCCAGGGATGCGGGGACGGGGCGCCCGGGCAGTGCGGGGGTGGCGGCGGCGCTGGGGCTCCGGACTCATCCTTACTTCCCGAACTCTGCCGTGTGAGGAGGCATGTTTTATGTAGGACGCATCAGCCGTATTTGAAACCCGCCCTAATTCAGCGCTAAGAGCCAGGTTGGCAGGTTCCCCCCACCTTGAGGTCGCTGGAGGTTTCGAAAATCCAGCGTGGTGCCCGTCGCTTTCTTTGAACTTTCAGATGCTTTTAGGGGTGTCTCCTGTCCATTTCTTTCAGGCTGATTTGGGAGGAAGGAGGGGGCACTGCTAACCGGAGTGTACTAATGAAGTTAAACTTCAGCCTCAGGTTTTTCTGTCAATTTCTATTTAACGTTTGCATGTAAGTGGCTGAAAGAAAATGCTTATTTTCTTCCAAATAGTAGTTTTCGTTGGTGTTTTGAAAACCTTGAGGAAGCATTTTTCTGGCTGTAGTTTTTACAAGCACTTATTTTTACAGCAGTTGCGTTTCACGTAAGATCATAGTGGACAGCCTTCTCCTAAAGGATGAGTGCAGGCATTTGTGCTGGGAAGCTGGGCTCTGGTGATTTGAATGCTGCTCACTGAAATAAATAACAAAGGCTTGTCGAATAAGAAAAGCTTTAAAAGAATCACCCTAAAATATGTCCAACCAGAGGGCTTTGAGTCTTGGCAGTACATTGATACCACTATAAAAGACACACTGTTTCTTTCTCTTTTTTTTTTTTTCCTCCCTGCCCCCAATTTAGCACCCCTTCTATTATGGAAAATGCAATCAGCTCATGTTAATAATGTCCTTTAATAATTTGCTTACCTGATCTTATTTTGGTGCTTCCTGACTGATTTCAAACAGGCAACGCTTGTCCTATAAATAGTTGCCATTGAGTATGCAGATTAGGTTGTCTACTTGTTCTAAGGAGGTTGTGTTTGTAAAAACTAAACCTGGGTTATGGGCATCCACGCAACACCTCCCCCTTCGCATCTTAATCACTAGAGTTAAACTTTGTAAGAAGAGAGAAAGTGACATGCTTGTGACAATTAAAAGCTTTCAGTGAATAACTTTCTAAACATTAATCGATTTATAGTAATAGTATTGTGAGAAAAACAGGGAATTGTGATACTTCCCTTTCAGTAAAACCATAAAGCACTTTAAATTTAAGGTGTTAAACTGACCTTATAATGCTTGTTTTCATTCCTAAACAGTTACACTGTCTGGTACTATAAAATGCAAATTATTTTGTCCAAGAGCTATTTTTGTATTCAAATTATTTTTCCGTAATATAATAACCCACATTATATATTGAAAAAGTCCTGCTTTTCAATTTGTTCTTATACAGTGCAGTGCATGTAACTTCTGTTTGTTTGGTTTTTGGTTTTTTTTGATCAGACAAATCCAATCCACAGTCCCTGCAGTTTATTGCTTTTAAATCTGACAAAGTTGATTTCAGAGATGAATCAATCAAAAAATGTTCACAGCCAGGACAGTAGGAGTGGGACTGAGTTGGTACCATTGGTAACACCTTAGTACTGCCTGGTAATACACAGCTGCATGTTTGAATGTGTTGGTATTCAGTAGTACAGTTCAGGCACAAATAGCTCTTTCCCACTATACATCTGCTTAAGAGCAAGGCATAACCTGGCCCAGCATATGTAGCTGACTTGATCAGAGGCCCTACAAGGAGAGAAGACACAAGGTACTATTGTCCAAATGGAAAACCTTTTAGAAAACTCCACTTAAATGGCATATCCTTGGAAAAGACAGAGGTCTGAAGTACATGAGTTCTTTCTGTCACTTTCATAAACTGAAGTTCATCTAGTCATTGTTGACATAAAAGGTCAGGCATCAAATGGTAGTACTTCTTTCTATGTCTGATGATCTTTTGGGTATTTAACTCCAATTTAATATAAATAACTTGTACAAGTAGGCAAGTATAAATTCAGACCAATATAGTATGACCAACACTTGTTCAAGTTCTCTCCAGAGCACACAAATTTCTGGTGAGGTGCATTTTTCCCCCTCAATTAACTCTGCCCCTGTGCAAGAAATCTTTCAAGACACTTGAAATGGCCATTGAAATGGAAGACAAGCAGCAGAACCTGCCTGGTCACTTCAAATAGCTGTTCAGAAGTGTTTGAACATTAAGAAAAATGTTGTATTATTAGAAACTGTGCACCTGAAATGCCCTCCCTTTGCCAAGTACAATAAGGATGAAAACAGAAAAGAAAAACCTGGTACTGGTGGTACCAGCTGAGGATTGCTTCTGTGCATAAGTGAAATTGCAGAGAGCACTAGGATGTTCTCTATGTTCAGCTGACTGAATTTGTCATTCATCATGTAAATAAAAGCACACCTACCCCTTTTACAAAGGACAAGGCTCCTTTCAGAGCCTTTTAGTTTTCTATATAGAGCATGTAGGGAAAGTGTTTAAATATAGCATCCCTGACTTCACTTGTTCCTTCCCGTCCTTATTATATTCTTTGGCCTCTTACTCACTAGAGAAAATCCTTGAAGAAAATGATTAAGTCAGTTAAGAATCTGGAAAAAAAAAATCATAAATGGAAGGAGTTTGCAGAATAAACAGAGTAAAGGCAAATTGTTACTTGAAAGCAGTTTATGTTGCTGTACACATGGGCTGTCACAGGACTGTCACAAGCTGCCTGAAGGACGGACAAACAAAGGGCAGTGAAATGGACTGGTGGTGAGGCTTCAGCACATTGTTGAAGTTACTGGCAGCAGGTTTCTCTTCTAACAACTTTATTTCTCCCTATGCAACTTAAGCAGTTATGCAGAATGACATACAAGCCATATATAAGAGGAAGCAATTCGGTCACTAATAATTGACAACATAAACACTAAGAATATACCATTGTGTGCATTTAAATAGTGTCTGTCTTGGAAACTCTCAGTAATTATGACCTTATATACATCTATGGTTGTCACTTGTCTCTATGCTAGATGTCATGAATCATTGTGTTGAAGCAGTTTATTCTTTGTTGTCGGGCCATCAGTACTAATATCTTTTATTTCTAACTATAAAAATGAAGTAATTCTTTTGCACTCACTCTTCTACGTGGTGTTTTCACTGTTCTTGGCATGCTGTCAGTTTCTAAGATCTTATCCCATATTGGCCCAGTATGGGAATACTGCACTACATGAATTGTAAGCAGAATGAAGTAATTAAAGAAATCGATATTGGTTGTGTTATAAGATATGAAGAGTACAGTGACTTCTCTTTGTTGAAGAAAAATAGATAGCAAAGGATAGGAGCTGCCAATTTAGAAACTTGGAGCCTGTGGTTTTGTGGGTTTTTTTTGGAAAGAGTCTTCTCAGTGCAAGGTTATCCCATGGCACTTTATGCAAAGGGACCATGAGTCTTATTGTCACTGTCCAGCTTTGAGTATTTTTGCCTTCATTACAAAAACAAACATGACTGTAGATTTCACTTAACATTTGAATACCAGATGGGTGCTGAAAAAGAGCTTCTCTGGATCCTTTTTTGTTGCGATAGGGTTGGCAAGATACCCGTTAAAAGGAAGGTAAGACAACCTTGTCATGATTTAGGGATTTGCAAAGGAAGGGTGAGGAGAAGTTACATCTTCTATGATGGCAACACATGTTTTAAATCTTTTGATTAAGATCAGGTGGTCTTTCATCTGAGCCACAGGAGTTAAGACAGCAAAAGCGAAAAGAAGACTGTTAGTATTCAAGCACTTCCAAAGCCTGTAATGTGGTTGTCTGCAGGATGGTTTGTGCAAAGCAGAATATTCTTCAGAATTTAGCCTATGCCAGTTTCATTGTTTGTGCTGAGGATAGGTGTATTGTGCTGCATTGCAAGGAATGTTACCCAGGATCCATGATGTACTGAATTCGTGCTTCTGCTTGCTGTATTCTGAAGAGAATAAGGAACATCTAGGCAGTAGTTGTAGATAAATGCTGACAGTGGCTGTTACTTTGAAATTTTTTGGTTGAAGGTCTAGTAAAGAAGCAACATGGCTTTCAGGGAAGTTTTGTATTCACGTTAAATAACTTATAAGAGTTTTACTGGCAAGCACTACGAAGAGTTAATGCATATATCACTTGATTTGTAAGGATGTTCTCTGTTACGTCTGACTCTCATAAACGTTGCTACTGATGACTTGCCAGATAAACTAAACTGTGCCTTTATTTATTAAAAGTAACAGACTGTGAGGTTGTGCTGAAGTCAGTGGATGCACTGCAAAAGAAAGTTTATTACAGATCTTAACAAATCCATGGAAGATAGAGTGCCATGAAAGCATCACAGTGGAGCCTTACTAAGACATCATAAGACTTGTAATCTCTTACAGTAGAGCCCTCAGGTGGATGAGATTACCTGGGTCTCTCATACCTTATGGACAAATGTGAATTTAACTTAAACAGAAAGAGGATAGTTCACAGAAACTTTAGGGAAAGCAGATTTTTTTTTTCTTTTTCTTTTTTCTTTTTATTTTATTTTTGGTCCCATACTTGAAATCAACGTAAAATGCATATTTTATGTTGCTGCAGTCAGAATATATGGGCTGTGTCCCTGTAGTATCTCATTAATACACATCAAATAAGTACATTTCATAATTCATACCAAATGTATGTCTAGAGACCAGTCTGTTGACTCTTATATGAAAATATACAAACTTTGTGATGAATTGAACTCAGATTGATCTTGCTAGTAGTCACTCCTGACTCCAGAAGAAAACTGAAGCTTCATTGTACTGTTGCTCTGACTGTAGCACTCATAAATCATTTAAATTGGTGTGATGAATTGCAGCTATTCACCATGGTAAGGATGCCAAACTTTGGGAACTTTGTTTCTCTTGTCAGAGTTGTTACTTGAAAACAACATCTACAGGAAAAGGTAATTTGCTGAGGACGATGTGGAGGCAAAGCAAGGTTGTGCTCCATTCTGCAACAGTGTAGTTTTTATCCTGGAGTACTTCTAAGAAAATCAAAGGAAATGATGACAAGGTAGTTTGAAAAAGATGCCAGAGGAGAAGGATTACATTGAATAGGCCAACTGTTTGGATCTGAATCCAAGTGGTTGATGGCGACAGGGTGTTCTGGGACAGGGAGTCACAGCTACTGTCCCCAAGGGTGTCAGCCTCCAGATAGATCAGTAGACTGTCCTGGAACCAAGCGTCCTACCTCTTGTATTAAATAGTATAAACACGAAGTCAAAGAGTCATTTCTGTCTGTCTATGTGTCTGCTTTTTTCTCAGGGGAAATTCCTTTATTTTATACTCCATGGAGCAGCTCCAGACTTGCTGCTGTCATATTCTAGTCTGGCCCCTGACTAGAAGGTGCTGCCTTCTGGAATGTGGGAGGTTTCAGTTGAGTTTGGCTTAATGTTATTTTCAGGACAAGGATTTTAACCAGGGTTTTCTAGCTGTTTTTAGGAAGAGGATGCAAAAAGACTACTGCATCTAGGGAAGCTGTAAGATAACTTAAGATGAGTAGGTATGGACTAATACTGAGAAAGTAGATTGGACGCTTCTGGTATCTCTGCCTTTCAACACAAAATCATGGGAATGGTCAATGAAGTATTAAAAAGCAAACAAAAAAAAAAAATCAAATTTAAAACTGGAAAAGAAGGGACTTAACAACTCAAAAGAATTCCAACCAAGCAACAAATTCCCAAAAACCACAAAGCAAACCCACCAAAAAACACAAACCAAAAACGTGTTGTATGAATATTTCCAAAAAACCTGTATTTGACAAAAGCAATGATATAAACTTTTTGGGAAGGATATTAGGCTCTGTGCTTCAGGCCACAAGCCACTCAGTTGCCAGAGAGGACAGTTATAGCCAGCAGGTCAGTCATTTACCTCTTGTGTGCCAGGACAAAGGTCTTGTTTTCTCTACTGAAGCAAGCAATAGCAAAGAGGAAATCTGGGTCTGTCCTGTCTCTTGTTCCAGGCAGGGTGGTATTTCCTGGTTTCTCATGGGACTACAGCAATCAGCTGTGCCAAAATCCTGCTTGTGCTTGCTGAAACAAAGAGTGTCAAGAGTCACTCCAATCCAATGTTTTTGGTTTACAGGCAATGAACAGTGAAAACTACCTCCTGGCAGAAACTGGAGATGCCATAGAGTAGTGGGACTGTATTATTGTTTGGAGCAGTGCTGGCTGCTCATGGATGGAATCTTAAAAAATCCATCCTCACTTCTGTGTCCTGTAGTTCCATTCACCTTGCTAAATTTACCCAGTGATGAGAAGCCAGCCCAACAGCTCTCAACAGATGAAGGACTGCAGCTGCTGCCTCTCTAGTCCTTCTGTGTTAGGCATAGGGTAATTCTTCCTGTGCTGAAACATGAACACCCCATATCCCTTCCACAAAAATAAATAAAGCATAATCACAAAACAAGTCCATTGAGCTTGATATGATACGCAGAGTTTAACTGGGTTCAGGACTGAGTTACTGGTGTTCTGCCCTGGGCTTATTAATTGACTGGGTTTTTTTGTAAATGTTATCTTTGCTCTTTCTCTGGTTTTTCCTAATTCAGCTGTGTTACAATTATTTGCTGTTTTTTAAGATGAATTACATGGTCTCCTGTTGCTTTGTTATTATTTCTAATCATTCCTCTGACTTGATTTTATTCCATGATACTTACATCTTTATTGAAAGAGAGTAATCTCTCCCCAAATTGCCTTTGATTAAATATTTTCTGTTTTTAAACCTTTTGTAATGCTGAAATTTTTATTACTATTCTGCATCTACAAATCAAATCCCAGGCTAAAAGTCACACACACTCTCAGAACAGGACTTTTAAAATTTAACAGTCAATTCCTGACCATTGTTTGGTAGGATTTTCACTTTTATCTGAATGTAATTTAAAGTAAGTCATATTAAACCTGTAGTTTCTCCTGTTTTCATTTATTTGTTGGATAGTTTTGTTCTTTCTTTGTTACACTTTGGCCCATTTTATCATAATTTTAATAATATGTGAGGGTGTTTTTTTGATAGAGGAACATCATAATCTATGGAGAAATGCCTACTTAAGCCGCTGCTCCAGGTTAATCATAGAGTAGGCTACAAGCTGCTTTGGAACTATATGAAGACCAAAATATTTCTTGGCATGTGCAGAAGTGGAATTTTAACAATTTGAGAAAAATTAGGATTCCTATGACAGTTTGGATGCTTTTAGGATTTAAGAATAGCAATAAAAAGTTTCTTGGGAATTAGCTACCTAGATCCCTACTGTCTCTCTGGATCTGACCTCAGCTGCTTGAGAGTTATGATATTTGTACAAAATTCAACTGAAGACCTAGCATAGTCACTGATGGTGACCCAGAAGACTTAGGAGAAATGTGTCAATTTACTTTTTCACTGAAGAACTTAGCTGAAACCTTAAACAGATTGTGTTTCTTATGAGCACAAAGCAGCAATGTGGTCCTGGTTAAGAGCAGAACTGAAAGAAATTAATGGAGCAAAGCATTTCAAGTGGCTGTGCTTCAGGAAAGTATCAGAGTATCTTGGAAGAACATATGGATTTTCTTTCCTTTGGAAAGAGATAGATACGCATTCTTCTCTGAAAACAGAGTATGCAAGCTTCCTTTTGGGAAAAGCACATATGAATCGAAGTGGAACACCAGCTGTCACCAGACTCCAAACGTTTACTAACTGATGCTTCCCAAGTATTACCATCATGTGTACTCTAAACGGATTCTGTGCCAGTCGCTTAAGTAGCTTCGGAAGTTATCACATCATCTTTGAAGAACTGGGGAAATGCCTATGGGAAAGCAGGGAGATCACTTAGGCAGTGTTTCCTGGCAGCAGCTGAGGGAGGAGGTTGGGCTGGGAAACAGGTTTTGCCAGTGGAACAGGCCAACCCAGTAGTGTTTTGAGTACTCTGTTTGTGTGTCAGAAAGTGAAGCTATGCCCTCTGACTACTTGCTTTTAGAAACTTTAAGAGCAGTGTTCCTTCTTTCTCCTGAAAACTGTAAGTCCAGACTGTTGTTATGATAACAGTGAGTAGAGGCTCTTTGCATCTTTTTACTGTCCTCTACTACAAAGTGAAAACTTCTGGACTGACCAGAACCTCTGTATAGAATGTTTTTAAGCATAATTTAATACCATTGCAAAAGCAGTTTTGAGAGCACTGGTACCATAAGAATGGGGTTTTGTCAAATCTTTTGCTCTTTTTGCTGTGCATTTCATGTCCCACACACTGAATGTTTTTTTCTGAATATGTTAAAAATAACTCCAGAAGCTAAATTGAAAAGGTTAAAATGTACCTCTGAAATTCATCCTACTTGTAGTATGACTATCTCCTTCTATGTCTTTCAATTATTTAAAGACTGTTTAAATTGACTTAGCTAAATAACCTTGAATCTTTAACAGTAGCTGATTCACAAAAGGTTTCTAAGGGTAGATATCTAAAGTTGATTTGAGGCGAGGGAGGGACCAACCAGAATTAGATATTGAAATGATAAGGTTAGGACATATCATTGTTAACATTTTTTTTTTTTTCAATAAGCAGAAGCTTGATTACAATGAGAATTGAATTTACCTTCACAATTGTGGCTTTTGCAAAAGAAAATACATTTCAGGCAGTACTCGACTTTTGTGTCTAAGTTTCTGTGTTGTACTGGCTGTATGATTTTGCTAGCTGCAATAGGTTGAAATGACTGTAAAAGGAGTCCTTTGCTCAACTTTACTGAAAATGTTTTTAGGAGCACCTTGCCTATGAAGATTGGGTTTGTTCAGCCTGAAGAAGTGAAGGTTCTGGAACGACTGAATTGTAGCCTTCCAGTACCTGATGGTAGCTCATAAGAAAGTTGGAGATGGCCTTCTTATAAGGGCATGGAGGGGTAGGACAAGGGGGAATGGCTTTAAACTGAAAGAAAGTAGGTTTAGTTTGCATGTTAGGAAGAGATGCTGTACAGTGAGAATGGTGAGACACTGGTACAGATTGCCCAGAGCAGCTGTGGAAGAGTTCAAGGCCAAGTTGGATGTAGCTTTAAGCAACCCGGTTTAGTGGAAGGCGTCCCTTGTGCGTGGCAGGGTGGATTGGACAAGATAATGTTTGAGGTCCCTTCTGACCCAAACCATTCCGTGATTCTCTGAAATAAATACTAAAATTATAATTACTTCCAAGTATGAGAAGCTTTCTCGGCATTAAAAGGCAAAAGTAATATTCCAGAAGACCTCAAATGATGCAGCACTCACTAGAATGGGACTTACGTATGATTTTATTTTAAAGTTTGTCCTGAATTTTCTCTTATGTGACACTTGGTCTTTTACTTTCTATGTTATTTTAAAACTACACAGCGTAGTATGAACATGTATTTTGCTCAATCAAGCCTTTACAATGTGATTGGCAGGCTTAGACATTGCAAAATGCAGTACTAGTGCCAAAGTCCAGAGGCAAGCTAGAGGAGGTATCCTCCTTTGTTTACAATATAGTTTGAAACAGGGGATATTACTTTAGAGTCACCAAATGCAAACAAAAGGCAAAGATCTGATTTCACCTCCAAATGCAAACAAAAAGTGAAGATCTGATTTCACCTCCTTGCTGATAGGCTGAGATTGTACTCTATGTGACTTTAAGGAAAGCTGAAGTGGCAAAAAACCCCCTTCTGTTCAGGAAGTAGAACGTGTCCAGAGATCTGCTAAAAAATTAAATAGCTTGGATGTTTAGCTCTTGAGGACTTCATTATAGAAGAGAAAAAGAGCCCTAAAAATTGTTGGTTGTATTTAAGATTACTGTGGGAAGGCCTTGGAATCTCTGCTCTGTATATTAAAGTAGCTATTTTTGCACCTGTGTGCTGTACAAGAATGGAATAGACCTTTCCCTTTGTAGATTACAGTATAAAAGAAATGAGAAAACTCTGAAGAAATTCCATCCCTTGTAGAGTTTTGGAAGCTCTAGGCTGTAGAATTTACTAATGGGCAATTAAATTTTAAACACTTCACAGCATGTCTTGTTACTTATTTATATACATTAGATAGGTTGATGGTTGGACTTGATTATCTTCGAGTTTTTTCCAGATTTTATAATTTTCATGGCTATGTTTTTGCTTTAGTATTGGAATGTTAACTCAGCACTATAGCAAAAATTGGTAAGGCTCAAAGACTAATAATTGTGTTGCTATTTGAAAGTTCTAGCTACTGTAAACCGTAAGCAGTGTACAGAAATTAACATAAAATGCTGTAAGTAATTTGATTCATTAGTAGTTAGCAATGAAATTAACAATGAAACTCCTCTTACATGAGGATAAGAGATTATTGAATTTACCTATGGGCATTCGCGCATCTGTTAAAAATCTAAGACCCAAATCTGGCTTGTGGTCTACTGCTGCAACTCTGGTTGGGCAACCAAAGAACCATGAACACTACCTGATGTTGCATAGTGTGAATCAACAATTCCTGTTGATAAGAAAGAGTAAATCTAAGGGTGATTTCAGGCCTTAGATTTAGGCTTTAGTTTATTACTGAAGTTATGCATTTACACTCTGCCTATGTATAGTGCAAAGATAAATCTTCATCTTTGAGTTGTATCTTTTAGTGCAGCTATATGTACTAAGTGAAGCCAGCTGAATGTTCAGGTCAGATTTTCTGGGGCTAATGGCTACCCAAAAGGATTTTATATGCTGCTTTGAGGAAAATGTCATTTACACTAGGAGTTCTTATTATTAGTCATGAATCTCAGCCAAAGCAAAAGATAGAAGCTCTCTCAACATCTCAAAGAAGTGTGAGCTCCAGGTTTTAGCCTTACACTGTGCCAATATCCCTAGAAGTCACAAAGGAGATGGTGGTAATCTTTCATGTTTCTGAACCACTTTCTATCAGTAGATCTTGAAGCATGTGCATACCAGAGACTGCTTTACTGGTTAGTGCTCTTCTGCTAAGTTGTGCATCTTGTGATATTACAGTGGCACTTCTGTATGTATTTTGCAAAAGGATGAACTAGGACAAACAGCTGTGAAAGATCATGTATTAGTATGTTGAGAATAGGAGCCTGCAAATTTTATCTTGCGGTTCTCCACTCCTGCTGCTAGGCAGTATCCCCATACAGTAAGCTGATTTCCCATCCTGTGGATGCACTTCAGTGTGCTTTTCTTTTCTTGCATTGAATGTTATTTTTTCTTTTCTTTTGGTAGTAGTTTTTCTGCTCAGCAGTATTAGAGGAAATTGTAGCTTCTTGAAAAAGGACTTTCAGAAGGCATATCAAAGTGTGCAATGCACTTTTCTGTATCTTTCCCTCAGTGGAGACTCCAGAAATACTGCCTCTCTGTTCTAGGGAATTGTTCAGTTGTGTACCCTGTGTAGAAAACAAACTACACACCGATTAACACAGCCCACATAACTGAGCAAATGCATGAGTAGCCTTTTTGAGAAGGTAGCAGTATTTGCTCAGCTTTAGCATGCTGGATGCCTTCCCTTACCTACTAAAATGTTTTCTCAGGGTGTTGTAAAACAAAATGGGCTGAGCCCACCTAACAGCTTTGCCAGTGGTAGGAAGATGTCTTGGATTCCTGATTCTTACCCTGTGGTCCAACTCTATGCTAGGTGTGTTGCCAACTGAACCACAACAGTAAGCCAAGTCAGTTTACCAAGCTGTAAGAAACATCTTCATTTCCTGGTGGATTAGTTTGCTCTGAGTTATTGCATTCAGGTAAATTACAACCAATGCAAAAGCAAGTAGATCCACACAGCAATTTTTTTTCCCTAACAGTAACTCTGGAATTAGGTTAGGTGTTTCATGTAACAACTTGGAACAGCACAGAGCCAAAAATGCGTGGACAAATTAACAACAGATAGGAGCTGGCAACCTAAGAACATGTTTCCTGTAGTGATAATGTATCTGACAATTGCTGGCTGTTCCTTGTAAAGGAGCATTATTTCAAGCAGGATTACAATGTCAGCTAGCAAAGCTGAAAGAACCTAACAGGACTCCTCTTTGTTAATACAGATGCCACCGCTAAAATATTCTATCCTGCGTATCTCAGGTATGCACATCCCAAGGGGAACCTTATTCTTTCCTGCTGGATAACTATTATTATGCGATAAATTGCTCCGGCTTTGAAGTTAGTGAGGAAGTAACACGGTCGTACCATTGTAACTAGTTTACAAATTCTGATCACACAATTGCAAGAAACTGGATACATTCAAAGGATCAGAAACTTGAAAAACAAATCTCTCCCTTGTCAAGATATGTTAACTGTCAATTTACACATTGCTACCCAGGCCTTTATTTTGGAATTATCAGCAATTTTATATTCCCTTTCCCTTTATCTTGAGGTCTGAGAGACACCAAGTATAGGATCCTGCTTCTAAAGTCACAGGTCATATCAATCCAGCCTTTTTCATGTTGATCATGGTTTGCAAATGCAAGCAGGAGGGTGCTGAGTATGAAACCTTGGTGTGATTCAGTCTTCTAAGAATTTCTGATATGTCTGCTACCTTATTGGAAAGGGATTTAAGGAAATGGAACTCAAAATATTTGATCAGTGTTGATGGTCTTTGACTGATACGGTGGGTCCAGAATTGTGACTGGGGAGCTGGAATATTTTTTGATGAATTATCATACTGATTCAATGTTGCCTGCTTTTGTTTTATGCAGAGCTGTCTTAATGTGCCCCTGAGAGGTTAGAATGATGTATCTTCACTGGGAAAATCATCCTATAGTTTTAAGAATTTCTGGAATCATCAACTCTTCTACCAAGAGACAATTTTTTTTAGGAAACCTAAGGGAGATTCATTGTTTTAAAACAAAATGCCATTAAACTAAACAGATAATAGAGTGTTTGAAAACCGCACAGTATTTAAATTGCTCTGTGTCTTTACATTGCTGGCTAAATGTGTTGTATACGTAGTTTACCTTTCTAAATGCTACATCCCTATTTATTTCTAAATAACTTCTTCTAGGGAAGAAAAATCCTCTACATTTCATCTGCTTGTGAATAAAGAGTACGTGCAACTACAGTGCTGCTCTTTTCCCTTTATTTATCAGGAGGACATACAGTTGTGATTATTCTGGGTATCCTGATGCCAGTGTAGCAAATCAAATTTATGTTTCCCACAATTAGTGTTTTCTATGTGGGATACCCTAAACATGTGAATGATTGAATACAACTAGTGTATCTGTAAAATTTGTTTATAGTTCAGTAAACTAGTTCTCACAGTAGTTGAAGTATTTCCCCATTGAGTTTTGTAAATTCATGTTCTATTTTGAGCTTGAAATGGTATGTTCAGGTAGGCTGTATTCATATGGCAGAGTATCCTCAAGCATCATATTTAGGACTGTGATTTCGAGTTCAGAATAATCCATCTCATCTGTAAAACTATCTCACTTTGGCCCTTGTGTAAATATTGTCTCCTAATCTATCTTAACTATTATTTTGAAGTTAGAAATTAGTAGTTCAGATAGAATATGCTGTGTGTAAAAGTGGAGTGTATTGCACTTCAGTTAGTTGCCTTAGTGATTTTTTGCTATTTATAATAAATTGTTTTGCTTTCATTTTGCTTTATATGCTTTTGAATTCTTCATGTTTCTGAGAAATAGATGTTAGAAGGCAATAATAGGATTTGTTCATATGCAAATGCATTATGATGTCTGATTCATTTATATATGAAATATTGAAATAATTTACAAAGATAGGTAAGACCTATGTGTCTTTCTCTGGCAAATAAGGCAGCTGATGCTAATAATTTCCCTGAGTTCCACATGTCAAATCGATAACAAGATTAGAAGTAAATATTCCTGTTCCCCTGCTGCATCTAGTAGATAACACTTTCTTCTACTGAGGTTGCATTTTAATGCAAAGATGCTGCTTACAGATTTGATTTTAACTCCAGAGCATGAAATGGCTAATTTTTAATGTTGTGTGACAATTCTTTACTGCCCACAATACAAACTTCCTTCGCTGTTTTCATGCTCTGTTCTTTCTCATGGTGCAATAAAGCAATTTTTGTTTCAAAGTGGAGGTGGGAAGCATGCTAATTTGCAGTTGGTAGTTTCTTGTTATTTCCAGATGGTGGGAAGAAACACTGTGGCTCATTTCATTACAAGAAATGATAACTTAGCAAGACTAGATAGGTATTCTTCACTAATTGGATATCTGATGAAAACACTGCAGTAAGTGCCAATGCAAGGCTTTTGACACATCCCAGGATACATTTGGGATGGTAACAGGTGTGAATTACAAATTTTGAGAAACATCTTTTCGTTGAACTGTACCAGGCTTCAAGCAGAGTACCAAAGTGCACAGGTGTTGAGTTCAGCAGTGGCAGCTGGCTCATCCCTGGGGTACACCATGCATACACAAGGTCTTTCAAGTTGTGGAAGGCTGAAGTAATTGACAGAACTTTAAAACCTGTTATGCAAAAATTGGAAGGGTTGTGGAAAGACAAAGGTGCAGCATGAAATGAATCCATGGTTCCAGACCTTTTCTGGAAAGAAAAAGCTCCATCTTCTACTAGTCTCTTCAGAAAGTGTATATCCTCTGAGCTTCACTGGCAATTAGATGCTAAATGTGGCTTAGCTGCTAAAAGGAGTTTTTCCATAGGTGCAGGCTGCTGGAACTGAAGACAAAATCTGGACATGTAAAATATGTTGTGTAAGATGTACCATCTTTGTGCTGCACTCAAGGTGAAAGTCTCATTTACCTTTTACCAAATCAGCATGAGAAATGGGAAGATCAGTATCATGGACAAGCTACTGGCTAAATCTAGTCAATAATGATGTTTTGCCTCTACCAAAGCCTTGTCCATATTAAGGTGGTTTTTTTCCTGCTTTGAATATTTTAGGAGGTGAACCTCAAGATGAATTGCAGTAAGGCTTGTACCCTGCCCTGGTTTCAGCTGGGATAGAGTTCATTTTCTTTCTAGTAGCTTGTACAGTGCTGTGTTCTGGATTGAGGACAAGAATAATGCTGATAACCCACTGATTATTTAGTTGTTGGTCAATAGTGCTTACTCTAAATCAAGGACTTCTCAGTTTCCCATGCTCTACCAGTGAGCTGTTGCACAAAAAGCTGTGAGGGAGCACAGCCAGGACAGCTGATCAAACTGGCCCTAGAACATCATGCCTAGTATATAAACTGGAGGGAGTTGGCTGGGAGGGGCCAATTGTTGTTCAGGTATGGGATGGGCATTGGTCTGCAAGTGATGAGCAACTGTTTGGTGCATCACTTACCTGTCTCAGGTTTTATTCCTTTCTCTCATCTTCATTATTATTATTGTTGTTGTTAGTATTATAATTTCTTATCTCAATCCATAAGCTTTATTTTTGGTTCCTTATTCTCCTCCCCACCACAAGTGAGGAGTGACTAAAGAGCTTCATGGTACTCAGTCAGTGTCTGGGACTAAAGCACAACAACCCCTTTCAATACCTTGAAGTTGGTGTTGAAGTTCTTAGGAAGGTTTGTAAAGAACCTGTTTCTTTGATTGCTTGTTAATCTTTGTGATCAGTGGTTTTAAAAATCCGTTTTTATGGGAATGTTGTTGCACACATGTTGCTGAATGTACCAGGGCAAAAACCCTTAAAAAAGACGAGCATGAAACCTAAACCTTATCTTGTTTTCTAATCTCCAGAGGATTGGAAGTAAAACTTTCCTAATAAAACTCATTCACATTTCTCTTTTATTAAATTTAAGTTTCTAGACTTACATAGTTTTTTCTATTGGGAAACAGTCATAATAAAGTAGTCTGTTGGTGGAGCCTCTACTTTGGTACAGATTTTTTGACCATCTGTTGCCTAGCGGGCAAGTAAACCAATAAAAGAATAACTGGAATTTTCCTGGCTAGATTCTCAGAGGAGCCCTCAGGAAGTCTCACCTTGCTTTTGACCTGTTGGTTGGGTTTTATCCAACAGACTTTTGTAATTTTTACTTTTTTCTCTCCATTGCAAAATAAATCTGAGGTAACAGAAAATAACTGTAGAAACAAGGTAACAGTTTATTTATGCTAAATCTTTGCTAGAGGCAGGTCTGAAGATCTGATGTATTTTGGATAGGTATTTCTAGAAATGTGCTGTTATTGAGAGGTCTGTGGGGGAAGAAATAGCCCAACACCAGGTGGATCCTGGTTTGATTGCAGTTTAACCCTTATAGAATCTTAAATCCAGGATGACAGTAAGAGGAACCAATTTCTTTGGGGTAAAAAAAAAAAAAAAGTAGCTTTTTAAAAACAACAAACGTAGAAATTAATGCATATCTCTTGACTATTGTCTGTGATAGAAGTAAAGCCTGAATGCTTTACCACTGAGGTTTAGCAGACCTCTGTCTGCCGAAGTCACTCCTAGAGCACACAGAGGACAGGAAATATTTAATGACACCATTTCAAAAAGCATGACAGAAGTTGTCAGGGCTTTATGGGAGTATGGGTCCAGCCCTCAAGAACCTCATGTCAGGCTAGTTTAGCGTGTTGCAACCAAAAGGAATTTCTCAGATGACAATCTGGTAAGAGCTGCGTAGCTTAGAGGCAGAGTTTGAAGAATCTGCTCTTGCAATATAAGTGGGAAAGCCTTGCCTGCTGGTTGAGTGCCTGGAGAAACCAAGCTCTTCCTGCAGAGATTGCATCCTTTCTAAAGGCATGTTTACTAGCCCTGGAATGGAGTATGTGCCTCACCTGGAGTCCTGCCACCCTGTCTAACATATGGTAGGCATCCTTCTGCTGGCAAGGGATGTGTGCTTTCATGTAGACTGTGCTGAAAGGCTCTAACAGTACCCTTGAGTTGATAATACTTGTTTTACTCATATATAATGTACCCAGGCAGGATTAGCAAGACGTGGTGTTGGGCGGTGGCATGAAAGAATGTTATCGTTTAGCAGTTGAAGCTACTATCTTCCGAGCTGTATTTCTCTCTGATACTTCTGTTGAGAAGAGATAATACTGCACCAAACACTCACTAGTAATCATCTCAGATGTGGGAAGGACATACTGATTTCTGTGCTTAATCTTTTGTCTGCATTTGGTTCCTGTGCAGTGGATTCTATCTACTGTTTTGCTTCTCAAGTAATGAGTACTTCCTTATACACACCCCACGCTCCTCTCCCCAGATCTTAACTGCTGATATGGGAATGACTTCATCATTAGCATCACTGCTGCAGGGTTGTAATGTTGTTCACTTACTTCATTAAATAGTTACTATGGGTAAATAGTGTATAAAACAGCAGTCACTGTAAATGGACAAAATGTTACTGCTTGCTGCCATTTGATACGCCCATGAGACTGTAGCCTCTGCCTCTGGTGTGCCTTGCTGTGCCCGATGGTGTGAGCAAGACATGGATGATCTATCTGATAAGAGGAAGTGTAGAATAATATGGGGAGCTGAGCTGTTGAGCCACTCTGGCTTAGCTCTGCAAGTGGAGAAGTGCTGTTAATTTCAACTTCGAACTCCGTAGGCAGCTGAAGTCTGTCAGATTTCTTGGTCCTGTAGTAGTGTTTTGGTTCAGAACAAGAGTGCGCTACAGATCATTCCCACTTCCTGCTTTGTCTCACACTTGTGGAGCAGTTTTGGAGCATGCAGACTGGACTTGTTTACAATTAAGCAACCCAAAGCAGACACTCCTGGAGAGCAGTGAAGGGTACCTCAGGTATTACTGGGTATCCAGTCTTTGCAGAGTAGAGCAAATCTGAAGCAAACCCTGGCTTCCCTAAATATAATGATGAATTTAGGTCCATGCTACCAAGTATTCCACTCTATGGATCAACATTTACTGTGCTGTAGTACTAATGGAAACAAGATGACCATTCAATTATTTTTATTCCATTTTTTTATGGGGCTATATTTTGCATTCCAATGGTCAAAATAATGGGTAGGGATTGACAGATACTTGTTCCTTTAAGTAATATGATCAAATATTGCTTTTTTCATTACATTCAGATAAGATTTTTAGAAAAAGATCTCAGCTACTGTTGCAGCCAAACTATTTTCATGTTTTAAAGGACCAGTTTTGCTGACAAGCCCAACACAAAAACATTTTTCTTCATCATGACATTTTGTAATTTCTCCGACTGCCTCTCTGGTATGTGAAGAGTATCAGAAATGGTCATGTTTTGAATAGAAAATTACCATCTATAAATATGTAATTTCCAGAGGTCCCCCTGCACTGACCGCAGCTTTTCTCTTGCTGATTGAAATGACAACAAGGTACTTGTACTTCTTTATGTTTTCTCACTTGAATTTGCTTGAAAAATGTTTTTAACATGCATTTTCATATTAGTTTTTGTGGATTATGAGAGCCTCTAACTCACAGGTGGAACAAAGCAAAGCTATTTTTCATCAGTTTTCAAGAATGTGGTTTCATTCTGTTTTGAAAGTCATGTTTATATTTTAATCTCTACATGAGAGAAAAGAATAATAATTTATGTTAAAGCATGTCGGCATTTGTAGTAAGAAATAAAAGGTTATTTGTGCTTTATTGTCATTTTTCCTAAATATTTAAGGTGACAACAATCTCTTCTGCTGCGTAATTGATACAGGAAAAAAAAGTGGAATTAGAGAGACATGCCCAGGCCACAACATAAGTACTTCCACCTCCTATAGCTCTTTTTCAAATACAAAGGTGCACAGCAGCCTTATTATAGTACAGGGTACAGAAATTTCTCCCTGAACAGATAATTCTTCAGCATCAGCAGCTGGGTTGGAACAAAGGCAACAACCATCTTAACACATTTCATAGCTGAGAAGAAAATACTCCTTGGAGATCATGGAAATGGGTTAGTGGTCAACATGAATAATGTAAAGATTTCTGTGCCATAATTTTGGAATTATGAAATGTTTTTTGGAACTTGGGAGTTCCCAGAGCTGCTAAGCTGCAGAAAGGGACAGCATGTATCGCTCTAGAAAGACATAAATGGACTTATACTAGTAAAAATTGTAGAAGAGTTCTAGTTGTAAACAGATGGTACTGTAATTTTTCTCTTGTTAAGAAAATGAATAGATACATAATGTATGATTTTATTCTGATCCCACTTGTTTAACTCATTTTAAAAGACTTAATGCACTTTCAGTTTTTCTTGCATAATTAATGGCTGAAGGAGTACCAGCAACATGACCAGGCAGCAAAGAGGGCTAATGGTATTCAGGGCTCCATTAGGACTGTTGCCAGCAGACTGAGGGAGATGATCCTTCCCCTCTACTTAGCACTGATGAGGCCATACCGGGAGTGCTGGATCCAGTTCTGTGCTCCCCAGTGCAAAAAAACCCAAACCAGTAGGGAGCTACAGGATAGAGTCCATCAAAGGGCTAATAAGACCATGAAGGAACTGGAGTGTTTCTCCTACAATATGTGAGAAAGACTGGGACTGCTGAACTTGGAGAAGAGAGCCCTCAGGGGGAGCTCATCAATGTATGTGAATACCTGAAAGGGTGGGTTAAATAGGGATGTTGCTGGTGGCATGATGGGCGCTGTCGTGCCGCACACTGCCCAGTGTCATATCATTCTTTTCCACCCTTCTGTTCATGTTCTCTGGCTGAAATTTTTTACTGAATTTTTTACTAAAGTTGGAAATTTTGAGGGAAAGGAAATATTTTTATTCTGCTTTGGTAGCACAGTAAGTATAAAATAACTGAAAATAATATAAACAGTAGTGATAATTATTGTGGGATATATAAAAGACATGCCCTTTAGTTTAGTTTTAAATATGTATGAAGTTTTAAATGCTTATTATATTTCTTTTAAAGTAATATTATATAAAAATATTTTTAAATACTAAATTTTTAATATATTTTCATGGGGTAATTATTTGTTCTACTTCTGTAGAAGTGATTTTTCCCCTGAGTGTGCCACTCTGTGCAAAGGTACCAGCCAGTAAGAGCCTTTGCTTTCTCTTCATGCTGGACTTCCAGAGAATGCATAGAGTTGGGATGGGCTTATTGCAGGAAAGGGGATAACTCTTCAGAGTACTAAGAACGTAGTAGAAAGTTGGAAGCATTCCTTCTTCTACTCCCAGTATATGTTGGGTTTATCTTTTTCTTATTACTGGTTGTCATGTTTTTTGAATGTGGATGTGTTACATGTCCATACATAGCTATACCCCGTTTCACACCAGTTATTTAAGCTGACCCAGAATATATAAGGACAGGAATTGAACATCAATCTTCTACCAGCACTGGTACAAATCCTTGGGCAGCTTAAACAATACCAAATATAAGACCATAGAGTAAGCTGCCTTTCTTAATGTATTCACACAAATATGATTAAAGTTGGGAAGTATCTGTTGTTCTCATACAAACATTTTCCCCATTTTGATGCATTAACACCCCCTTTTCTCAACATCTGTGCATGCAGTTTCTAGCTCGGTTTCTTTGGGCAGGTGAAATATTGCTTCCTGTGCAGGAACAGATGTGCCAGACTTTATATGCTTTGCAAGATAGAAATGTTCTGACGTACAGCTGTGCTGGTAGAAATTGATTTTGAAATTGATTTTGAACATAGAAGCCAATATATCCATGCCTTGTTTCTTTGATTCAGATATTGCTGACAGTCAGCCAAATTACTCATAAACCTTATTAATGAACTGACTGTGTTAAAAGCCATTTCAGCCTTTCTTGATGCAGCAGGTGACATTTGTGAGCTGATTAAGTGAATCATGTATGAAATATGCTGGTCCTTTCCAGGGCAACTCCAAACCTAGCTAGTAGGACATTGATTCTGAGGAATCAGCAGTCTTTGGCTTTCATAACTAATGGCAGCAAAGAACAGTCTCAGAAGGAATCAAAACCATGTACCATTAGTAGGTACATGTAAATCACTGTGTTAGATTCTCTTTGGGGTTTGTTTGTTTGCTATTTTTGGAAGAAGTCCCATGATTCTTGAAAATGGCAAAACAAAACAATTCTATTCTGAGAAACGCACATGGGCAGTGCTGGTTTTGACATAGGCTGTTATGAGCTGGACATTGTTGTAAGAGACTCTGGAAAACAAAGGGTGATGGTATATAAAAACAGAGGGAGAGAAAATATCTTACCTGGAATACAATGATCATTTCTATTTATCTACAAAGTGATCTAACAGGAACAATTAGACACAGGTAAGATAGAAGAGAAAATAACTAGAAGAGGAACCTGCACAGGAGAGATACAACCCACTAAAAAGTATGGAGAAGTCATGACTGAGCCTTTTAAGAAAGATATAAGAGCAAAAGGCTAGCCTGAAGGACAGCAAATGGAAAATTTTTTATTGAACACACAATTAACTAGTATAACTCAGCACCAAGATAAATGTAAAAAGATTTAAGTGTTTTAAATGATTTCTAAAAATAAACACTTTTGTAGTATATGACAGTGTTCAGAATTACAACAGAACAGATAAAGATATTTTGTATATTTAAGTGTATAATAGTAGAAATCCTCCAAGTCATAAGGGAATAAGTGACTTTAAGGAAAAAATCTCCACATGTGAACAGAAATGAAACCCAACTGCCAACATCTTATGGGGTTTTGCTCTTTTTATGATCAGTCAAATATTATCTGTCTCAAGAAATTGAGCTAGATAGATCATTGATCTTATTTCATTTGTCAAATTCTGCTGGTCTTGAATGCATTCTTGTCTGTGATTCCTTTTTTCAAAGGAATGGCACTGCTGAACTATGAATAGACAATAGAGGTTATTTGTGAGTGGTATCGTTTTATCACTGCTGTCACTGTGAGTAACAATGCTTGAACAGGTTGTCTGAGGGTGTGATTTTTCAAAGGCCAGTGCTTTTAAATGAGTAATTGTTAGTTGGTATTTGCATTATACAGTATGAAAATACAGCATTTGATAAATCTTGTCTGTCTTCATAATCAGTAATACAGTTATCAGATATGCTACACGGGTGATCTAATTCTGGTCACCCATAGCAAGTATCCTTGATAGAATCCAAAAATGTCTTCATAAGTAGTCCCCTTTTGGTGAGCATTCTTTTCTCATAGCAAAAACAATACCTTAGGATTGCAATTGTAATGCTTCTGATCATGGTGGTTTTCACTGCAAAAGACAAATAGGCATACCTGAAGAGGGTACAGTACAAGGAAGCTACAAACAGGTCCAGGAGCAGAGATGGAAGGCAATAGAGCACAAGTGCCTGAGAGCAGACAAGGATTATCTCCTGCCTCAGATCCGTAATTTCCTCTCTTTTAAATTGTGGCTGTGTTGGTTCGTTTTGTTTTGGGGTTTTTTTTCAGTTGTTGTTTTTTTTTTCTTAATGACTTTTTTACAGTGATGACTAAGATAATAGGCATTGTTAGGAAAAGTCACATAAAAGCAATTGCATATTGGGAAAAAATAGAAGTCCTTTTCTTTCCCACTTGCTATAGCCTCGTAAACTGTGACTGTTTTAGCTCAAGCTTTTCCATAGAATCATTCCCAAGCAATGATGCTGTTTCCTGAGTAGCAAGCAAACACTGATCAGTCATCCATTGCTTTTGAAAGATGTCATCTTACTGCTGCTGGCTGCGTGGAGCATAAATTCTCTCCTCAGTCTGAAACTGTCAGTGCTCTTTAGTATTATAGTTTCTGTAATTGTTAGCAGCTGAGGAGCAAAGTGTTCCTCCAGACTCAGTTCCTCTGAGTTTAGGTGCGCACTGTGTAGCAGTAATTTCTGTCCTTCAGAAGGAAGAAAGAAGTATTGGAGAAGTAACAGAATTCCTCCTCGCCAAGAAATTATCTTACTGCTACCTGGGTCAGCTCAGAGGCTGGAATTAAATCATCACTAACCTGCACTGCGTATAATGATCCAAAAAACTTGTCAGACTGTTGTTTGTATGCATGCTACAGATGTTTGGGTTAAAATTAATGAAAGCTTTGATTCATTGTTCAGTGCAAACATATGTTAAATTTAGGAACCTGGAGCTTGCAAGGGACTTTCTAGGTCTGCAAGCTCGATTTCTGCTTGTCATGTGTAGCTTTGTGATATTGTGCCATCCATGAAGTTACTAAGCTTCGTCAGGCTCTGTTTTAACATAGGTGTTTTTTCTCCCTCATTGCTGGAAGTGTATGGCTGCTCCAAAACTCTTATCTGAAACTTAAAAACCTTTTTCTAATTTCTAGACTAAATTTATTCATGTTACATCAAAGCTATCTGTTTGTGTGGCGCTATTCTTCTTCTTCATGTAAAGTACTTCTTTTCCTTCAGTAGTACTTGTATGCTGATGCATTAACAGGGAAATACTCTATCACCTTTCAACCTCCATTCAGCTGTGCTGAGAAAGTCAACCACTTCTATCTTCCTCTCATAAAATAGTCTCTATTCCCTTGATGGTTTCAGTAACCTTTCTCTGCTCTTCTTCCACTGTGTATTTGTTCTTTAAGCATGGATACACAGAATGAGGTAGATTATTCCAAATGAGGTCTGATCTGCATCTTACTCAAATAGCATATCAATAGTTCTGCGTTTCTGAAAACACCTTGATGTGATGAAGCACTGGAGTTGCTTTGTGTTTGTGTCACATGGGCCAGTTTTAGTTACCCCATGACAGACTCAAAATGCTTCTCTGCCAAACTTGGAGTTGATTGTCTCACAAAATACTTTCAAGAAAATTAAGCAGCTGGGACTGGTCCTTGTATGGATGTGAGATATGGAAAGAGAGCAAACAGAGTAGAAGAAACAGTTAGTTCTTGAAGGAGTGGTTAGTTCGTTCCCCTAGGGAATGTCACAGGGGTTGTTTCTTGTACACCTATATTGGGCTTGTGCCGTTCAATGTATTCCTAAGGCCTGGAAGAGGTAAGCAACTAAGTTTACTAAAGACACAAAATTAATTAAGGCAGTAGGGATAATGGAAGGGCCACAGGGCAACTGGGCAATAAAGTGGCACTTGAAAATGAGGATAAAATGTTGTCATGCTCAGAGCAAAACCATTCATAGTTTCACATATGAAGTGATGGCATCTGCCCTGGTGCATGCACCATCCAAGGGTTCCGATAGACAGAGCCAAGAAAGTGTCAGCTTGGTAGTAGTCAGAAATGCCAGTCAAATCTCCAGCATTATTCCGAACAGACTAGAATGCTTTTCCGCGACTTCCTAAGTCTGATTGAACTCCTCTGTGCAGTTCTGGTTTTCTTTATCTCAAAGTGGATAAAGCAAACAGAAGGTGAGCAAGAAAAAAAAGCCATTAATTAATGTGATTTTCTGGGGTTCAAAAGACTGAGCTTGGGTAAATTATTCATAATGTCATTAAAATTCAAATACAACTGAAGTTTCCTGTCAGGTTAGCTAACATGAAGAAATTACACCTCATGCGTTTCTCCTCCAAGACTTTGTACACTGTAATGATAAGGCGCTTTGCCTGCCTCTCATTGTCTGGAAGTGTCTCTGTGCATCTTAAATAGCATTTCCTCTTCTTACTCCTCTGGAAAACTTAAAAAGCAATGATTCTATTATTAAATTCATTAATATAGAGAAGAAATATCTCATGTTCTTACAAGACCTGAAGGGAGTTGCAGAGTGGAAGAGGGTTCCCAGGAGCCCTCATGGAATGTCTGCCCAGTCTAGTGCTGCACTGGGCAGACTGGGGGAATGCAGAGTATCTACCCAGTTCAGAAATCAGAATCAGCATAACCAGGCTCTGCCTGGACTGCTCAGGAGAGCCAGTTGCAGTAGCTCTGGAAAATGCCTTTTTGTGCAGCATTAATATAACCCAAATTATCTGACTGATTTGGGGCTGCAGAACTGCTGTGGCCTTTCTGCACTTGCTTGATTTGATATCAATGTAAAGGCTGCCCACACTAGATTTCAAGAGATTTCCTCTTCCTTGCTGCAATGAAAACAAAATACTCTTTTCTTTTTTTTTCCTTTGATTGGCAAACAGAAGAAAGCATTTCTTGTTTGTGCTGGATTTACTGTTCTTTTCTGTTGCTATGATTTACATTTAGAAGCAAGCTGTCTGCCAGAGTGTGCTTTGGCAGTGTACCTGCTTGCCCTGGGTTCAAGCATAATTGCACTGTCTGTGGCATTGAGATTGCTGGCCACGATCAGCCTGTACAGGAGTGGATACATTCCTGTACTCTGAACACATCACTATTGATACTTCTAATGTGTAAATGGCGAGGCAAAAGTCCAGCCGCAGTGATTTAGGTCCTAGAAGTTTTGCTGTGAAAATGTTTGTTTTGCTTTGGGATATCTTTGATGGATTATAATCTGTGGAAACATGGAAATAGATGGTATGGAATGTCAGTGGTAGTACTTCTATGTTATTTAGCTGATTCTCACAAAAGGTGTTAGAGTAAATGTAGGAACATTTTTCTGAAGTATGTATTATTTTAATTGACAGGGTGGGTAGAAGCTACATCACTTTGTAAAACTAAATAAAAAGGGCAGTAGGAAACCCCAGAATAAACTAGAAGTTCTCTGGCGTAAGATCCCACTCCTGACCAGGCATTTCTTTCTTCTCCAAAATAAACATTTATACAACGATGTTCACAATTTTGAAATACAAAAATACTTGGTTTTACTTGCTTATGGCTAGTACTGAGGCTTTGTTTGCCTGCTTAAAACAGACCTTTCAACAGCATTTGTCAAGAATAGCAGAATTCAGAACTAGCAATAGTGCAGTGCAGCGAATTGGTACATGAGCTCCTACGTTTAACTCAACCTCCTCTGCTTTGTTTCAGGTTATGGACACACAGTGCCTTTATCTGATGGAGGAAAGGCCTTCTGCATCATCTACTCAGTCATCGGGATCCCATTTACACTGCTGTTCCTGACAGCAGTGGTACAGCGCATCATCGTATACGTCACCAGGCGGCCTGTACTGTATTTCCACATTCGCTGGGGCTTCTCCAAGCAAGTCGTTGCAATCATCCATGCTATGGTCCTTGGGTTCATCACTGTCTCCTTCTTCTTCTTAATCCCAGCAGCAATATTTTCGGTCCTGGAAGACGACTGGAATTTTCTGGAATCTTTTTATTTTTGTTTCATTTCCCTGAGCACCATTGGCCTCGGTGACTATGTGCCAGGAGAAGGCTACAATCAAAAATTCCGAGAGCTGTATAAAATTGGAATTACATGTAAGTGTCAAACTAACCAGCTAAGTAAAAGGCATTTTATATTAAACAAACAAACCGAAATTAACAACAATCAGACTCTTGCCCACAAACTGGGTATAAAGGAATTCTCTAAGACTCTTTGTAAGTATTAGGGAGAGGCATTCTTCTATTTATGAGTTCAGATGCATGAAGGGATGGGATCCTCCAAAAATCATGCATGCCAAGTTACAAAAGCTTCATGCCTTTATTTAACTATCTAATGAATAATTCATGATGTCACCAGATCTATCCTTCCCATTTCCTGAAACTGTTCCTCCCCTTGACACACCTCCAGTTTTGATTCGGTGGTCCTTTAGGGTCATTCATGACCCTCTGGTGGTTGTTCTGTAGTCTTCCTCAGGCTGTCCTTTTCTTGAACTCTTGCTTTTGGCACATCATCATGCCCTTTAGAACAGTGTCCCTGCTCTTTGAACAGTGTCCAACCATAAGGACAGTTTTGACTAGTTTGTTAGCCTTCTGTTCCTTTTATCAGTTCTGCTTTATAGAATAAAGACACCCTCTACCTTTTGAGAAACTCCTGACCTTTACATTGCTTAAGCTACACTGATAAGCTACATAGTCTAAGTTGCGCAGTTGGCTACAAGACTTTCTGTCTCCATCCTGTGGATAGTGATTGTTCTGTAAGTTGTCAGTTTAGCAAACTGGCATTAATTTAGGGAGCTCTGTAAAGAGGAAACTTTTAAGTAAGGTTGGTTTTCTAAGGTAAAAAGAAAAAGTTAAAACCAGAATTCCATTATGGTAACCAGAACTACTTACTTTCTTATTAGTAGTAGAAAAAATAAAAGCTCACATTACTGTTATGTAAATGGTTAAGAGCACCTTGGGCTAAGATTTCAGTGTATCAGAGAGCCAAGGAGATGATCCATGTAACCTAAGTTCATCTCATAAGGTGATGATAGGAGGATAGAGATGAATCAAAGAACAATGGGAAATGAGGCAGAATAGCAAAGTTTCTGACTCCAATTGTAACAGAAGATAGCTGAAGCTGGCCAGCTGTTAAAGACAGACAAGTAGACCAAGATGATAGCAAAGTGAGACCATGAATGTTGAATTTAAATTGTTTCGTTATGTTTGACACAGAAGAGATCATGGTGGTCAGTGATTCTAAGAAAGTGAAGTTAAGAAAATTATGGTATTCTGAGGGCAATAGTTTCCAGTGAGAGTGTTTTGAAGCATTCCAGCTTCACATACAGCTTCTGTCTGTGCAGTCTTTGGATCATCAGATGCACCAGTTAAAAGACTGGAACAGCCAAAAGGAACTTTCCTGTCAGGTCCATTTCTTAGGCCAGTGTGCATTTGAGTGTGCTTCTGTGCATGATCCAGCAAAGCTAATGTAGGCAAAGTGTCTGTTCACTTGTTTTTGTGTTTTACCTGAAGAAAGGTCAGGCCTTGAATTTTCATCCCTTGAAGCAGGGCCTTGAACTAGCCAACAAAAAATTTTATTCATTCTCCTGCCAGGCCTGTTCCCATTGCATGAGATTTCCTCCTCTACGCATCATGTTTATCCATCATGTTTATCTTATGAGCGGTAGCTTTTAATTATTAACCTGCTGATCTGCAGGGTTAAATTGGGGGTGCTGAATGATGAAGTGAATGGAAATTCACACATAGCAAAGACCTTGTTACAGTCCCAGCTGTTCTGAAAATTCAAAATCAGAAGACAGCATTATAGCTCAGGTTATCTTTCTTCAAAATTTAAATCAATTAGGAAATAAATGGCAGGAAATACTAAAAGGAAAAATAGTTTTTAAGCAAAGTTATGACCTTAGAACATTAAATTTCAACAGATTTTAAGGTTGTAACTTTTAAGTTATTCTTCTTCCTTTCACATGAACAGTTCAAGGAACTAAATAAAATGTTTTCTCTTGCTGAACCTGAATTTTCTTCAAGATGTTTTGGAATTCTACACAGAAAATGCTTACTGAGTACTACAGGCTTTTCAAGACTTTAAGAGAACACAAGACCTTTTTAAATCAACTGGTTATCAACTGGACTCAGTTTCAGAGATAATTACAAATTCTCAGTGTAGATTTATAGATGCCTTTGAATTGGCATAGCTTTGTCATGTCTTCCTTGTGTTAGTGCATAGTTCCCATTTGATATATGATATAAAGTTTAAAAACAGTTCATAAATTTAGCTGTAGTGCTGACTTAGATCAGTATCTGGTATTGCTATATTGATTTAATTGTATTCCTGGAAGGAAAAGGAGAGTGTTCTTGCCAGTGAATAATCTGTAACTGCAGGTGAAATATTTATAGAACAGTGACCATATGTAGATTATAATCATTAATCTGTGTTGATCTTTCAGCCCATTTAATGTTCAGCTTCTGAATGAATGTATTATATGAATAGTTATATACTTAGCTTCTGCTTGATT
Organism: Sclerurus mexicanus; assembly: GCA_013396755.1. Lineage (NCBI taxonomy): Eukaryota > Metazoa > Chordata > Aves > Passeriformes > Furnariidae > Sclerurus > Sclerurus mexicanus. The sequence goes on from VWZF01003842.1 coordinate 215,861, forward strand.
TGCTTCATTGAAATGATAAAATAATCAAATAGTCATGCTCCTCATTATATTGCAATGATTAATAGTAGGGATCTAATAAAACACTGAGATTAATAAATGCTCATTTTAACACCTTCCTTTAAGTTTTAGATGTATATCTTTGGAGAGGGGAAAAAAAATAGAGCACAGTGTGCTGCTGATCATAAGAAGTTCCACTCCCAAAAGTCTCTGTTCTCAAAGCTGACTATTACCTTTAAAAATCAGAGTCACTCAGTATGTGGCTAAAGTCATCAGTAGTATAATCTAAGTAACACTTTCAAGTTTTGGGTAGTTTATGTATGTTAGAAAAACATTCAAATAATCCTCAAGATGTCATCAAATATAGCAAATTTGTCAGGTCTTTAAAATTCCAAGAGTAATTTTACAGTTTTTCATTTTGATTTTATTGGGCTTGTACACATTTCTAGTTACTTGGGTTTTCCAGTCATTTCAGGGTGTTGGATATCTTAAAATTTTAAAGGAAAATAATTCAAAAGTTTTAATGAAATACAAGTATTTGTCCTGCTAAATAGGTACAAACACAAATTACCATAATTAGCCACTGTATTTTTACTTCTATTTGTAACATGTAGGAATATTGAGGGAAAAATTTCTTGTTGATCTGTTGAAGGACACTTAACCATGAAGGTCATAAGTGGGGGAGTGTACATGTTGTAAATTTTCATATTCTCTTTCATTAACAGCTTTACACATTTTTCTCCAGTATAGTTGTAACAGAATTGAAGCCACTAATGTTGTTTTTTGTGATTATGTGGGGTCCTGTTGATTGTGGAATGAAAAAAGGGGAAAAAAAAAAAAAGTGACAGCCCAAAGCTCTGAAACTGTGTCATAAAGAAAATTAACATACAAGTCAGAGATGACAGGGGTGAGAAAAGCTACAGGATTAAGACTGTTCCAGCCTCAACTTAGTTTGCTAATAATTAAACCACTTTATTTTTCTTTTTAACTCAGGTTATCTGTTGATGGGCCTTATCGCAATGTTGGTGGTTCTTGAGACTTTCTGTGAACTCCATGAGCTCAAAAAGTTTAGAAAGTTGTTTTATGTGAAGAAGGACAAGGAAGAGGACCAAATGCATATAATGGAACATGACCAGCTCTCCTTCTCTTCCATCTCAGACCAAGCAGCCTCCATGAAGGACGATCAGAAGGCAAACGAGCCTTTTGTGAATTCCCAGTCCCCAACTTCCAATGACAGCTCTCTAAACAATTAATACAGGGGTATATCCATACCATTGTTTTGGTGCGTTTATGCTACTTACCATAAGAAATAGAAAGCCTCATTTTTATTTTTTTTTTCCAAAATATAAAAGCTGGAAGACTGTGCTACTTTAACAAGGATTCATCACTTCTGACTAGAAAAGACTTTCGGGAAAAATGTGGGAGCCACTCTGGGGAAAAAAGAAAAAAATGTAGGATGTGGCTGGGAACATTAGGCCATTTTGCTAGAGGGATAAAGAATTAGTTGTACCACTTCAGAGATGCCAGAGAGAAAGGCTTGCACGAGCTGAACACCTTTAGGAGAGTAGGCCTTCACTGACATCCAACTCATTGAGGTACATGCCTCATCTTGCAGCTGGGTGACAGCAATTTTGGGATGTGCGCTTTTGATTGTCAGAAGTATAGTCACAGATTTAATCCAATAGCTAGCATCTTAATCTGGAAAATAGTTCAGGGCAATAGTTCTGATGAAGGGCCGAATATCTAGATCATCCTTCTACTACCCAGTAACATGCAGGTGCAAATAATAATTCTAGAGATGAAAAAACAAGACTGCAGTCCCTCCTTTGTCCATGCCATTTACATTTAAATTTCCTACTTCCTTAGAAGGTCCTCTAATCATCAGAAAAATGTTGTCCTGAAGAGAGTGTGCCTTGAGTCTTCCATGCTGTTTGTTTTCTGTATGAAATACTTTTCTGAGAGTTAGCAAAAGCAATTCAAAGTTCTGAGTGAGATGGACTTGTAGGAAAGGGAGGCAGCTGCAGTTCAGTCCCCTGAAATGGGCAGGAGTAGGTTTTTAGCTACATGGAATGAAATGGAAAAGAGTCAGGATATGCCATGGCTGGCACAGTCATGTGCTTATGACATTCTTCTAATAGATGGTTGAAATCTGTTGAGAAGAAGAAGGACTCAGTGATGTTTCTTCCTCCATCCAACCCAGTGTGTGCTCTCTGCTGAGCTGGTAGGTACGTGGAAGAACAGAAATAGAATCACCTTTGAACGTAGCTCCTATTTCTGTTTTTGCTTTTCTAGCTACTACTCGGAGCACTCTGGAGGAGAGGGGAATGTTTCAGGGTAAAACAATTTTTCAGTTTTTCATATGGCAAGAAAAAAGGAAAAATGTCGCATTTGGTTCGGATGGAACCCAATTTTTTTCCCCTTGGGAAAAGTCACTAAAAAGTCAAGATCTTGCTCAAATTCTGAAGCTGGAACCTCTTTGACTCCAACAGGAGAGGTATCGTAGTCCAGCTACCACTCACTGTGCTGAATGCAGGTACCTCAGAGTGAATTTCAGTGAGCATGAGATGAGACTTATGGGTTGTAGAACTTTCTCTTCTGGCCTTAAGAATCTTATGGTATGGGAATCTTGATAATGCTTTGCAATGAACAAGATCTGGAGGACAAATAGCCATATTAGGACAGCCTCCCACATAGGAATAGTGTAGAGGAGAGCCTTTTTCCTGCAGTGCAAGCATGCCAGATTGCCTGTAATTTGGCTTTTAGTGTTTAGAGCTGAATAATATTTTACTGTAAAAGAAAAAAAATGCAGTGTGTCTAGATTTAGCGCACGTGGGAAAAATACTTGAAATAACCCAAAATATACTGTGTTTGAGCTTAATTATAGCTAGCATCAAACAGATTTTTATATCTTTACTGGAAAAACTTACTTTAAGGTTAAATCGGCTGAAAGTCTTCGATTAAAATTTATATTTATAGAAAATCAGAGCTAAAGGTTTGGTTGTTTTGAGTTTTATAGATTAGGTGAGAGCATATTGTGTTTGCATGTTCCCAGGAAAGTGGCTATTTTTATACTGCTTAAGTTAACACAGTTCTATTTATAATGAATGTTAAACAATATATATGTACATATATACATAAATATATTTATATACTGTACATATATCACAAATCACCAGAGTTTAACACACTTAGGAATGGCATATTTTTTTCCCTAGTCTTCTCTTTATACAGTCAATATTTGAAAACTGTGGCATTAAAATGACACTGACATAAAATTAAGAGTACTGTACTACAAGAAACATTTATACTGGGTTTTTTTCAGTGGAATTTTATTGTTTGTTTTCAGTACCTTAAAATTCAAGATTTCTTTTGATTTCCATGTAATGTTAAGTTCTAAAGGATATACACAGATGTTAAATTATATACAAAGTTAATTTTGCAGCGTGTACACAATTGCAAAATGTAGACACGTGAAAAGAAAGCACAAAGTTCAAAGCAGAAGCGATAAACAAAGCAGTATACTGTGATGTAGGTGAGTATTTGTTATTTTAAATAAAAAGTCTGGCTTTTGCCTGCCTGCACAATGAACTGGGAGTATTTTCTTTAGTGGTGTGTGTGTGTGCGCACATACGTTACAAAAATCCTGTCTGCATTTTTATATCCTTTAGTTAACCTGCATCAGCTCAAGAAGGGGCTGTTAATTCCAGAGCGTGTTATGCAACCTTGATATTAATTGTGGCTTAGTATTGTGCTGGTTATTAGTATAAAAAAAAGCAGTCCAAGGTGTCTTTGGTTTTATTTCAAATGCTGACTGATTATAGCAAATAAAAAATACTGATATAGCATTTATCATGTCCTTATGACCTAACTGTTCCAATATTTGAGAAAATCTGAAAAGCTGTCATTGCAGGTTATCAGTACCACTGATGAAAATAATGGCCTTCGTTTCCTATAGCTCTTACAACTTCAGGTGAAGCCAACACATAAGATCAGAAAAGTTAAAACTGGAATCCAGATCAGAAGGTGAAAGATCATCATGGAAGATAATCTAGCATAAAATGCACCTCTTTCTTTGAGGCAAACTGTGAAGTGGGTGCATGTAAACCCAAACAGAGAGCATGGGTCATAAGGAATGGTGGTGAAACAGAAGTTGCAAGAGAGAGTTTGAAATGCAAGCAAATTACTTGTACACATAAAAGAATTGCCTGGATCCTATCCTCACTCTCCTGTCTTCAATTAATCCAGGCATATATCCCATTAATAGGTTTATTCCTGTACTGTAAGTGACATTTGCCATCTTCTCTTTGTCTTCCAGTCATTAAATATAAACATGTTTTATTGTTCTTCCAAGGGAAAGAACTGACAGACCATTCCTTGTGTTGGAGGAAAGGAAATGGAAAAATCTGCTTGAGTTTTGATTTTGGAGCTGAGTGACAACTATGTTGTCCCTTAGACAACATGTCCTCTTCCCTAAGAGTTTCTTCCAAGGTTCACTAATGGCACCTCGTGTGAATGCCGAAGATTTGCCAGAGGTTGAAATGAATTATTTTCCAAGTAGGTAATTTCAGAGACTGGAGTTGTTTGCAGCTTTAATGCCAGCACTACAGAAGTTCCCTAGTTGAGCGCTTATATCAGAGTAATTTTATAAGACCTGCAGTTCTGGATTACATTAAATGTTTGTCTAGCACAGTGTTTTGTCTCTGGCAATGGCTGGGAGCTGACATCTGAACTTGTGTAAGGAGAGGACAGGCACGTAGCAAGAGATTCCCATAATATTATCCTAACTCCCAGCAATGTGCAGCTCTGGATCTATGACAATATCTAGGAGGCATGGACAGTCAGTGTAGGTATGGTGTGTGGATGACGTGCTACACTCATGTGCGTGCTCTCTGCTTTGGTCCATAACAGACTGTCCTGCACAGAATCAAATGGAGATTACCTGTTACTTCCCACAAAGCAGTTTCAAGTTAAGTGCTTTGCAGTAAGCAGATGCCTGCATGGGATGAGCCCTTGATAAAAGAAAGGCAGCGGAAGGCTTTTTATGCACTTGGACAGTGCTGTCCTTCGAGTAGACGGGAACTTGCATGGAACCTATTTGCTATTGCCAAATCTTGCATCTCCACATTACAGTTTGCTTTGTAAATTGTAGCCAGAAATGTACCGAGATGAACCATAAATTGCTAAAAATACTACTGCCCTAATGTTATTCCGTTATTATTCATTGTTCTAGATTCTGCTTGCTGCTGAAGCAAAACAAAGTTACTATAACAAGAAGCAGTGTTATTCCAGATGTGCACCAGTGCAAAAGAACGAGGTTTCTTTTCTGTGCACTACTAACAGTTGTTATTGTAGCAGTTATCAAAAAGCTCATAGATAGCAAAAAACCCAAACCAACAAACAAAAAAAAAACCCCAACAAACAAAGCAAATTAAAAAAACTACCCAAAAAACCCAAATTGGTAGGTAAAGTATGTATCTTCACATTGCTTGTTTGAAAAAGAAACAATAGTGTTTTGAATCCTAGAGACTAGCTCTACAAAATCCCATGCTTGCTTCATGCATATTAGGTACTTGATGTGTGTCGTCTTTAATGCCTACAGTGTTAATCTCCTCCCTTCCTAAGTTACCATTCTACTGCATTTTATCACAGATTTCTTATCACAACTCTCTTCAAAGGTCATCATGTTGCCAATGACTATGAGAGCTGTGATGCAGTTATTGTGATGGTGCAGGTTTGTCAGAGCAATTGCCTTACCTGATAAGGAGTGGACCTCACATGTGTCATTTGGGGCCAAATGACAGATTTAGATAATGAGGAAAGACAGTGTGGCTGGGAGCAGGTGCACAGGCTGACAGCCAGTGTCAGGAAAAAATCATCCTGGCAAACTGCTAAGTGACCACAGTTTTTGCCAGGCTTCACTGCCTGTCACTAGGAGTTAGAGGAAGGAAGAGCAAGGACATTGCCAAAAGTCATCTGAAATGGAGTTTAATGAAACTAGCTTTTTCACGATTTGTTTGCAGTCTGCAGCTCTCTGTTACTAGAGTTGCACCATATAGTCTAGGAATCAGGAAAATGGTTTGGCATTTCCCCAGTGTAGATAGTCCCTGAAGCAAGTTGTGCTTGTTATCATAAGTTTTCCTGTATTAAGCTTACCAAGTGTTCAGACCCATGAGCAGGAGTGTAGGTCAGTGTCACAAGGGAATATGTGGCTCAAGACCCTGGTCTTGGGCCTGGCTTCCTTTTTTAGTGTCCAGGCCAAATGGAAAGAGAAGAGTGAACTCTCTACCTTAAAAAGTGAGGAACACACTCTTCTGTGAGGCTCAAAGCTCCCCAAATTCATTTGGTGCTAATCCCAGAGGTCTTGCAGTCTTCTGTGTATAATACATATATGCAAGTATCTAGAGTAGCACATAAAGCTGCTACTTGTTTTCTCTATGCCTTATTTTTTGAGGGTGGTTGACCCTTTCAACCTTCTGAGTTTATCTTCCGCGTTTAAGAATGTGGATCACAATATTCTCGGACTATCCTTAAGCACTCAGTAATACCTAGCTGGGCCATTTCAATAGGCAGCAAGGTGAGATTAAGAGAGCAGAACGGACTTTACCATCTGCCCTAAGAAAGAGTGATGATGGGGCTAGGTAAGGGGACAGGCAGTCCCTGGGAAAGCCCCATCCCTACCCATTAACTTTAGCTGCAGCTGCCACTAAGAATGCCACATTATTTCTAAAACCAATTCCACTGTCTGGCATATAAGGACTGTACGATTCACTTGTCTGCACTCTCTATGTCAGCCAAGGTTCATTCTGCTAGTAATGTAATGACTATAACAACTAATAGCTCATCTAGAAGAACTAAAGGGTTTTATTTTTCTTTTTAAGTGCATTGCTGCTGTGCTTATAAGCATTAGATTGATTTTATTCTGACCTGCAATACCGTTTTATCCTACAACTGTAAAGCTTCCATCTCAGCCACACATGGGCAAAAAAATAATTGGCATGTTTGCATAAACAGAACATGGCAAATCCTAATTCTGCACTCCTGGGCTGGTTTCCTGGCAAAGATCTGCTAAATTTGTGTAGTGATTGCCAGCTGCGATTTGGGGAATGCTTTCTGAACAGAGATGCAAAAAATATTGCTGCCAAGTAACAAAGTACATCACCACATTTGGGACTAAGTCCCTCAGATGTTCAATGGGCTACTTTTGCAGATTAATGCTATTTGCATGGGACAGTAAGGTCTTGTTTGAAATTTAGTATGCAAAAATTAAAATCCAGACTTCATTTAACTCAAATTCCTACTGCATGTTCAATGAACAGAAAAATCAATATGAAAAGTTGATTGATCATACCCCTTCTTCTTGGGAGCTGACCCCTGCTGAGAGCTGAGAATACCCCCCGGCTTTTCCGACCCACACGGAGCATGGAGGCAGGCAGTCTGTGCCCCAGGAAGGCTTGCAAGCAACATGCCCAGCCTTTCGAAGATGGAGTGGTGAGGGGAGAGCAGATGGGACACAAGAGGATAGACCACAGCTGCTCTGAGGCCAAAGGCAAACAGCAAAGATGGCCAGCAAAGGGGGTACATGGTGAGTACTTGGAGGGGGCAGTGGCAAATCAGCCTGCTCCAGCCCCTGGGGAGGGGCCTGCACCCAAGGCAGTATGGAAAAAGGAGTGAAATAATTTGATAGAAGGATTATCAAAGAGGGGGTGTTGCTTTTTTCAAGTTACTTTTCATTTTCCACACTGAGCTGTGGGAGGCTTTGAAGTGCGTTGCAAGGAGACACAAAGAAGTACAATCAGGAAGTATGGAACGAAAAGGTGCATTTCTGCATTTTAAAGGCAGAAATTACCCTTGTGACGGTCTTCCCTGACATCTTACAGGAACCAAAACATATTTGAAGTAGCTGTATTAGAACAGATCAGATTTCCAGGTTGACAGAAACTCTGTCCCAATTTTCATCCTCTGCCTCTGATGCTAATTACCTTCCCTGTCAAAAATTTCCTGTTTCCTTTGGCTAGCTGCGTAATTTCTAATTAATTGTTCCAAAAGCAGCATTTCTATAGGACTTTGTTATGTTTTTGTCTGCTAGGTGACAGACCACATTACATTAGCTACCAGCTTGCCCTGAGTAGATGAGCATTCCTCAATGTCCTCTTTAGTGTGTAAATCAGGCTGAGCTTTTCTGAACATGGACATCTTGACAAAAGCTCAGCTCATTCTTGGTTCAGTTTTTCAACATGCATTTTTCTGTGCAGCCCTGAAAGCAGGGTGCCATACTGCTGCCAGTACTCAGATGTTTGTTTCTGCAGAGGGGCTGGGCTGTGGCCAGGGAGTAAAAAGGGAAGATTGCATTAGCCACCATCGCTCCTACCACCATGCCTTCCATCTTTTTGGGGACCCTCAGATTTCCCTTCATCCCTCTCCTCACCCAGCCCCTGTAGAGTACAGCTGGTACTTGTCCCTAGCCCTGCTAACCTGGGGAGATGCATGGGGACAGGAGAGGCTGTGACAGCACCAAGTCCTCTCTGCCCTTCGTGGTCCTAAGTGTCTGCAACAGACATTGATTTTTAATATGATCTGCTGCACCCTACAATATCCGGGAGCTTTGTAAATTCCTCCTAGCCCATCTGCCCAACCTCCTGGGCAGAAGCTGTTTGCCTCTTGTGTTGACCCTCAGGATGTTAGAGGTTGTCAGAGCTCAGAGAAACATAGGCAGACCTGCCTAAATTGTCAATTGCACATTTACTTCAGACAATCTCAGAACACTAATTTTAAGCAATAGGGGTATCTCAACAATCTTCCTGCACTCCTGGCAGTGACTGAGGCATCAACAAGGTGCTGAGCACACATCTGAATGTATAAATGCACCCTTGGCCGGGGTGAAGCACATTGCAGGGAGGGCATTGCAGAGGGAGGGAAGGTATATTTTTATTAACTTCAGAGTACAGCTCCAAAAAGAGCTTACATTCACAGGAGCTGCTCTATGGCTGTACCATCCCCCTGTGATGGCCAGTGGCCCTGTGGTGCACACGGGGGACCTTCTGCTGTGACTCTCTTAGTGAGGTCTGGTTGTGATTGAAATATAACTGAGGCTGTAGTTTCCTATTAGAGGTGAGGCAAGAGACCTAACTCCAAGGTACCAAGGTGAGTAAAGCACTGAGGCCCCACCTCTAAACAATCCAAAACGCTCTGAGTATCTGCCAAGCTACTGATAATTTCAATGGTACAAGTATTGCTACCTCAATCTTCTCACAAAGGAGGTTAATAAGGGTTGCAGATTTTTCTTTGCAAGTTGTGCATTGAAAAACAAACTAATCTCAACATGACAATAGTTTATTGAAAAGTTTTAGTCCTGAATGCCCTTAGATGTGAGTTTGGTGACTAAACAGAGTAATGTATTGATCTGTATGAGGACAGGACTGACACTGAACAAAAATAGAACCCCTGGGCAAATGCTTACCCAGGACTTTTTTCCCAGCTGCATAAATACGTCTGGGTGAAACTCCCGGAGACAGTAGCTGGAGCAGAGAAAGAGGAATAGAAGAAAAGCACCAACTCCAGTTCAGCAACACCCCAAGCAGGTAATTTTGCTGCATTCCTAGAAAAAAGGGGATGTGTATGCACCAAACTGACTGAGAGGGATAGCCAACAGAACCACTGCTTCTGCTATTTTTTACCTTTTTATCACTATCACACTTCGCACTCAGCCTGTAATCCAGGAGGAACTACCCTTCTTGAATGCAATACAAGCTTATTTTTTAAGGTTTTTAGAGATTACATTAGCAGCATGATGGTGTTCTAATGCTATCATGTTGACAGCTCTGTGAGGCATTCCCTGAGGTCCTGTGGTCAATCTGGCATTCTAATCACATCTCATTATTTAACCTCACCTCTTGTTAGGTGTGAGATATAAAGTCAGTAGACAACCCATGTGTTCAGTATTACAAGGAATTACACTCCCATTTCAATCTCTCAAAAGGAACCCAGTTTATCTTGTTTATTGATTTTATAAACCCTTCTGCTTGGTAGATCATGGCTCTATCACACTCTAGAAATGCAACAAGGTTCTGTCCCTTCCATATTTGTGGTACTATTGTACTATTGATGAAAGCATTGACACATTCAGTTTATCCAAGAATCAGAACTATGTATGCGACCTGGGGCTTCTCCCTTAATTCCAAGAGCCTAAATTCATCTCTGTAATGACAGACTGATCTCTGAAGGACTATGAGGAAGCAAGAACAGGCAGTGAGATGGGATGTGAATTTTTGTTCTTCTCTTGCTTATATTCTATTTGTATTCTCACTCCCAAGCAGCAGTTAAGGTCCACATTCCCAAGGGAATCTAGCAATTTTGATGTACGTTTGGCCTATTTTGCATCCAAACTTCAATGTTGCACACAAACCGTAGCATTAACAGCTATTTTTCTATATGATACTGTTTAACCTCAAGCCCAGATAACTGGATTATAGATAGTTATTTGTGACAGGCTAAACATTTGTGACAGGTGCTGGCTAAATATCATCTAGAGGGACAAACTCAAAACAGATAGAGACTTGGGCTTCATATTAGCTCTAGGTATGTATTAAAGCCATGGCAAAACAGTTTATGCTTTTAGCAGGCTTAAATCTTACTCAGTTATCAGTCCACGGAAAGATGCTGCTGTCGAATGGTTTAGTCTAAGTACATCCAGAGAGTTTAATGGCTGCTAAGACAGGTTCTGAGGAAGATTTTGGGTAAGCAGTGCTCCTGCTCAGGAAATTATGCCCATTTATGTTACAGATTAACAGCTGGGAAATATTCTTGGGTAAAAAATATGCACTTTAAATAACAGCTCCTTTGGTTATATTTAAATGGGTTGTACCTTTTGGGGTATTTTTCTGTAATGTTTTCTATTTATTGTCACTTAATAGGATTTGATTCTCCTGTTCTAATAAAACAAGAAAACCTGGATGAATGTTCAGCTTGGGAAGGATATGGACTGAGAGTCCTACTTTACAAATAGTTATGGTTTCTGTAGGTAAATTTTCCCCAAAATGAGAGGGTCTCTCCCAACCCAGATCTACTGATGTGTGGAAACGTTTGCAGGACTGCACTCTGACCAGGACTGAGGAAAAAGCCCATCAATTGCAAGGCCTTCTCAATTGCAGATAGCAATGCCTTTCTTCGTCACATCCTTTTTTTCAGTTTCATGCTCTGTCAGCTGCCAAACATTTTGTCTAACGACACTTAAAATTTCATGGAAAAGAGCAAGCAAAATTGTCTCAGCTGACCCAGACCACTCTGAGGTCAGCAGAGAACATAAACTAGTGGGCTGTCACTGAATCATCCATGTATTGTCTTTTCAACTGGAACTCTGAATAATACTAAAGGAATTGAAATCCCATTATCTTACACCATCATTTCCAAACCCAAGAACCATGCCTGTGTTCACACAATCTCCTCTGTAATGTAGTCTGACATTACCTTGTAATAGTCAAATACCTTCTTTCAGCACTCCTGTTCAAAGGTGGCTCTGGCACTTTATTTCTGAAAATCAAATATCTTCTTTACAAGCCAAATTCTTCCAGGATCAGTGTATACCTGCTTAATCATAGCAGCTTTTACCTGAATGAAAATAATTTCTCTCTCTTTCTGTATTTATTGCTCAAATATAATCCAACTCTCACTTCTCTGTTAACACAGCTACACAAGACAGGCTTTTTTAAGAAACAGAGACTCATCTCTTGTTTCTGAGCAGGCATTTTCCCATTTGTCTGTTTAAAAACTTCTTTTTATAAGGCATCCAATGAAAAGTGCATACTAACAGCTCAGTGAGGCTGTTGTGGTGCCTATCCAGTGCCAGGGCCTTCCCTACCACCGTGGGAAGTCTCTCACCTGATACTTCCTGCATCCACTGATACGTCTTTCCTGGCTGTTGCATGCACAAGGTTAAGCAGCAACATATGGTTTTGCAGTGCAACCAGGTCATCCTCCTCTCCAGAATCCCTCCCCACCTCAGCACAAGACAACAGACCTTCTCCTTTAACCCTGGGTGAATTATGCCACACCTTTTTCCCGTCATATTTCATAGTTTTACTAGCCCCAGGATTACCTAATTCTTTCTATGATATAATCCAGTCACCTATTATAAACACAGGCCTTGTCTTGCACCATTTTCAGCAAGCATGATGGGGTTTGTTATCTTCCTGACTGTAGCCGTGCTCATTAATGAAATGTAACAAAGGACATGAAAATTACTTGCCATACGCACTTGAAAGAAACACTGACTTTACATATCATGAAATAAAAGACCTAACATGCTTTAACCTATTGGGTGTTTCTTCTTGATGCCATCCCCTTTCTCCTAATAAGACATGGCCACAGAGAGCCTGAATATGCTGCTACCCAGGAGAAAAGTGCCTTTTGTTTGCACAACAACTTCCAACAGGTCCCTAAATGCTCAAGATTTAAATGAGACTCCCTGCATAAGAGTAATGTGGATGTCTCACAACCCCTTGCTTGTGAGAAGGAATGCTGGCCAGGGCCAAGGATGGCCAGTGGCTGTCTGCCTTCCCATCATGTGGCAGGCAGGATTGCAGAGGGTCCAGATATCAAACCTCCTTCTATGCTGGCTCATCTTCCTGCCATGGTCATTAATAAAATTGCTTATGACGGTTTTCTCAGAACGGTCAAACATATACTGTCTAACAGCTCAGTCCAATTCGTTTTCCCCAATAATGTGAAGTTCCAATTTGCTGGCTTTCCCAGCTTGCTGGTTCGCTGCAGAATTTGCTTCTCATAGAAGGTGGCTGCAGCTCTGTGTTCATGCTGCTTTAATAATTTCCTCCTTGGGGTGAGAGTTGGTTTGTTTGTTTGTTTCTTTGTTTGTTTGTTTAATCATCTCCTGCTCTGTTGTGCTGAGCTCTTTCTCAGTGCCTCACACTCCCCCACTCTGTTCCAATGCCTGCTGTTATTCTTGGCATCCGAATCAATGCTAACTGGTATATAATCAGCCTGTGTTTTACCGACCAACATTTGTTCCACTGTCAGCTTTCATTTCAGCTTCTGCTCTGATGCCAGTTACTGTTCTGCTCTCTGGTGTGGAGCTCTGATTGCTCTGTGGGGTGCTGTACACCACTCTTTGGGCCTCTTCTTATTATGTCCATGTCCGTATCAGGGAAGCTTGGTGCCCAGTGTTGCATTCTTACTTCGTACTAGTCCATATACTTGGTCCACTTCTACTCTGTATGTGCATCTCCTGTCCTATTGTATTCACAAATTCATGTGATTGCAATTCTGCACAGAGTATTTCTTAATTTTAAACGTAATTGGAAAAATATTAAATAAATGGCTTCTGGGAGGCACACTTGCAGATTATGAGATGACTGTTTGGGTGTTGTGGTGTAGAGCTACTTCATTACAATCTGCCTGTGATAATGAAAATGCTAAAAACTTATTTCACTCAATCCTCACCTTTCCAAATTCGTGTTTTGTTGGTGACTGGATGTATGTGTTGTGCTGAACCAGTAGAAATGCAGCTACCTAGGCATTTATCTACATATTGTCCATGCTATGGTGAGACTAGATTGTGTAGATCAGATCTTGATTTTTGTGAATAGCCAGCCAAAATTAAAATAAACGTAAAGAAAAGCTGGTGTACACAGGAAAGGATCATGGTGTTTGGGCTGGTGGGGAGGGGCATAGTGGTCAGGACATTAGACCTGTGGTTAATGAAGCAGGAGAAATGGAGTAACGCAGACAGAACAGGTGGGTTCATGTTTCACCTATTCTAGTTTCTAGGAGTCTTTCTTCTCCACCATCATGTTACGTTTCAGGCAAACTGGACGACATGGCATTTCATCATCCAGTATATGAGAAAAGTGTGCTGGAAACAGCTGAGCAGCCAGGGAGAACATTCACACCAGAGAACCAGAATATAAAGGGAAGCAGGATATAACTTTTTATTTAAAAACATTTCCCCAATTTAAGAAGCATTAAGGTTACACACCAATAATCAAGTAAGAAGAATCACAATTCTTTACTTTTAATGAATAAGGAAGATATACAAGACTGAACAGAAGATAAAATAGTCTAATAAAGATAAGATGCAGCAGTTCATTTTAAAATAATTAAAGACAACAGACTGGATTCCAAGATAAGGAAAATGACAATACAAAAGGAATCATCAGCTCAGTAAGAGTCTGGCAGCTCTTTTGTGTGGCCTGATGTGTTTTCAAAACTAGAAAATAGTGTCTGTTGGGCAAATGCCAATGGAGAGTAAACAAAGCTGTATATTTTTGCAACAGATAAAGTAGATATTATCTTAAAGGGGAAGTTAATATTCCTCAGTAGACCAAATCCTGCCCCCAAATCGCACTCAACCCTGTATTTAAGATGCTGTCATTTTCTGTTAGCTGAATATGTTTGCTAACTTTATTGGTTTAATGTGAGTGAACAGTCACAGAGTGATCTGCAGAGCTCCTTAAAGAAAAACGTGTTTCCTCTGGGATTCAGACAACTCCTTTAACTGAGGCCAGGCAGCTGGGGTAGGTTATGGCAATCAGTGACAGGGTGGGGAGAGGTCTGTGGTTTGAAGGGCAAGAGCTACTCCTCTTCAGAGAGTCAGACTAAGACTAGATAAAAAGGAGTATTACAGAAATCTAAGCAACATGCAGAGAAAAAAAACACCTGGTAAAACAAGTCCTGGTAGCTTTAGCTATGGAGTGAGGACTTGCAGCAGAGAGTGATGGTGGCTCTTATCAGTGCTGGCAGCTGCAAGAGGTGCAAGTAGCCTTGCAGGCAGTCTATCTAGGTCAGTGTATCGATGTAAGTGCAACAGCTCTGGCCTTGCTCCTGCAATAAGGTAAGACCAAGCATGTGTCTTCTGTCTGCTGCACCTTTCCTCAGCTCAGGGCCAAACTGGGTGTGCAGGGACTGGTGAGGGGCCGTAACTGCTGCTTGGGGTGGGTGACCCTGTAGAACTCAGGGTGATGCTAAGGAGTGAGACGCTGGGACTAGAAAGAAATCAGAGAGTTGTGGTGGGAGCAAATGTAATCTAGGAGATTAGTTTTCTTTTTAGACTCTCACAAGTGCTGTTTGGAGACCAAACGAAAAAGGCTAAACTGCACTGGGACTAAAGGATGACTTTCCTGTCTGAGGGGAAATAGCAAGGCAAGGATAAAGCCCTTGCTATGAGAATAGCCAAATATATTCCTTTGATCTATCTAGGTTTAAACCTCATCCATATGTTTATTAGCCTCCTCTTATCTGAGCCATATGCCATTTTGCAGCTGCATTTCTCTTATCACACAGCAATGGAAAAGACTCAAAATGCCTAAAAAGCATGTCACTGTTTGAAAGGCTTCATAAAATCCCAGCTGTCATAAATCCATAACTGCCTTAAGTCCTCCTTACTTTCCCCTCAATTTGTACATTCCTTTCTCATCCCAGTCTCTCCTTCACCCCTGCCCCCTTCTCTGACCACCTCCTGCTGAACAGTCCCCTTCGGGGGACCCTTGGGCACTTCTTTCTTCTCTCCTTGCCTAGTTCACCAATTGAATGGCTTCTTTAAAACCCATTGACATGCAAAAGTGCCTTCATGCTTAGTCTCTGACACTTTTACAGACTCAGTTGCTTCAGACATTTCTCAGGAGAAGAAACCACCCAATTGTGATGGCAAGTGAATGCAAAAGAGCTGACTGCTGTAGGGTGCCAGAGGTTAGGGATGAATGCTTGTGAAGTTCCAGCAAATGAAGCAACCTTCAGTAAAATGTAAGCTGCCAGAGACTGAAAGCCTGGTATGTCCCTGCTGTGCTTATTTGGGAGAGATTTTTGCATGGGGATATCCCCTCAAGCCTGTGGGGAGCTGGAGGAATATGCTGATGCCCTAAAACACAACTTGTAATGGTATGACCTCTGATCCCCTCCCTAAGGCTGGTGCCTGGCTCTATTTAGGTTGAGTGAAATTTCACATAGCAAATGTCTTTGCTGCATGCAACAATTCAAATGCATTTCCTGGTTGCTGGTAACCTGTAAAAGTAGGGCATGAGAAACCATGATACTTGTGCAGAGCTTGTGAAAAGAAGATGCTTGTCTAGAGGTGACGCATAGGAGTGTACAAAGAAACAAAACCCTCAGCCAAGTTGAGTCTGAGGTGGTATGTAAACCTCACCCACACAGTGGCTTCTGGAGCACATGGACACATGCTGAGGCTCTGCTTGACTCCACAGCAAGGCAGGAGGCAGGAACTATAGCTGTGGAAGCAGACACAGAACCTGAGCACCCCAGACAGGCAAGAGCTGCACACAGGACCCTTCTCTCCTTTCCTGAAGAAATTGTATATCTCTTGGCCCAAGGTGCTTTGTCTGTCACAATATTGTGCCTGAGGGTATCCTCTCAAGGCAAAGCAGCAAGTTCAGGCTCTAGTGTTGCTCCTGGGGGCCCAACACAGGGCATAATGAAAAAGTCCACATGGAATTCGTGTTTGAGCTTTTTTGGGAGGGCCCTGCATGGAAGTAGCATTTGGGCACCTGTGGTTGCAATTATAGGCCTCCACCTTCCTGTGGCCCCTCTCTTTGGTCTGCTTTCCTTAAGGGAGGCTCCTGCTCTGCCTACATCTCACTTGGCCCCAGTTGAGGGCAGCTATGGCTTGCAGGAAGCCATGATGTTGGTAGAGCTCTCCTCTCTGCCCATAAGGCCAGAATGTCCTGGGTTGCACCTTGCATGGCAGAAGACTGAGGGTTTTAATTTGGTTTTGTTGTTGGTTTGTTGGTCTTTTTTTTTTTTTAATTGCCCCAAACTTCACTGATGGAATTGCCTGAGACAGGCAGAATTCCAGCTTTTGGGTGTTTGGTTTGTCAAACCACCCTTCACGTGAACAGACTGGGAAAAAGATCACACTGCGTGGCTGCAACCTGCCAGAGCTCTTGCATCTGAGTTTATCCTTAGCTGGCTGTCAGTTGGAAACACCAATTTCTTTTTCCATCTAATAGGTTTTTTCTCTCCCAAACTTTCTTCGTGGGGGAATTAAAAAAGTGATCCACTGGTTCAATTAGTGACTGCACTCCCAGGAGTTCCCAGTGCTGCTGAAGTTTAATTTCTGCTCTGCTAACCAGGGAAGGTACTTGACAGGGAATAAAGTGAAAAAAGGACAAAGGCACAGACACAAGATAGTACACAGGAACTTGTGTCAGTCTACCTTACTGAGGGAAACAACTGCACAAAGTGCCCAGTTTTGGCAAGTCTCTCTACCTTCCCTGAGCAGTGTATTAATGAAGGAAAACAAGTAGGACAGGGTACAGGTGGAACACCAAGGTGTGGCTGGAGCAAGGACATTGTTCTCATGTCTATGCTCAGCCAAGGCCTGCTACAAAGGACGAAGTGGAGGAAGAATACAAACAGGCTTAGAGCAGTGTTCTACATTAACTGCAAGAACTTCTTGTAAACACTTATTTTTGCACTAAATCTTCGTTAAAACAAAAATAAAGAAATTTGGGTGCATGTTAGGAATATTGATGTTAAGGTGGTGTCTAGTCCATCCTCCAGCCCCACCCAGCCTGACACTCAAAGACACCCTCTCGACCACTCTGACAAGGGAAGGAAGCGAGATGCACACAGTACGGTTACAACAGGTTTATTGTCTTGCTCCAGTCTGTGTTGATCAGCTGTGGGGATGTTTGATGAGTAACCCACAGAGCCCAAATCATGAGTTGTTTCACTGAGTAATCCCTTTTAACACCTTTCCCTTCCCAAATAATTGGTGTGCCCCTATTGAAATTTTTGATCTGACCTCAGTGACAGCCAATAAATCAGCATCTGCCTATCTCTTTAGGTTTCACCTAAAGGGAAATGCTCCTGTTTCACACTTTGAAATGCCTATTAGTTTTTTCCAGTTCCTGTTGGATTAGTGCAGTCTCAGGTATGCCTGGCCAGCTGCTTTCCCTCTTCCATCCTGTGCAGTGTTTGGCTCTTTTCCACACTGTTTTTCTGTTAGTTCAGCCTTTGGGCTGGTCACCTATAGACAGACCTTAACAACCAATACTTATGAGTATTGTTTTTTTCAAACAACGGTGCTTTCAATTCTCTGTTCTACCAAAAAATAAGGCTCAGTGAAAGGCAAAAAGGCAAGGAAATACTGAATCCTCTGAATTTCACAGGCAGAAGGTAGTCTCTCCCAAGCTGTTCAGCTGGCATAAACAGTACACCCAGCTTCAAGGTTTCACATATTTGTAAATTTTGTGACTATAAAATACTGCCTTCAAATCCAGATCAGTCTTCACAATAAATATCTGATGTTCATTGGAAGAAATAAGGCCTCTTTAGACACTGTCAGCTCTAAGCTTTCATCACCTCAGTAGCTGGGCTATTTATTCCCTGTGCCCTGTATTTGGAGTGGGACTAATTATCTCTCACTTAGCATAGAGATCGCCAGTGCTCTTGAGCACTCTTCACAGAAGAATCAATCCTTTTGATTTTTGATCTTGAACACAGCTTAAGAGCAACCACTCTCTTTGGACTTTCTGCCCAAGTCTGTACTAACCTGAAATGTTGATTTACTTTCTAATGTGCTTGAGCACAAGTGTTGCAGGAAGGGTTGGCAGAGTCGACTGAGGTCCTGTGGGAGCAGGTGGTGGAGGAGGAACCTTCGAAAGCCAAACTTGCAAGCCAAGGGAAGCAGGAGAGGAGAAATAAGGGCATGGAGAAGGAAGAAGGAGGCACCAAGGGAAGGAAGACTAAAGATAGGAAACATGCCAAAGGAGCCACAAAGAACTAAGGCACGTAGGGAAGAGGCATTGATTTAAACTCTTGTAAGCCACATAGAGAGAAAGACTTTATTTCTCTACAATTTACAGTTGCTAGTGACAGCAAGTGTAGAAAACTGGAAGCAAACTGCAGCAACTGGAAGAAAAGTGCATTAATCCTGTTGCTTTTCTTCATGGGAAGACGCAGTTTTGAGGGTCCAACCTCACAAACCCCTCGCAAAGCATTCTAAGCCTCTGTGAAAGGGAGCTGTGTCACAATGAGATGCTGACATCAGGCAAGCAGGTTGTGTCCATGCACTGAGCTCCCCCATGAATCACTGCTTTGAAACTGTGACAGGTCTTGGGAATAGACAATGAGTGGCCTCATTTTAGAATTACCATGGATAATCGCTTAGGAAGTGTGGTGTATTTGCTTCTGCAAGCCGCAAACAGAGCCATAAATAAAAAGCTTTGCCTGAGTGCAGGCACATTAACTAGTGAGCATCCACCATGAGGCCCTTCCGTGGGTGAGGTATTGCAAAGCCTGCTTGAGTCTCCATCCACGGCATGAGCTGTACTAGCTTGTTTGTGCAGAAGCTGACACACCTCCTTTTGCTGTGCAGACAAATCCTGTAATTTATTCCTCCTATTTTCTCATGTAAGACATAAACACTCAAACACATCACTTTCAAATTGCTAGGAACTGGCCTTCAAAGCTAGAGATCATGCCTGTTGCGGCACTGGGCTATGAGAGGGATGGTGCTCTCTTGCACAATGCAAATACTGCAATCCTTGTGGCTCTCACAGCACTACTAGTTTACCTAGAATATCTGAATTAGTTCAAATGTCATACTGTGTTACAACTTGCCTTAGAAGGTGAGGTTAACCCAGGTGCTTGTTAATAGATCCCTTCGGGTGGATTGGAGCGAAACAACGCTGAATGATTGGTGTGTCTAAATGTATATATGTACAGGTTATTTTAGAACAACTTTGGTTGCAGATAAAAACAGGTATTTAGCAGTTTTGGTTGCTATTATTGATAGTTATTTGGTTGATATTATTGATAGATATCACAATCTAAAAGCATAAAAATAGCACTTAGGAAAACATATAAGAAGGAGAAAGGATAAAAGTAGAAAGCTATATAGTTACCACCTGTTGGATCCAGTAATGAGACTTGGTAATTGCAATTTCAGTGTCTGCTGGTTGAAGTGATGATCTTGGGGTGGAGAGAGTCCAAAAAACCCAGAGATTTCATGAGCTATATATGCTCAGGGTCCTAGTACCTCCCCTTGGGCAGGGAGTTTTGTAATGGATGGTGTGATAATGGCTCACAGGACATGTCATGAGCCTTTGCCACCTTCTAAGACGTTACAGCTGCCTATTATGTCAGTGCAGGTGAGTCCATTATGGCCCATCAGCAGGGATGAATACCTCCAGGCCACACATCAATGTACTGGTGCTTCCCTGAAGGGGAGTTATCACAGCTGAGTCATTTGTACAAGGAAAAAGAAACACTACCCCACCTCGCAGGATTTGCCTCTTTCCTTATCTTTTTTAATACCCAGCTTGTAGCCTGAGGTGTTGGGTGTGCACACTCTCAGCACCTGGGCAGCCACTCTGCACATTGTTAGCAAAGCACTCTGCTGATTGTTTGAGCCTTCAACATTAACAGCCTAATATCTCGCGGGAGAGGGGGAGTGTGGGAAGGAGTCTGTTGGATGTGGCCTCTTGCCAGCCTTGTTTACATGTCTTTAAACCTGAGATGACTATACAAGAGTATCACCTTTATCTTATCTCAAGTTTCTGTCAGGGGGCTTAACTCACATTACAATTCTGAAATACAGGTGGCACATTCAGGTGGGGAGTGGACTTGGTGTTCTTAATAATCTTTAATCCATAAACCATTTCAGCATCTTAACCATATCCCCAGCACATCTGTTATAACTATATAATTATAATGTGTTACAAGTTCGTATAATGTAAGTGCTCTAAAAGGAGAAATCCCACTTGAAGCTGATCATGCCAGGTTGCTGTGGCAGTAAATGTGCACCTATCTATTATGTATTCAGACATTACAGTGTGAGTGTGCAGAAAAGCGCAGGAGAAGCAACGGTTTTCCTGTCATGAAAAGAAACAGAGGTACTGTGTGGTTTGACAAGACAATGAAGGTGAGATAAAACACTGAATAGCTGTATTAAGCAAGCTCCTACTTTGTTCAGTGTACAAATGGGTCCCACAGGGAAAAGCAAAACAAAAAGCAAAAAGAAACCTGTAATCCAATACATTGTTTGAACAAATGACCTCAGTTGCACTGTCTCCTAGCATCCAAATAGTTCAACCGATATTACAAGACCATTAATGTTACAGGCTGTGTTTTATTTTACTCATAATCCAAGAAAAGGGAAGGAGAAAAGAGATTTGTTTCAGGCACGTTCGGTAGAAATTCTCTCCAAAGGTGAATAGCTGATATGTCAGGAGATGGTCATCTTAAATTTATAACACTGACCCTAGAACACAAACAGTGTCTGCCCTGCCAATGCCATTCAGTATGCTATGTATTTGGCATGATGGTTAAAAGAAAGACTACATAAAAATGATGCAGCTGAAGCAACAGGTAAACAGCATTTTGGAAACTGCTTTCAGTGTGAGAAATCATATGATTTGAGTGACAGGATGGGATCACAGGAGGGCTAAGGGAAGAGACAAAGAAGAGCTGCATATAGGTTTGGTTTGTCTATTCATCACTTGCCTCCTCTGTATAGTCAGCATTACACAAGGCAGTCTCTCATACAGTGGATTATTCTCTGCTGCCTACTATCTGGGTAGGATTGCTAATGGATTGGGCTTCTTCCTCCTGGTTTGATGATCAAGAAGAAAAGGAAAAGAAAGAAGTACTTTAATCTGAAACGAAAAGTTCAGGTTTGTGGGTTCTTGACAAGACTGTTTGGTATAAAAGGTGAAACTGTTGTGAGAGGGAGGTCTTAATCAGCCTTTTCTTTATTGTGTTAATAGAGATTAGTACAGTTAAAAATTCGATCTTCTAAAATTAATTGAAGGGGTTTTTTTAAAAAATATGCTTTTCAAAGAAACCATTTCTGAAAAAAATCCTGGTTTTAATCCCACTTTTTTCAGTGTGTTCAAAACTAGCCACTTAATTTGACCAAAACTCATTTAAGTTCTCCTGAGGTGTCCATGAACACTTGGAGGGTTATGTGAGGTATCAAATAGCAGTTGTCACCTCCATTCCTATGGTATTAGGCCACCTGACTAAAAAAATCAGTATGAGTGCCTCTTCCCTGGATACAGATACCTTTTTTTTTTCCCCCAGCTTTGCAGTAGGAGCAAGGAAGCGTGTGGACACACTCTTGAGGGAGGGTGGTGTCACCAGTCTCTTCTTCCAGCTTTCCCCTGCAGCAATGTTAGCAGGTATCACTCAAGTCTCACCTGATCACTTTAAACACTTTGCTGTTCCCTGCCTCAAAAGGTGACACATTCAGAGGGTAGAGGCTTGGTTCTGCATCTTACCTGAGTGCTTTTGTTCTCTAGCAGGACTAGTCTGGGACCAGAGCCTTCACACCTTGACTTCTCTCAATTAGTTCATCGTACATGATGCCACAACTTTCTCCCCAGACAGGCAGTTTTACTTATTCATGAAAAAATAGTTAAGCTCTTCTCATCACTTTGGAGGGAAGATGTGCGTCCACCTTCACTTAGCTCAAGTTTTGTACACATTTTCGTATATAAATGTGTTTTTTATCTTCAAGTAATCAATAGGCTGAAGTTGTCAGCTACTCTTATCCTATTGGTCTTCAGCAGTCACATATGTTCCCTTTTCATTTAAACTTTGGAAGGATAATTCTCACTAAAATGATTGGCTGCTCACTGATTATCCTAAAAATCACATTCCCAGGCCAGCACTCTACTGGTTTCACTATCACAGGCCCTCTGCTGCTCAGGTCATGTATCTTGGTGCTCCTTTTCAGTTTTAACAGGATTTTGCATTCTAGTTTGACCTGCTAGCAGATATTTTCATCCTTTAGAGCAGCTAAGAGACTCTTCTCAGGTTCACACACAAGCCCTACTCCCTATCTGTAGACTGGGGAGCCACCTTAATTTTCTTTTCCCGGAAGACCATGGGTCAAAGTCTATGGAATATGGAAGTACAATGGACATCAGTGGAAGTCTCATATTGTATTTACTTGTTTTCTGTCTTACTTTATACTCACAGATGAAGTGCATCTACTTAATAAGCACAAAGAAGTTCTACTGGGGAAAAAGGTGACAAAAACATACAGCTGATGTAAAAGGCTGGAAATAAATAGCCAGAAATTGTACTCATGTGTATCTAGAGTATAAAAGTGGCATGTGAAAATAGGATTTATAAATCCCATTAGCTCTTGAAAGGAAGATCTTCAGGGATTGAAGTTTCCATTGCTAATTTCATTATATATATGTATATATATATCTCACATAAACCTGTTTTCAAGTGCCTCAAGTGAGAAAGCAATCTGAAGTTCAAAAGCTGCAGACTACTTGAGGTTTTCAAATTTTAATTATCTGTTGAGTGTCTAATGAAGATTTGGAATAACAAACTCTGATAAACAATTTTCTCTGTATAATATGTGGAAACTCTTTCATAAGGTCTCCTTTTCACTGATTATTAAAAGAGAAATTCAGCAAACGTTGCATGCAGTTACTATAAAGTCATAACATGCTGGGACACCATCTTCAGTTTGGCAGAAATCTGGATCTATTAATGTGTTGGGATTTCTTTTTTTTCCCCTCTTTTTGTTCTTTAATATACACTCCTCAAATTATAAGGAAAAAGATGAGCCTCCAGTGAAGCACCAGCTTGTGAAAGGCCAAATGGAGCAGCGTTTTGCACAGGTGTGATTTTATCTGCTGTAATTATTGACAAATAGAAAGGGGAAGCATGGAGTAACCCTGGTTCAGTGATGGGACTTCCTGCTGGGGAGTCTGCAGCCATGCCCAAAGCAGGGGAAGGACCTAGAAAAGCAGCTCCTTTGTATCAGGAAAGGATCTGCATTATCACCAAGAATTTCAGGCCACATACCACAGGGCTTTCCCTGCCTGTGGCAAAACACCTGTCAAGTCTCTAAGTATTACTTTTCCAAACAAGGTATTGCCACTGGCTCAGGATTATTCTGTGTCTGCTAGACAAAGTTATCTCTAAGAAAGTGTTTCTAGTATAAAAATTCCTACAGCTACCTACGAGCAAGGCATGATCACAGTACAGCTTTGAAGAGAAGAATGTGGTTCTGGAAAAAACAGGAAAAACTCAGGGGTAACACTCAAAAGGCAAACATGCTTCAGGAAAACTGAGTGGGGAAGGATTATGTCACAAAAAGTCTATGTTGATAAAGATTTCTAAAATTTTTCTTTTTTTAATATTTAAAAATTCTATTTTTTCAATATCTAAAAATTGTAATTTTTTCATAGTGGTTATGCCTACATACATGTCTACTGATATACCTATTAATATACATATTTTGTGTATGTTTATAAATATATATGTCACTACTGTTTTTACTTTCATTTTAAAGATATTTTGTGTAATGGAAGCATCAACAGGGTATTTAGCCAAGATACTAAACTGAAAGGTACAGATATGGACCTGTCTCATACTGTGTAAACAGTATTTAATTTTTAAAAAACAACTGTCTATGATCAATGAGTATTAAAGACAAAGAGAGGGACTGAAATGTGATTAATTAATGGATTTATATTTTGCATTCTGAAAGAAAAAGAATCACAATGTATGCTGCTCTGATGTGCACTGCAGCACTATTCAAATACCTATTTGGGACAATAAAAAATCTACCTAGCACTGTGCCTAAGGATATATAAGCAGGGGAATATCACATGAGCAGAAAGAATATGCTGTTTCTGTACACGTTAATAGTACCATCACTGCAGGAATAAAACAACCTGCTCTAGAGCTAATACTCTTTTGTATCATGCTTTGTGCAAAAGGGTTCAAGAAAGATTTTTAAATGGGAAGAAAAGAATATAAAATTTAATCTCTTCACTTACTGCAGTTGAAGGTTAAGAGGTGATTTGTTCATGGTCCACATGTATGTGAATAAGAAAGGGATTTGAATATTTAGGAAGAAAAGCTCACTCAAAAAAAAAGAAATCTTCAGTGCTTTAGTGATAAACTATCTCATCTCTGTAATCCCTGATCAGTTCAGAGAACATCTGCAATTTAGCCTGTAATCTGCCAATACAGATGTGAAGTAATTCTGAAATCTTCTTCTTATCTCATGATTGTTCAAAGAAATATTAAACTACTAAACTAAAGACATCATGAATAAGGTAAACAGAAGCTTCCAAGTATAAAAATCATTTATCTGTCTAGTTTAAAGTTTAAAGAGTCTCCAAAGACCATACCTTTATTCTTGGTCCTGTTCAGACACCATAAATCAGGTTTATTTCTGGACAAAGGTAAGCTGTCATCCTTCTGGCTGAAGTGTCTCCATATACTTTCAAAAGCTCCTTTTCGGGGATTTATGAGAAATATTCTAGGCAGGGGGAAATGTTGATATAGAAAAGGTGCAAGTAAATTTGTAAGCTACGTCAAGAAGCAGCATTTTCAGAACCTCTTTGAGTCATAAAGAGCTCTAGTTTACAGTCTCTTTTGGAGTTGTATAAGCAAATGAACAACATATACATGAAAATCTGGATTTTTTTTTTATTCTCCTGAGGGCTGGAGGCTGATGAGAAATCCCCAGAGACATGATAGTAGTTTCTGTAAAAACTGGATGAAGAAGTAATGCAATCGTGTTCCCTAATTGGTGTCTCATTGGCATGGAAATGGGATTACTTACATACATTTAACTCTCACTGACACCAATAGCTTTTATGTGTTCAACTCACTGATTCTCTTTTCTGTCATCTTGGCACTAAAAGCCAAGTAACTTTAAAACCTATAGCAGTTAATGCAGCTCTACAAAATTGTCCCCAAAATGTATGAGTAGAGATCCTAAACTTGACATGTACTTCTTCTTAGTCAAATGGAAGGACATAAATCCAAGTAATTTGAAAGTTTACTGTAGATTGTTTTCATGCAATGTGAATTGCACATCACTGATGTGGCTAGGTCTGGCAGAAAGTATTTTTCTGTCATTCTGTCATATACCAACTACAGCCTCATTGAATGTACATTTTAAGATATTTTAGGCTGAAAGTTAGCCTTTAGGCAGGTCTGCAGCAGTCAGTGTGTGATTATTTGTGGCCAGGATCATTTCTCTACATACATAAATATTTGCTGAAAGAACAAAGCAGGTTATCAGCCTTGTCTTATGTGGAAGTGCTACCTATTCATGACACATTTGCAGTCACATACTTATGATCTGGGTCTAATTAAGAACCTGCTATCTGTGTTTTTGTTAAAAGTGACTCCCTGATGTATCTTACTGTCTTTCACTTGCAATCAGGTGAACTCAAAAGGAATTGGCTTTTCCTCTCTCTTTTGATATCATACAATTTATATTCTTATCTCGCACAATGGTTTTCTGCAGAATTGACATGCTCGCTCTGGAAATTGCACCTCACTCATGAAAGCTACAATTGATTTAAAAGTGGTGACTGTTCTCACTTTTTACGGTCTCTGAGCAGACTTGAATACACTGAACTTTGCCTAGATTTGCTGGGCATCTCTGTAGAAGTGTTTCATTAATGGGAAGCTACAGTTTTCATTTGCAAATTTTAATGGGTCTGTGACCTCCCACAGTATCACTTTGGGTCTCCTATGGAAACTAATGGGAGTTGCTTTGAGAAAGTAAGAAGCTTTCTAAGAGTACTTGTGTGTGAAGACTTTCATGCAGCTTGTGAGGGTGGCCCTGAGTTGTATTAACACCCACAGTGCACAAATACTGTTCAGACAGAGCATTTCCGTACAAACTGGCTCTAATCCCCACCAGAGGCAGTCATTGCCTGCCGTATTTCAGATCTTCAGCTCCATTGTCCTATTCTTGCTGCCAGCCTCAGTAGCTATATACAGATGTGAGAAGTAAAATGTATCAATCTGAGCCCACCTGAACACGTGAGTCTTGAAGACTTTGCAGAAGAGCTCCGGCCACATACAAATTCCACATAGCTCTGCCATATCTTATAGGAAAATCTTATCAGCTGAGTGAAATCTGTCTGCCAGGAAGCCCTGTGAAGCCTTCTCATCATGTTGTATCTTACACTTCAGAACCCCAAACTGAGGGCAAGAAAGCAATTAAAAACCTAGCTACTGGACTCATTATGCAGCACAGCCAGGGAAATTTGATCAAAACCTCCTGGCAAGCCAAGCTTTGCTGTGTTTACCCCCTTATCAATGCATGGCAAAATCACATCCCTATGCTTTAGCTTTGCTTCAGGCTTATTGTGTCTCTGGTAAATGTTACACTGCAGTTGTTGCCTGAGCTGCAAATACAGTGAGTGCCATTCTGCTACAGTTAAGGTAATTCCACTCCAGTGAGTTGCACTGATATTTTGATGCAGAGTGCAAACATGCAGTGTTATTCTGGTTGCTGTCTTCTTGCTGGTTGTATGTCTTCTGGGATGGCTAGATTTTTTGGGTTTTTTTTTTTGGACAGCATCTTCACAAAGGTCAAAATAGCTTTTCGCATTGTCCTTTCAGTGCTTGCCATGGCATAGTTGCAATAGCCATCCACATGAATGCTCGCTTCACAGTGACTGCAATCCTTTGCTTGCCAGTCTTGATCAGCTGGCAAAAAATTAGAAATGGCCATTCTGTGTTCGCACAATCAAGTCCCAAATGTGGCTTGTAATGGAATGGGTGTATCTGGAAAAAAATGTCTCCTTCAGTCATAATTACAGTTGCACTGTTCAGTCTTGTACACAAATTTGCAGTAGTGGGGTCCAATCATTATATTGATGGGACTATATGACAACAGGTACCCCCAAACATTATATTGATGGGACCATATGACAACAGGTACCTCCTTTCCTGCAGTGTAGGTAACATGGGAGGTCACCCTATAGGAATGTGAGATAGTCCAAGCAGGCCAGTGATATCTGGACGTTCAGAGGAGCAAAATTATTGCTGCAGTGAGAACTTTGGTTATACTGCTGATCTTAAGATTATGAAACATAAAAGAAATGGACAACCAAGATACTACATGAACTTGAAGAAAAAGACAACTTACATAATACGTTAATTACTAGGAGCATTAATTGTTTGTAACACAAAGGACCTGTTTGCCTGGTGAATCTGCACCTTCCAAAATAAAAATATATTTTTAGAGTTAGCCAAACATCTGTAAAGATTTCTATTAATATTACACATACAATATTCTGCAAGAATGTAGCTATAGGAGAAATAATATTTTAAAAATATTTTTTAAATGTTCATCAAAGGAAAGTGTTTGCATTTCAAAATAATTTTAAAATCATAATAGAATTTCTAGCTTTTGTGAACATACTGAAGTGAAACCAACCATGTAGCTCAAATTTCTGCTCTTAGCATGAATGAATATTACTGATACATCTTTCACAAGTGGTAGGCTGAAATATATGTGGGTTTTACAGCTTTGTCTCTTGGTTACTGCATTCTTCAACAGTGTAGACTTTGGAAAATTAACTTTGTTTCAACACAATAAACTAGTAAAGTTAGTCTTGCCTGAAACTGTTCAGCAATTTGAAACAGAGGACTGTTCTGCTACATGAAAAATACTTTATTTTATAAATATATTATGGTTATTACAAAAATAGTGTTGTCAGTATTGTCATCTTGGACTCAATATTTGTGTTGCTTGTATATATTGGTTTCTGAATTAAAACAAAGTGACACTGTTCAGATTAGGTACTTCAGTCTAAAGGAATAAGTAAATAACTCTGAACTTGATCTGCCTACTCAAGTTTTTAGACAGGTTTCATATCTTCCTCTGTTTGCTTGTCCTTAAAATAAGATCATTACCTTCCATTGTCTTAAAAGACTTGGTGGTCATGTAAATGTAAAGGGTTGCATTCAGGATAGCTGGAGAATGTGTAGTCTCAAAAAGACTAATGAGAGAGTAGTACTAGAAAAATGTGCATATGAAGGCATAATCTTTCTTTCAGATTAAGGCTGACCAAATGCAATTTGTTTTTGTCTAGATGCCAGTTCGACTTACAGTTTATATAAACCTGCCTTAGCCACGGAAGATGGTGGAGATTGCACAGAGCTTTGTATGGGTCAAGGAATCATGGAAGAAAAAATAGTATCTGAGGTGAGTTTGCCAGGTGAGCACTATAGATCCTGTAGTCTGGAGGTCTGGGTGCAATTTGTTGTTGTACAGTCCCCATATTTCCACTCAAGGTATCATTTAAATGAATTTGTTGAGGCATCCATAGACAACTCAACAGTATTGCAATTTCATGGTCTTTCACAATGCCAAGGCTTCCTATACCTTGATGTTTGGTTCGCAAGAGTAATACTATCTGAATGCATTTTCTAGCAGCACAAAGGTTACTGACGCTGGAAAATAGCTGAAGAAGATAAACTTTGGTCTACCTTAAGGGTGGTTTTCATGGTACTGCCAGTACCAGGCTAGATCAGAGATTAGAGTGTTGTTTGGGCAAAGCAAGATAGCAACTATAGCAGCTCCTCCATACCGCATACATCAGTGCCTTCAAAGTGGAAATTCATATGGTTGTGGCATTAGAGAGCTCCATAAGCCATGTTTTTCATGTTCATAATATTACACTGATGAAACATGTGGAAGAGCAATCCTGAATACAGAGTGACCTCTGCATACTGTTACACGCAGGGGTTTTCCAGTTTGAAGGGGCACCTAGGTCACTATGACCAGCCTGGATTTCTGAGAGCACCTGTTGTTGTGGGTGCTAACACTTCTTGCAGCTCAGCTCTGGGACAACTCCAGCCCTGGGTTCCATCAAACACAGCTTATTAGTGAGTGCACAGAGGTACAGTGGTGACTTCTGGCACTTAACGGAGTTCTCTGCGGCTGAGGCAGTGATAGGAAAACTGTATCCTGGGCAGAATTAATCTGTCTTACCCATGAGCTCATCCTTTCTGACTCATCTGCTGAGTACTTTCCAGTTCCTACAGTGGGCACAGGAGTTGATATTAGCCCTTTTCCTTGCACAGCCTTGATGCACTCTGCAAGCAGCTTCACCCCATGATCAGGAGGAAGGTTCCGTGTGGAGCACTGCCTTGAACACGTGCCACAGCCCACAACAAAGTGTGGATATAAGCACACCATGGTAAAGCTGCAAAGGGCAATAGTAACTCTCTCACTTCTTGATTTTCAAACACTTTATTTTCCAACTCCCTGGTGCATGATAGTTATAAATGCAACATCTACCCTTACCGTACTGAACAGTCACTGCCACACAAGTAGTTCAAAAATTAAATAAATTGTGCTTAATCAAAAAAAAAAAAAAAAACACAAAAAACCCAAACACCAAACCTCACTGTCCACGATATGTCAGTCAACTGCTTCAGCTATTCTATTTCTTGCTTGGATGATTATTGTATCTCAAAATTCATGCTGCTGCTTCAGAGAGTATAATGAAGAAAGGCAGTAAAATGCATTCAGGTATAATATGATGTGCTATAGGCAGGTGATTATCATTATACTTTTAAATATCTTTCTGTCTTTATACAGAACACATTACACTCAAAATTAAGCATTATTTTTATGTGATGAAAATCAATGAAAATATGGTACAAGTATGGGCTTATACAGGCATGAAATAACTGAATGAGTCACACAAGACTCCTTTTGATAACATGACTTTTTAATATTTTTTTTTTACTTCACTCTGTCACAGCTCTTTAACTTCATCCTCCCTCAGATAATGCTATTTGAATAAAGAGCTGTTTTCAGGAAAAATCTTGTGACAAGAAAGAGTTATATTAAAATGACACCATTAACAGAAAGGCAACATACTCCTTTATTTTGCATGTGATGTTGACAGTTTGAAACCCTTGAGCTGGTCACGTACTTTGGAACTGCTTTGCTTCACAGCTTAAAAATCCCAACATTTTGCTTGTTAATACCTTAAAAGAGATGGAATAGCTTAGCTTACTGCTCCCTCTGAGGCTGCTGAGTATGTAGTTGGAGCCAGACTCAAAGCCAGATCCCAACAGAGTTCAGGAGAAAGTGGGCTGCGATGTTCACTAATTGGAGAGCAGTTGAGATACCCTTCCAAGGAGTCTGCTTGACCCAATATTCATCTGGGATAGTCTTGAGAGAAAAAAAGACATCACTTTTTACGAATTTGCAAATGGACCTGTGGAAGAGAAGTGCCGAAAGCACTGGTTTTATTTCAGGCAGTAAGGAGAACTT
The DNA here is from genome assembly GCA_013396755.1 of Sclerurus mexicanus. Taxonomy (NCBI): domain Eukaryota; kingdom Metazoa; phylum Chordata; class Aves; order Passeriformes; family Furnariidae; genus Sclerurus; species Sclerurus mexicanus. The sequence continues at coordinate 246,906 of VWZF01003842.1, forward strand.
GACAGATAAGATAGAGATAATAGAGATATTGGACAATAAATACTTAAATACCCTTATGAATACTAGTAAGAGTCAATAAGAGTCTTTAAATGAAAATAGACTGTTTTCTCAGGAAGAAATCTGATCTCTGTCAATTTCCCAGGATTTCAGTGAGGTTTGTATCCATATCAGTGTGAATACCGTATTATGAATGGTCATTGAGAACCTGTCCCTCCACTTTCCCAACTTATGATCAAAAGTAAAATATAGTTGTAGCGATGTTTCTTACATACAGAAAAGTAACACACACCTTCCAAGTGCCTTTTCGGTTATAAGAAACAGGTATTCCAGCTCAGCAAACATGCTGAGAAGAAATGCAGTTCTTCAGCTGATTTTATGGACTGCAACGAAAAAGATGCCAAAGCTGTAAAATCCAAAGTCTTGGGACATACTCAAACCACGTGAAGAAACACATGGACATTGTAGGCTTCAGCCTTCATATCCATTTTCAACTGGTCTTCAGTCTTTGTAAGTTTTCAGTTGTTATGTACCTGAGTTCAAATACCAAAAAGGTGGATCTGAAAAGGAAGAAAACAGTTTATTAGATTTAAATATTGCACATTGTCAGTTTAGAAACAAGTAGCAATAGGGGATTGGGCATATTTGGAAGCAATAATTGAAATCACGACAGAAATTTTTATTTTCTGTGAGGTGGTGTAAATGTGATTGACAGTCTCTGAGCATTATCCTAAAAACTCTGAAGAGCAAAATACCTAAACCCAGGACAATGGTTTCATGTTCTCTTACATGGAGTTATTCCTGAGACTCTATGGCTGCGAAATTACCTCTGCAGAGCTATTTGGCTCCATGTGTAGGAGCCATGACCTTGACATCTGTCATATCCATGGGTGTTTCTCCCGTGAAGAGAACCACTTTTTTTTCTTTTATACTTTCCCAGGTTTTTTGTGTCTTAACACTCATGACAGTTTTTGCTTGCCCAGATTGACACAACCATCAGAGCATAGTCAAAGTATTTACAGAGTACAAAATGCAGAAAATCATGAAGTATATTGCACTCGTAGCTGCTCTTTTGCCACAGTTCGAGTTCGCTCTGTGTTCAGGCATTATTGCTGTCTATGTTCAGAAATTGCACCTTTCTGACTGCTCTGTGTTTCTTTGCAAGCTTAATATACTTGATTAGCAATAGTGAAAAGGTTAATATTCCATTAGTAATGCTTATTCCCAGGCTTTATCCAACAGTTTGATATTTTTTTCAAGTTTGTAAAAAGGGTATTTATCAATGTATGTATTTGTTTAGATAAATCATCTAACAGCTATGTAATACTGAAAACTGGAGACTAAAATGTTTTAGAAGGATCTAGTATATCAGAGGATTTTGCATCGTACTGATAGAACTGCTAAACCCACCTGATGAGTCACCTCAGCCTTTGCTCTATCTGTTTCAGATCCCCGCAGGAGCAGAAGATGGTACAACAGCCCCAGGGCCACCTGGAGTGCAGCCAGGAAGTCCCACAGCAATGCACAGCACATCTGCCAGAGCCCTGCTGCTCACTTTGCATCCTCCTGGTTGTTACCTCTTCCCAGGTAATGAGGAGAATTGTGTTTTCCCTGGTGACTTCTGCACATCCTCTGTACTATCTCTATGTGTCTCTCCTTGCCTTCTGCTAGCTGACAAGCTTCTGTCCCTTGTGGCCAGCATCGCACAAAATGAGGATGTGTAACAAGTAGTCCTGGCCTGGTCTTACAAAGCTGTAGGCAAAAAATACAATTCTCTAATCACAGAATAGTTGAGATTGGAAGGCACCTCTGGAGACCACCTAGTGCAGCCTCCACGCCCAACCAGGGTTCACTACAGCAGGTTGCCCAGAACCATGTCCAGATTTGGGACAGTTTTTAAAATAAAGTAAGAAAGCCCAGAATAGTCTGCAACATTTTTTTTTTCCTTTTAGTTTTTAGTTTTCATGGCTAAAACATTTCAAAATGTGGCAGGTTTTAGGGAGCCTATCCTCCTTCTATTCTCAGGGCCAGTCCACAGGACTTCAGGAGTGCACCAGACCTTGTTCTGCAAGGGCACAGGGTGTCACATAGATCAAACTCATATATTCTGTGTAGGTAAACTGTACTGACCCATAAAACACACCTGAAAGTAGGATGGCTTAGTGTACACTCTTCCATAAAGATCTGTTTAGATAGGGAGAAAAGGTATAGAGCTCCTATTTAGAAAAATAAATCTTCATTCTTTTTAAAATGGAAAGAATTAACCAGAAACTAATTTCAGCACAGTGCAGAGACTGACTGAAATACACTGATCCTTCTGAAAGTGCGGAGGACCCCTTGCAAAGAGTCAGCATGAAAGAAATGCATTGTGTGATTTTTCTGTTGTCAGGGCAATGCTAAAGAATGTTCAAGTGTTTCTGGAAGTTCAAGCAGTTTTTATATCAAATTGGCATCAAAATACATGCTACTGACATCTGTACAAATGCACCTGCAAACAAGAAAAGTGTTTGTCAAAACCTGCATCCAATGAAAGAGATACTACATGGTATTCTGGAGTACGGCTCAATTATGTACAATGGCTCAATTATGAACTGATCATGTTTTATTAAAAACACCTTTGCATTCTTTCCGGTCATGCTCTACCAAATGAAAAGACCAGTCCCTTTCTCCATTCTTTTCAGTATATTTCACAGATATTCCTCCCATGGTTAGTTATTTGGAAGGGAGGGGATGGGGGGGAAAGCTAGTTTGGGGTGTTTGTTAGCATTATAAAATAGTAAAAATGTCCTAATTTAGTAATACTAAATGTCAGTCAATATGTTCTTCAATTTTGGTTCTTCCTTATAAGGAAAACAATCTGCTTTCTGTGGAGAAGAAAGATGCTTTAAATTCCAAGTATTGTAAGACTCCAAAGAAGTAATCCAGGAGATAAACCAACAAATTCTTCTGAGGACATTATTGTTACTATAGAAACATGCCTACATCCAGAACTTCATTGTGAAGTAAGAAAGGAGAATTTGCTTCATTAATCGTTTTTACTCTCCTGTCACAAGTTGGTCGATGGGGATGCTGGTAACAACAGGGCAGAGAGCCAAAGAGGTAAAAGCATTCAGTAAAAATAGACTGAGGGAGATGCAAGTTGTTGTTCAGAGCTGGGGCAAAAGGAACCTTTCCTTCAGCCACCAGACTATGTGTTACAGAACCTAACACCAAAAACTTAGTCATCTCCCACTAAGAGACACCTACAACTTTGTAGTTATTGCTTCAAGATTAAAAATGTCAGCCTGCACCCCTTGTGAACCTGCAATGCTGTCACAGCCCTGTCTTTTTGAATCTTTGGTCCAGAAGAGACTTGAGTTGTTTTATTTGATGTTTCCTGATACAGATTTTCATTCATTGGTGGATTGTGCTGCAGCAGGAAGTCACTGGGGCAAGTACTGCAGCATGAATGGACAGTATTATTATTAAAATTTTATCTTGTATAGGAACACAGACAAAGATGTAACAAAATCCCAGGCTTCTGAGAGTATGGATGCTTTTCTCTGCCATTCCACTACTGTTCTCTTTTAGGTTTTAATAGCATTGCACATATGCTTCCACCCTTCCTGTTCTCATGTTCCCAAGAGCCATCGAAGGCCATCCTCTGCATAGGTAAAACACCCCAAGGAGCCAGAGCTGGGCTGTTATTTCCCTTAGGTACCATTTTAGTGATTTTGTCACAAAACAACAGGTTATGAGCCAAACAGAACTCAGAAAGGCAGATCAAGGATGTGCCCAGGGTGGTGTGGAGACTTGCAGTGTTTTCACTTCTGTCTCTCTATGGCAGTTTCCAGAAGCAGCATCATGCCAAGGTGAACATCCAAGAGTTGGCACCCATGGCATCGCTTGCTGGGAGCAAAGGCTGGCTTGCTGGGGTGACAGACGTGCTCTCTGGCAAGTAGATTCTTTTGGCTGGAGTTTGTTGGATTTAGAAGCCAGGGAGGAGTTAGGAGCACCCAAAAACACACTCTTCGACTTTCCCATTAAACTTTTTCATGCTCCTTGAGAAGTAGCACAGAAAATCTCATGTGAAGGCAGCAGAGCACCATTAGCTACAGATCCTTGGGGCCGATTAGAAAGGAGAGGGCACTTGCAATGGCCATTTCTAACCTGGGGATCCCCCAGCTTTTTCAAGTAGCCAGGCCACATCCTTACCCTCTTGACTTCATTTCAGAGGTAGAAACACACCAGCAGATATTGAGGAAGAGATCTGCACCACACTCCATCTGGTTGTATCCTCAGCCTGCCTGTGCAGGAGGCCAGGGCTCCCCAAGGACCTGCTCAGCCAAGGCACATCACCACCCCTGGTGTCTCCTGCACCGCGATGGACAGCACGATGTTCCAGAGGGAGGCAAGCTGATCTGCTGGCTCCTCTCCACACACCGTGAAGAAGGTAAAATTATGTAAAATTATGCAAAACTGACATTATTTCAAACACAGTTAAACTATCTTGGAAGAATCTTTACAGGGTTTAATAAAGATTAAAGCAATAGTCTGCATGAGAAACTACAGTCATAACTACAAAAGTTAATACAGAATACCTTCTCTACTGAGATATTTCAAGAACATCAATTTAAAAATGCAATTGGAAGGATGATTTAAGTTCCCCATGGATATTCAGTAGACTTTCTAAGCAGATCTGCCACAGAGAAAACCCATTAACTTTTTTATCAGACTCTCTAGGAATCTCCCATAAATTGATTAACATTCAAACCAGAAAGTACGTGACTTTGCCTCTATTTCCCCTGAGAAGGAGCTTATTTCTAACCTCCCCTGCCTCTTAGTCTAAAATGTCTTTAGAAACATATGGTTCTTTCTAAAATGATACTAAAAATTGGATTTCTGCCAAATTCATAATTAATAGTCAAGCAACCTGGCTCACATATTTGCCTCAATTTTTCTGTGTTTAATAAATACATATTCTAATATGGATAATTTTAGGATTATAATTTTCATTGATGGCAAACAAATATAATGATTTTTATATTAACAAAAAAATTACTAGAAAGTGTTACCAAGTTAAAAGATTTGAAATAATGAAGACTAAAACAGAAAAAACCCCCCACATTAATTTTCTTCATAGGTGGTTTCTTGAAAAGTACATTTCATGCAAAGTTAAAACATGAGCTTTCTCATCTGAGATTTTTTATAGCTCCGGATTCCAGAGATCATTAATACTAGATTTTTTTTCGTCTTTCCATGCAGACAGCTATGTACTGTAGTCAATATTCCTAGGTTCTTTGTTAACAAAATAAATAAACTACTTCTTAAAGTCTTTCACAGTGAGGAATTTGCTCCAGCCCCTGAACCACTTCGTAATCGTTCTTTGCATTCATTTAATCAATATTCTTTAAAAACTGGAGCTGAATGCTGTATTGCTATATCAGCCTCACCAGCCCACTAAGAGTCCTCCTGTCTCCTGCACGCTTTCCCCCTGGACATCAGACCAGCCCATTTTGTGATACAGTTACAGAAACAGCTCATAACCCCTGTGGAGGTTATGAAAAAGCACCCTTTTCTTCCACTGTAGCAGCCTGGAAAGGGTTAAAAGGAACCCACTTCCTCCTCTTGCCCAAATCAGCTAGGCAGGACTGCACTGAGGGAGCTCTCTAGGCACTCCTGGAGAAGCAGCAAAAATGAGAAGGGTTCATATGAGATGTACATGCAGGAAACAAATGTGAGAGAGCCCTTTGCAGGCTCTCATGGGAAGGGTGAGGGATCTTATTTCAAGCAAAACTTTCCATGTGCCCCATACCAACCAAAAAGGAGGCCCAGAGCTTCAGTTCCAGAGCTTCAGCTGAGTGACATGGAGAGGGCAGAGTGGACTGATCACTGCTCTTGAGACTTTTGCTCTCTGGCAGCAGTTTGCCTGCCAAAGCTCACATTTAGGCTCTTTGTGAGGTAGTGATGAAGTTCGTGATCCATGCAAATATTTTGGGATGCGGCTGCGGGACCCACAGGAGCTGCAGGGCTCTCCTGCATCTGCCAACCCTAACAGAGGGAAGGGCTGCAGAGGTCCACCCACTGGTGTAAATTCCCACATGTTCTTGCTCTAATATCAGTTGTGCTAATTTGTGGCCTCTTATTCAGGGCTAAGTGGTGGGAAGACGGGTATCTATGCCCCAGGCACTCTGGAGAAGAGTGAGTTCCAAAGAGCCCTTATCTGAGGCTTCTGTGAGTGGTTATGGAAAGAATGAGATGCCTGTGCTTGTGCTGAATAGCACAGCAGGTGGAGGCTTTTGGCGGAGGTGCAGTGTGACCACAGGTGGGAGGTTTCAGCTCTGAGTCCCTCTTTAGAGGGAGTGTAATCAGCAGAACTGTGTTTCACGAAGCTGCCAGTTGCTGACAACTGGTAAGTATAGAATAATTAATTACTGGTGTGGGTCCTGCAGCCTGCCCTCGCATACAATCTCTTCTGATTTGTTTCAGTAGCCCAGAACAACTCCCTGCTTTATCTCCTCCTAAAACTTGGGAGTTGGCACATTGCAGCTCAGTGTGTGGGGAACTGTGGCTGCATTTCCCTCGTTTGCCTGTTTAAAATGTACAAAATAAACTTTGTTTCTTGGGGTTTTGGATGCACGCTGGTGAAAAGTTGGATGTGAAAAGGAATGACTCACAGCAATTATCAGTTGAAACTAATACTTTGTTATGAATCCCTGTTTCCTACGCAATCTTATTATTGCAAGGTTCCCACACTAATTGTAGTCACAACTTAAAGGTATCAAATTTTAAAATAATCAGAATAAACAATTTATCAAGCGGCCTTTTAAAGAAATATTACATTACCTGTTTAATAATTTTTCTTTTTTTTTCATAAGGAGGGTTTTGTTTTCTTTTGTTTTTAATATCATTAAGTGAAGTCTTGCCTTCACCAGGGAGAGTGTCTTTTGTCAGAAAGACAACTGTACTTCTGGAAGTGTTAGGCTGTGAAATTTGTAGAAAGTGTTTGCATGGATCCCTAGGATCTAAACTTCTCTGTAGTGTCAAGTCTTATGCTGTGTAAACCATTATGGTTTGCTTTGTTCTTTTGTCTTTCATAAAGCTCTAATAATGGTCCAGGTTACAAAGAATTGCACGGATCTAGGAACAAAGACATAATTGATTCATGTGAAGACGAAGCAAATTGTGTCAAGAGAATTGACACCTTTCTTACTTCCTTACATTTTCCAGCTAATATTTTCTGAGTATTGTACAAATTAAGTAAAGTATCTTCCCATGGCCTTGCTTGAAGAATGCCAACCACTTTATCATTTTATGTCAGTCATATCAGAGATCAAAAGGAGATGTGTTCCCCAGTGAAGAACATGTCTATAAACTCACACAGACCAAGATAAGACAATAGGCCAAAATCTGTTTGTGAACTGGAAAGGGATGTAAGGCCCAGAGGTTCAGGACCCTCTTGCAGTGGTTATACCTCCCTTGCATGGCAGGAAGCAATGGAGTAGAATTTTGAAATAATGTGAATAAAATAATTGGTCTCACAAGATTAGAGGGAGGCAACTGCATATACTCAGGCAGCAAGGAATAAATATTCTTGTCTATGTTTTACTTCTGTTAAACTGTTTTGCTAGTCAGGCTTTTTTTCTTTTAATAGCCTGTCAGGCAGCAAGTTCATCTATTGAAATTTAGACTAGAGGTGGCTAGGACTTCATGGCCTTATGTTGCACAGTCCATAGACCCAGAATATCTGCAGATGAGGGTTTGGGTGTGTAAAGTATGTCAATCAGTCCCTGCCCTTCTGGGGCAAAATGAAGGTAAAGCCATCTTTGGAGCGGATTCCATGGAGAAGAGGCTTTTTTTTTTTTCTGCCTCCTCAACCACCCACTCCCCCTGCCACACATTTAATGAAGTGTATGCAAAACATTATTTATGAGAGGTGCACAACTCTACTAAGAAACTGTTGTCCTTATAATTAAATTGGCATGTGATCCCTCTCCTACCCAAAGAGGCAATAAGGAGCTACAGAACAGGGTACATAACAGAGATTTGTATTATGATTTGCCTTTGAGGTTTGTGTCAAATGCTTCAGCAATGGTTTTAAGCTTGATTTAATTCCCTAAATGTGTTAACAACTAACAACAATCGAGTTTGTTTTCTAATGCAATTCATTTAATGCACAGTATAAAATACAGTAAGGATTGAATTACATGGGTAAGAAATTATGCTTGGAAAAATGTATTGCAATGAGCTTTTCAATTTATAGGCAGGAAATGAAGTTCTGTGATTATGTGACAACATAAAATCAGAGCAGTGAAATTGGAATCTAGTCCTTTCTTTTTCTGGGTCTGCTGTCAGCAAACGTGACCTTGGCCCATTCTCCCTTCCATGTAGCTTGAAAAAGATTCCTTGTGAGAATGCAGTAAGAAACTGGTACTTTAGAGACTTGAGAAGAGTGCATCACTGCCCAAAGTATGCAGGGGTATCTTGCTGCATTGCTGGTGAGCAATAGGACAGTACCCCATAGTATCTCAGCTCCCTCACTCAAGTATAAGGTCTTTAAGGATATAAGCACTTATTTTAATCACAGTAAAGCACCCCTCAGCACAGACGGATTTAAGCTAGTTTTGGAATCTGCCCTGTTCTGAGGTGGGATCATGCCATAAGATATACTTGTGAGAGGGGAAAGGGCAAACTCACAACTCTCCCTCTCCCACACCAGACAAGACTTTAAATTGTAAGTCACAGAGGGTGAACATGCTGAACCTCTGTGACATGATAATGCCACTTTCATGTAATGCTTTATAATAAAATATTTGCTATAGAAAGTAAGGCTAAAAGAAAACCAAATTGGATACTTAATGAATAAGGGATTCAGTCTTATTTTGGAGAAAACACATTTAGAAAGAACTGTATCTGTCTTCATAACAGTGATATCCTCTGAAGGACAGTTTAATTTCAAGAATAAAATTAGCTCTGTGTTTTCACAGAACACACTCAGGATTTATTGCATCTATATGAAGATTTACTACCAAAGGGTATGATCTTCAGAGTACAAAGAGCTGTGTCTGAATACTCTTATTAGAAATTCTCCTTCAGCTGAAGTGATCTGAGTTTACTTCTGTGATCATCTAATCGCAGAGACTGAAAGACAGAGGGAGAAAATTAAATGAGGTCTCTGATGGCGAGGGCTGAGAGAAGCTGGAGCTTCAGCCTGAAAAGTGCTGCTGAAGGCAAGACTGGGCTGCCAAAGGAACTATTCTCCAAAGAAGTCTGCTTCTGGGCTATGGCTGGGGATTTTATGCTAAAACTCTGTTAGGCATGCGATAAGAAATATCAATAATGACTCTAGGACAGGGATTTCTCATGGAAAGTACAGAAACTCTTGTTAATTGCTAGCAAAACCAAAACACCCATATCTTCATTTTAAAGTAGCCCTTATTAAGGTACTTAAGGTACTTTTAGTGACCTCTCCCCTCAGTGGCTGATGCACTTCAGGCACACTTCTAGCTCTACAGAAGATGTTCTGTGTGATTACTGAATATTAATTGGCTTCTATTGCAGAATTGTAGGACTTAAACATTAATTGGATCAATGCTGATTCCTATTTTCAGTTACATAATTCTTATAAGAAATTTCTTTATATTTGTATAATTGTTTTCAGTAGCTTGAGAATAGAGAGTATTTGTGGTTCAAGCAGTGAATCCTGATTAAGCTGGAAAGGGAATCCACTTATCACATACATAATGCATAACTGAGCTATAAAAGCTTTTGAATCAGTGATCTCTAGCAGGTACATTCTGTGATTCACTGCTGTTAGTGTTATGGTCTACCTGGTTTAATAGGAGAAATATATTAACAATTTTTTAACTGTCTTAGAAAAAAATATAAATGCCCTATTTTTTTTCTCTTCATGATCATAGAATCTATAACTTCTTCCTAGTGGAATACAAATATTCATTGTGTTAACAAGAAGTAGGATATGTGTTTTTGTAATATAGAATACTGAATATTGAAATATAGATGTTTAATATGGGAAAATGAAATCACATAATCTATGTTAGCAAAGAGGAATCTTCCAAATGTTTCAAACTGTATTGCATATGAGACTACACTGCTTACTAGTGACAACTTGCTTATTCCAAAGTCCTTGTTTTTTCTTTGCATGAGAGGATTTGATATTCATAGAGGAAAAGTGGGAGTGAGAGAGTGATGTATATCCTGCTAATACTGCCAGGTTACTGTTTGAGGTTTTACTCCTATCCAGAGTGAAAAGGAAGAGTAACATAAAGCTGTTAATATCACTTGCTTTGGCCTTATGAGCTGTGTGATCAACATTGGCTTCAGGTGCTCTAGGCTTCTGTTATCACTGTTGAAAGAACCATTTGAGACCATGCTCATTCTATTTCAAAGTGTCTGCTTGGGTAAGCTGCATTTGATCTTCAGTTTGCTTGGGAAATATGTGTTGTTGCTGTGTCTTACAAGCTGAAGTATAAAGTCAGTGAGATCTCTGCACTGGTTAATGTTGATCTGATGGAACTGCAAAATTGAGAGATCTGTCTTGTGGAGTTATGAAAGCCCTAAAAAAGCTCAATAAAGGGAAACTATATAAGCAGTCTTCTTGTATTTCCCTGTGCACACTGGTTTCTCGGATTGTCCTCTCTTTCTGTGCTTCAAGAAAAGGAGGGGGTGAAATTGTCAATCTCCACGATGTCAATTTAATACCATTCCTTGCTTCTGAGGACAGCTAATCTATAGAAAAGTATTCTGAAAAGCCTATGAAGCCTGTTGAATGAGTTGGAGATGAATTGTCTCCTCAGTGATCTCAGAGGATATGCCTGACTTCAAATCCCAGTAAGCCTATCCATCTGGCACTGGCAATGCTTACAGGGGGCTGCAACTCCCTCAACAAGCTTGGGACTCTAGATAGCATTGAAAGCATGGTGATGGAGTGCTCAGCTTTTCCCTGCATCCCCTTCTGAATGATGAACTGCAGTAGGTGACTGCTGCTGAATACAGTAGTACATCTTCTAAAGTAGTCCTAAATAGGCAGTAGTAGATATGCACACAAAAAGCAGCTGATGTTATATTTTCTGAATATCCTAGCTTGGGAAAAGGTGTATTAGATATATAAATACATTATTTCTGGAAAATTCATGTGAATGCCCCATGTTGTAACTGATTTAATTTTTCAAAAAACTAAAGACTTAAACTCAGATATTAACACTAGTATAACTGCAGCACCTGCACAGATTCTTTTCCTTATTTGTGGATCTTCTGTTTCATGTAAAGAGTAGAGAAACATTTAACATTAAAATTCAGTTGATTGAGCTGCTAAGAATAGGTAAAACAAAGTTCTGGCTTTGGGATTTTTTTTTGGTTGGGTTGTTTGTTTTTTTTCTAATTACAGAATCAATTCAGTTGGGAAAAAAACTCTGAGATCGAGTCCAACCTATGACAGAACACCACCATGTCAACTAGACCTGAGCACCACATTGTCTTTGCTTAAACACTTCAAGGGACAGTGACTCCACCACCTCCCTGGGCAGCCCATTCCAATTTCCCTGCATCTTTTCTGTAAAGAATTTCTTTCTAACATGTAACCTAAACCTCCCCATAAACAGCTTAAGACTGTGTCCTCTCATCCTGTCGCTGGCTGCCTGGGAAAAGAGACCGACCCCTACCTGGCTACAACCTCCTTTCAGGCAGTTGTACAGAGCAATAAGGTCTCCCCTGAGCTTCCTTTTCTCCAGGCTGAACAACCCCAGCTCCCTCAGCCACTCCTCATGGGACATGCACTCCAGTCCCTTCACCAGCTCTGTTGCCCTGCTCTGGACTCACTTCTGGACCTCAATGTCCTTCGTAAATTGAGGGGTCCAGACACAGGTAATATGTTAAGCTAATGTGCTTTGAAAATAAAAATTTGGATGAAATCTTTCTACCTACAGACTAATGATATTCAAGTTTCCAATTCGGGACAGAGTAGTGAAAAGTTATGCTGTCCTGTTAGGGAAAAAAATTCTCTATAGATTGCATTTTGTATATCAGAATGATTTTTCTACTTAATGTCTCTGACATTTATTGATATTTATAAATGCCAACTATAAAAAAGCTTACTTAGAGAAAGATAATATTCTGACTGCTTGAATGGTCAAATAGTCATGTTTTCAGAGGTGTTAATTGGATCATTCATCTCAATAGGATTCTGGTGCTAAAGCTAAGCACTGATGCCTTTTTAGTTTCCTCACAACTGATCAAAGCAGACAAGAAGACAGAAATGTTGTTATATTTTTTTTCTAAGATATTGATAAAACCCTCTTTAGCTTAGGCAAGTGGCTGGCATTTGGGAAAGTATTGCAATGTCTGATTTGCTTTCCCTTCTCTTCAAATGCATTTTCTCCCTGTTAATGAAGAGTATGCATGTGCCAATTTTAGCTTTGACATACTAGCAAGACAAACAATTCTTAGAATACAAGTAGCTCAATACTCTTCAATACCAAAACTCTTTTGTGTTGATGGCTAAGTAGAGAAATGGGGTAGGCTGGCCCTGGCTGGAGGCCAGGTGTCCACCAAAGCTGATCTATCACTCCCCTCCTCAGCTGGGCAGGGGGAGAAAAATCATAATGAAAGGCTTGTGGGTCGAGATAAGGATAGGGAGGGATCACTCACCAATTACTGTGGGCAAATGCAATGGGCAAAACAGACTTGATTTGGGGAAATCAGTTTAGTTTGCTACCAATCACATCAGAGTAGGATCATGAGAAAAAACCCTAACTCTTAAAACACCTTCCTCTCACACCGTCCTTCTTTAGGCTTAACTTTAGTCCTGATTTTCTCTACCTCTTTCCTTCTGAGCTGCACAGAGGGACAGAGAATGGGGGCTGTGGACGAGATCATCACATGTTTTCTCTGCTGCACCTTCCTAGGGGGGAGTAAACGAATACATTTCATTATACAGACAAGAGGTGCTAGTAATTGAGTATGGCGATGTGTGGCAGCAGCAGAACCTTCTGCATGGAGTCTTGCGCTAAAATCACCTGCTAAAGCCTTGCTTTTGCACCACCTGGAGGCTGTAGGCTTCTCTGAAATGAACCTCTCCAAACTCTGAGAAATATAATTTTTCACTTATGTCTATTGACATGGCCTAGTGTCTTGATGCTTCTTTAGCTGTTTAGCACCAAAACTCATTCCATCAGGATTCTCTTTTGATGTCTGTGTCCATCGTCACTACAAATAATGCTTTTCAGAAACTCAGCATAACATTGCCAATACTATTATGATAAGAAAGTAGGTCCTCTTCTTTCCCCTCCGCTGTTATTTCTGACAGCAAACACTTGTGCTGTTGTTGGAATGTCAATCTATTCTTACCTCCAAGTCTTTGATGTTAGGTGAGCTCACCTGAGTAGACCACTACTTACAGAGTTTTTGGATGGTTTGTGTTTTTGTTTTTTTTTGGTTTGGACAAATGAAACAAGGTGATTCTATAGTGAAGTGTACAGGATTACTGTAAGATCCAGTAAAAAGAGCATATTTGAAGCTTTGCTGTCATTTATTGGGTGTCACAAATGCCAGACCTAGGAATCAGGCTTTCATTTACAAGTCACACACAAACTTTTGGTGATATTAATTAAATCTCTGTCTTGTGCTGTACGGTCATAATATAAAAGATAAAGTTGAAGCTTCCTACAGCACAGAGAAATGCTGTTTAGATAGAAGTGATTCTCAGCTAGAAACTGTCATAGAAGTACCAGTGACATGTAGGTTACTGCCAATTCCTACCACCTTCTGCCACAAAGCACCCAGTGTCACACCTCAGGGATCTCTTACTGTTTATCTTCAAATGGGATACAAATTTAGGAATCACTTTAGCTCAATTTAACACACATATTGCAAACAACTCTTGCATTTTTAACCAGGTCCTTGATTCCCCATGCATATTGCCTGCCAACAATGCAACTAATATGAAGGAAGATAATTGCACTTCCCAGTCAAGGAGCTGCCACTATGGATTTATGACTTTGAGTGTCACAAGATGTTATTTTTTGCAGATAAGCTAAGACTGTTAATTCAGGTTGATAATGTATATAATTGCCTAATAACTAATTAAACACAGTTTAAACATCTAGTTTTTGGAGAAAAAAGAAACTTTTCTTATATTACTTTTCAACCACCGCTTTCCACCCATACTGTGTTTAGAAAGGGAAAATCTAACACAAGTGTTTATGCATAAATGATTCTCAAATTCTGAACTGAGGTCATTACAATTGCATCTAATCATGGTCCCTAGAGTTGGGGTGGCAGACAGAAGAGGGGAGAGAAGACAACTGTTTCCGTAAGCTTTGCTACAGCTTGACAATTAGAGTAGAAGCTGCAAACAAGCCAGAACTAGAAGCTGCACAATGAGTTACCTAGGCTTGCAAAGCTTCATCTCTTCTCAGGAAACAGGAAGAGCTGAACGTTTCGAATTGCTCTTTGAGACACAGGGAACCCTGGCCTCTTGTTTGGTCCTTCTCCCAGTTCTCGGCTCTCTGCTTCAGAGAATAGCCTCCAATAAAAAGCTGTCACCTGCCCACAACTCTGCAGCACTTGTCAGTCTCATTTTAAATGATGGTAGCTCAGCATCCCTACTTAATGTTGTTATGGTGACCGTGGAAATCTAACGGTGAGCACTACATCTGTCTGCTTATTTACTGCTAATGATCCTGCTGTGTACAGCTTCAAAAGGAAGGTAACCAGTGGGTTGTTTTTTAAAACCTCCTGAATGATCAAAGAGGGCAGAGACTACAATCTGTCCTTCTATAAAAAATTAATGCTTGAGTTTATTTCCAGGTAGAATAAGGGAGGGTAGACAAGTCACTTGGTACATCTCTACAGGTAGATCCTTTGTTTATTTAGGCCTGACCAAGTTCCTGCAGAAGATGGTAAAAATGCCCTGTGAGCAGCCTCCAGTGGGGCCCACAGCTGGTACAGCAGCTTGGAGAATGAGCTCATCAGTGCCATGATCTGGAGCTAAGTGTGTGTGTGTGTGTGGAGACACACATACTTTATTGGGAAGGCACTAACAGAGGGGTAAGAACATGTATATGTTGGCACTGGACAGTTCCATGTTCCAGAATTGCACAGTTCGCTCTCAAGAATATTTTCCTATTCCTCCCTTCAGCTCTTCGTGGCTCTTGCTTAACACTGGCAACAACTGAGTCTATGTAGGTAAACAACTCAAAACCAAATAAAATCCACAGGTGCTTAGAAAAGGTGTAGAACTGAAGTGGGGAGGAGTGAAACTTTTTAAACTCAAAAATATAATTGATATGTTGAGTGCAGGTGAACAGCATAACTGCATGTTACCTTCTTATCCTCAGTAAAAAAATGGTCACAGCCATATGAGAGGTCTTCTTCCCTCCTTTATATATGTACGTGTGCTTTCTGTAAATCAGTTTAGCTGGTGGCTCACTGACTGCCTCTTGGATATCCCCGCCAGAGTTCAAGAAGTGTTTGGACCACCCACTCAGGCACATGGTGTGATTCTCAGGCTGTCCTGTGCAAGGCCAGAAGCTGGACTTTGATGATTCTTGTCAGTCCCTTCCAACTTAAGGTATTCTATGATTCTATGTGGTGAAATTTGAGCCATGCAAGCAGGCAAGCTGTGCTTCTTCTAAAACCTCCCTGCATTGCAGGCTGCAAGGAAATATCTTTTGTGCTTCATTTGCATCTTTACAAAATGTCAGCAAAGAATCTTTACAAAAGTTAGTGCCACAAACAACATTTCTGAAAGGCATGACAAATAACACTCTCTGCAGCTCTGAGCTGGCTCATAGGCTATAGAGCTGAAGACCATCTCATGGGTAAGGCATGAGTATCAAATGCAATTAAATTTTATCAGATGAAATGGTAACTCTGGAGGGGGGTGGAAAAAGCCTTTATTCTTAACCAGAGAATGGACATCTAGAAAAGGAAAAATAAGTCATTACACTAGTTCCAGGATTTATTTCTTTTCAGTCTTGTTTGACAACTACAATGTAACAAAACGGAAAAAGCAAGGAGGCTGCAAATAATGAGGTAGCTATTGACTAACGCAATACAAAACATTAAACGGAATAACAGCAGCAACTTCAGCAACACTTCTCTAGAATCTAATACTGAGTTTGTGTTTTTACTGGCATGATTTTGGCCTGGCACACAAAATAGCAGCTGCCAGTAAGCAACGGAGATTGATGTCACCACTGTGGAGAAGAGATGGACAAGATGGAATTCATGCCTTGATGTATGTGCCTAGCTACTTACATAATGCTGGAGGCTCCAGCAAACATGCCTAATGGAAGCATTTTGTTGTTTTGGTAAGGATAGTTACCAGCACATTTTTGCTCAGTATCTAAAATGAATGTTTTTTGTGGAGATGTAAGCCCCTTCTCCTGGCCCAGGCAAACAGGAAAATTAATGTATTGTCTCTCTCATAACAAATGGCTGTAAGGGGTTCATATCAGACTTCATCCTACCTCCAGACGTACAACTGCAGCACAGTGAGATTGTAAAAATGGCAGCTTCTTGCCGCACCCAGTCTGTTTTCAATCTGATCTGCTAACTTAAGGAACAGACATATTAACCTGTGCAGTCCCGTTGCCCCCTGAGAATAAAATAGGCGAGAAAGTGAAGTCAATTTCCCCTTTTCTCCATTATAAAGTAGGAAGTGTCTCCTAAATGGTGAACTGTTGTTCATTCTGTTGATGCACAAGCCTGAAAAACAGCATCCATCCCTATGCTGCCTCTTGGGGAGCGTGTGTCCGTTTTCTCATAAACCTTTGAATATGAGCTGGTGGTGTGCTGTCATGATAGATACAGATTCCCTTAATACCATGAACGTTTCCTCTCTGGAATATAAGTGCATTCAGGAAGAACTGTGAGGCAGCTAGGATTTTTTGCAGATGTTCTTGTTTCCATTGTTTTCTGTTTTGCAAGGTCTAGTCACTAACTGTACAATTTCTAATAAAGTCACCACTTGGATTTACTAATTGGCAAGACTCTTAAATAAGCACAAATATTTTTCATCAGCTTAATTTAAAGGTCTTGTTTCAATCAATAGAAGCTTTTCATCAGCTACTTTGTAGAATTTGGGGGTTTACTTGTTCTACTATCACAAGATTCCTCAATACTAAAATAATATAAACCCAGTCTGCAAAGTGACTGATCACAGAAGAAAGACAAATATTTAATCTTTAGTGAGAGATATACCAGAGCCCACATAGTCCATGGATTATTACAGTGTCAGAAAAACTGCTGTTCATACCTTGCATGTTTGTTGTATTTCTCTTAAAAGTTGTGAGCAGAGCTAAATATTTCTGTTGACTTTTGTTTTTTAAAATTTGGCTGTTAAGATTAGGCTTTAAAAAAATGGCTTCTGTACACTACGATATTTCTGCTTGTGAGTAATATTCAGGAGTATTATACCAAGTAAGGAAGAGAACTTCCACAGCTACTGGAGGAGAGAGGGAAGGGAGCTCTTACTCAGTACTGCAAGGTGCTATTTATGGACTAGTGAAGCCAAAGTGAATTTGAGGTGTGTGGAACAGCATGACCACCTCTGTTACTGCATGGCGTGGGTGGGCTTTTGTCTTGAATGTTATCGTGGTAACTGACAATACAGCAGGTGGGAGGAGAAGCCACAATAAAAGGCCCTTTCATATATGACAACAAAAGGAATAAATAAAATTTCTGTCCCTAATTGGTGTCAAAAGGCAGGCTAAAACCTGTTGTGGTGAGGATTTGTTTTGTTTTAGTAGAGAAATATATTTAAGGTTACAAGACATTAATTTTAGTAGCAGTTGAGAGCTAAAACTCTTGATATATATGTGTATGAGTACTGGAGGATTGCAAAACACTATTTGCAGCTCAGTGTTCAGGCACTAATGTTGGCTGTGTTTTATAGGGGCTATTTTATTTCCTTTTCAGTGTTTACAAAAATGCATTGAAAGCAATATAAAAATCCCATGTGAGATACCAAGGGTGCAAATGACCTCTTCGTTGCACGGTAAAGCATAAAAAGTTGCTGTTTATCAGCTTTTAATGTGTGAAACCTCAACTGAAGGAGAAAAATAAAATAAAAATGAATTATTCTATTTTTTTTTTATTTTTTAGCTCTCTGATACAACTAAAATTGGTATTTCCAACAGGCATTAAAAATCCTATTACGGTGGTTTGCAACATCCTTGTTTTCTTTAGTTATTATAGATTCTAACAAAAGAATATCAAGGCTAGCATTTTTATTTATCTCTATAGCCAAATAATTAAAAACCCCACAGCAGTCTGAAGAATGTCTCTGCCCCAATCTTTCTCACAGGTCCCCAGTCTCACACAGGCCCATCATTTCCTGAAGTGCCATGTAATTCTATACCCCAGGACAACATTTTGTAATTTTTGCCTCTGGTCTAGTATTTCAAGGACAATATTTGTATTTCAAGACAGACAAGTAAGTGTCCCTTTTTCTAATGAAGGTACCTAATCATTATGTGATCTCTTTCTTGCCTACATGTATGGTTTTAGTTTGTCTTCCACATACTGCCTCATGTTTATCATGTTGCTAATATGGCTCACATTGCTCTAATTTGACTTGAATAGGAATTTTGCATGACACAACAAAGGAAAATCTACATAAAAGGAAAGCCTTTAGCTCAAAACCAATAAAGGTAGCCTAGAAAAAGGAATATAAAAATGCACTTTAGAAAGAAACGTTACTAAGAAAGGAACACAAAGATCTACTAATTTTTAAGATGTTTTTACTTGCTTAGCTTAAGCAAAAATAGAAGTTAAGACACTTGCAATAAAACTTCCCTGCGGTCACATTTATTTTGAAAATATGATAAAGCGATCAACCACAAAAATCATGCCACTCTTCAAAATGAGGGCCTACCTGTGAATTTAGAGGCTAGACATTTGAAACAACTCCATTAAGATGGTGAAGTTGCACTGGCTTGGAATATATTAATTGAGCTTGGTGGGTAACTCTGCGTTAAATTTTAATGACTTGAAACTAGTTCACTTGAGCACTTCTTGCTTCTGTTGAGAAATGCAGCTACATACAAAAACCCTCTTTTCATATAGACAACCAGTTGTAAAGATTATTTTAACTACCTGGGACATCACTCTGTATGTTTAAGTAAATAATCTAAATAGCATTTCCAAGCCAGAAGGTTGAGATCTGTTTTATAGGCTGTTGTATCCGAGAATTATAATGCAATTTACTTGACAATAAAGTAAACATGTGCCATAGATGCATGATTTTAAGCAATAATGATGACATTAATCTTGATCTTTGTGATGTTTTGATAGGCATGATTATACACACATGCTTTTCATTCAATTTCTCCATGTCTTTCTGAGCTGCAATTACTTATAAAGACTGCGAGGCACTAGTGAAAGTGGTGTGATGTGTGTGTCAACTATTGCAAATGACAGTTTACCTTTAGACCATCAAGTGACGCTAATATAATTTCAGCTACCAAAAAATCCAAAAAATTGCTAGAGGATGATAGTTTATGTGGCCTTTTCAAAACTAAGCTTTTCTATCTAGTTTTCCAATCAGCATGCACAGCAAAATCAAGTCTGATGCATTGAATTACTTAAGGAGAAGCAATACTATTTAATATATTGTCCTGTGCAGTAAGCAGCTCTAGCATGAATGGGCTGGGGGGAAGTCTGGACAGTTCAGGACTACAGCTTTTGCAAGGTCATCTTCTCCTGCCTCAACCTTTAAGAGTATGATTTAAAAGCTTTCTGACTCTCCTCAGCAAATGCCCTTTGGCAGGATAAAACTGCACCGCTGCCAATCCAGCTCAATACCAAGCATGTTAATGAGGTGTCTTGGCCTTTTTATTAATTCTACAAGGAGGGTAGTCCATTCAGCAGTGACTGAGAAAGTTCAATCAAATAATCTCATTGTTCCAAATTTATCACCACAATAAAAGAATCTGCTAAAGAAATACAAGATGAAAGAACTCATTTTTTAATCCTATATCATTTTATACTAAGAAGCAGCGCAGCCTTGAGGCTCACAGCCGTGCTAACATATGCCCATGTGTGGGTAAATAGTGTATAGGGGTGTTGCTGTCTACAGAAGGGAACTGCACAGCACCTCTGCAAATTGTCTGCCCATGGTTCTTACTGTTACTCTCATTAAGGATTTATACCGTTAACAGATTTATTTATTTTTTAACAAAGTATTTTGATTTCAAAAAATATCTGGAAAAAAGCATAGTGAGATACAGTCTTTATCCATGACATGATGAAATGTATCCATTGTAGGTGACAAAAAGTTGAAGAGAGGACACTTTTTTGTATATTGTGGGGGGAAGTGAGGTCTGAGTTGGTGTAATGGAATAGTTATAGTAGCTTCCAAAGTTATTTCCAGAAGATCTGAAAAAATAAGTATGGTTAACTTACAAATAAGGTTTGAAATGCATACATGGAAGTAGGTGGCTATGCTCCACACTTTAGAACCATATGGCAAGAGTGTAAGGCTTTTTTGATCTTCTATGCTCACAGATCAAAAATTCAGCTGAGGGTTTTTTAATGTTTCAGACACATGAGCAGCTTCAAACAGCTGCCATTAATTTTATACAGTAAAAATTGCCTGTCAAATCAGTTTTCAAGTGTTCCTTTCTCTTCAGAAATCTCTCCTGCCGAGAACTCTGCACAGTTCAAGCTTAGCAATGTATTTTCTGCATCAAATCTTTAAAAACACCTTAGAAATCAGAAAGAAACTCCTAAGTTTACATGAAGGGTGAGAATTATCAGTTTTTTCTTGAGGCTAGCACAATTTCCAGATAAGCAACTTAAAACAATATGAATATTGTACTCCAATTCACTAAAGCAACTGCCTACCCTGAGCACAAATCCAATCAAAGCTTTCTTTCTAGAGTTTTTCATTTCCGCCCCTATGTCTCTGTGGCTATTGCTTTTTTTTTAACTTTTTTTAATCTCCATAGGCTAGCCAATGTAGATAGCTGTTGCTATGACTTTACACTCCTGTTTATTCCCTGTCTGTTTGGCTCATCTCTCAGCCAAACCTGCAGGACAAGGATAAACTAGGAGTCATACACAGTATCTAGTCTTTCCTTAACCCCTGTTTTGTAGCCCATCATTTCTAGTACAAATAACTTGAAATGACAGAACATGAAGGGATACCAAGGCTATATAGCACGCTGATTGACTTTGAAATTCAAGCCTCATTTTCTGAAAATATGGGCTATTGAAGATGTCTGCTGTTCTGCATTCTCTGTCATTGACACCTCCTACAGTCCTTTCCGGGTCTCTTGCTGAAAGGATATGTCACTATTTTTCTGCTCTTTGCACTTCCGTTTTTGATTTGAACGGGGAAGAGAGGCACTGGCAGGGCTTGTATACCACCAAGACACGCTGAGATGTCCTGAATTTTTCCTTCTGCATTTCTCATCTAACAATTGATAGCAAAACAAAAAATAGAGCTATTTTCCATTCCAAATAAAAGGGACTTCTATTTTCCACTGTGTCTGTCAAAGAAAGAAAGTGAACAGTTTATATTCAACCACTTCAAAGTAGAAGATTAAAATCAGCTTTCTATAAAGCAGCATACCTCCCAGGAACTGGGACAGACTGTGTATATCCCTTTCTGACTACAACAGACAGCTACATCATCATTTCCAGAGCTTTCCCATTGCTTTCATCAAGGTGTCATGACAAAAATTCTGATGCTTGTTTGGTTCTGCTATGCATTTGCAGGGATCTCAGAACATTGTGAGAGCTCATGCGAAAAATGTGCTGCAACTTGTCTTAAATTCATCTGATTGCTCTCTCAAGCACAGTGTTGGTTTCTCTATTTGAGAGAGCTTCTGTTGAAGGTGGTGAGGATGATATTTGCTTATTATTCAGTCTTGCATTTGGCCATTCTCTGCCTGCTGTATCAGGGTTTTTTTTTTGTTCTCTTTGTTTATTGAAACCAATTAAAGCTACTACTAAATATTTTAAAACATGAATGCAAGCAAATATTATCTAGAATGGACTAGAAAGTTTCTAGCTATGTTTTTTTGTTGTTGTTGTTGATTCAAAATATTTTGTGTGTGAAATGGATTACATTCAAAGTTGCACTCTGTTGAGTTTAAACGGCGTTCTACAATTAGTCCCACTGATTGAGCCGGAGTCGCTTGGGATATGCAGTAGCATTATATTCATGTGGATGTCAAATTTGATCCCAGCCAGGGAAACAGAACAGTTTTGCCATACAAGTATTTTCATATATTACATAGGGCTTTTGTCATGTGCATTGTATTTCTGTCCAACATCCAAAAACCCTCAGGGCAGGAACATCTGATTAATGGCTTGGGCTTATACCCTCAGTGCTAAAGATAAAAATACTAAGAAGCAGGAATATACAACTACTACAGAATACTCAGCTAGAAGACTACTTGCTTAAGTCCCTCCTTGCTTAAGGAGGGAGTTGAGTTGTCTTCTAAAGACTCACTTCCTAGGGGTGACTTATATGAAGTGAAGAAGGAACACAGTGACTTCATGCTGTAGTTCATGCAGTGGTAATTATTTTGTTGCCCAGTGAAATATCACAGCTATCCTATTCTCGCATGTCACTGCATCCCTTAAATATAAAACCCTTATCCTGGGGTGGGTGTTGTGAGAAATAAAAAAACGCACTTACATTTCCCATGAAATGAGTCGTATCCCAGAGAAACTTCTGGCAAGCTACTACTGATGGGAGGTAAAAATAAATACAGTTTAAATTATATTTCTCTTTGACACAGCATCACATTGTAGACAACATAATGCTAATATATCTTACTGTCTGTGTCTTTTAAGAGCTGAATATCAGTCAAGCATATAATTTCATGTTGTCCGGAGAAAAGTAAAAAGGAGTATCTAACAGGACAGAATAAGTCACCACACTCTGGAATAATTAATTATTTTTCCCTTGCTATAGGACTCTGCCATTTAAAAAAATATACTATTTCCTAACTATTGTGTTTGAGCGATTGCAGGTGTTTTAGTAAAGTAATAAACTCTCACTAGTGTGAAGTTCAGAAAAGTCGTTTCTAATGGCTCGAGCTTGATGTTGCAGACCATTTTGCCCACTATTCCTTAAATAGGTACATACTGCTTAGCAAATTTTTTTCTTTTTCTCTCGTTTCTTACACTCGGTAGCATTGCTAGTATACTACAATAATTTTTTCTTCTCATATTCAAAATCTTAAGCAACTCAATAAATCTACCCATTTCAAATCACCTGAAAACCCCTACTTTATCTTTTAATGTCCAATGCCATATTGTAATGTTTCAATTTTAGATAAGTTTAAACATAGTTAAAATAATATCCATGAAAATTTTTACTTGCATGTCTCCAGTATCTCCCATTTTTAAAGAAGAAATATCACTTACAGCAAGGTTTGATAAGATCCTAAGAGGTAGTTATGTTGGTGTTGCCTCTTACTATGATTTTGAAATGTCATATTTATTAACGGTTTAGTGAACTTTAAACTGTTCACTCCCATGCACTTTTTTATCTCTTGCAAGATGCATGCTCACTTCAAGTTTGTCAGTGCTGCCACCTAACCTGTCCAAAGTCACTTGCCTGCATGACAGGAGAAACACCCATCTGTCTTTTAATTTACACCTTGAAATGACAGCAGCTGGAGAAGGATAAAACAGCAGGAAAATTTGTATTGGATGGAAGAATTAGGTGGTTCTGACTTATTAAAGTGGATGTGTGTGTAATAGGGTCTCTGACTTCCACAGCTATTCTCTGGTGCTACAGAAGATTGGCAGATAAACATGTCAGTGATGGAGGCAAAATTTCTAGCAGGGCTGACCAAGCCTCCGCTAGTTTGCACCAGGCCATGCCAAGAGGCAGGTGCATGCTCAGCAGGTGTCAGTCACTACTAGCTGGTCAACAATGTTCAGCATACTTGGTTATTGGAACGTTTGCTTTCTCTGAGACTCTGAACTTTATCTCCTGCCAATGTGAATTAGTCTTGTACCAAGCACAGCCAGCCCTGACTTACATTTCTGTACTTACAATTATGGAGGAATTTGACACTTAGATATATGCAATATTACAGGGAATTCTCAGAATAAATCCTATCCTTGTCTATCACTTAAAGCCAGAAAGAGCACAGACTTTGCATACTGAACAATACTGGACTTTGGAGGCCTGACTGAAACAATTAATCCCATTCATGCCTGTTATCACCATTCCTGTCCTAAATGCCCTAAAGAGATTTAAATCACAACAGTGATCAGTATCCTTAGATTCAGTGAGCATCATGTTTTCATCCCCTCATCTTAACCGAAATCATCCTTCTGCACTGATTTGTGTACCCTGCAAATTGCTCTGTCACTGCTGGTAGGCAGCATCAAACACCAGCACAGTTACTCTCTGCTTGCACTGCTGGACCACTGCTGTTCACCTGTACTGGATTTTGGAACTGACCTCCTCAGCAGCAAATATTTTTCCGCTTCACAGGTGCGAAATAAGGGTTGGATAGGAAATAAAATTAATTTACTGCATTATTCAATACATGTGTTTTTAAGATTAAATTAGTTTGACTTTCATCTGCTGAAGATTTTTTTTTACTTTCCCTTTCTGATAGTGGTGTGCTGATCCTGCAATGTTACCTTCAGTGACAGTGAAAGCTTGTGTTTAACTGATCCAGCTCACTTCCACATTTGATACCTCGATGGTTTTATGTTCCAGGTAAACTGAGCTTGTGCAGTGGTGAAAGGGAACATTTTTTTTTTCTCCTAGGAGTTGCTTTTCCCCCCGCCACTGCGAGATGCACACATACACACAAAAATTTTTTTTTTTACTACACTTATCTATACTCTCAGGTGATTAAATGTTCCGTAACTACCTATTACCAGATATTAATCTTCATTTTCTTTTGTGAATAAAGTCTTTGTACAAAGTAACATCTATGCTCGCATGTTCACTTAAGCCTAACCGTACGCTTGCCATCTGGGCGGAGTGCTTAAGAAAATAATAAAAATACACGTGGTTTGACGGAAGGCTGCGTGGCTCCGGTGCAACCAGGTGGGTGCTGTGTCTCCTGGACCGAGCCGGGACCGGTCGGGTGTGCCGGGCGATGCGATGCGATGCGATGCGATGCGATGCGATGCGATGCGATGCGATGCGATGGGGTGCGATGGGATGGGATGCGGTGCGATGGGATGGGATGCGGTGCGATGGGATGGGATGCGGTGC
>VWZF01003842.1:272140-379044 GCA_013396755.1 Sclerurus mexicanus
ACCTGCCGGCGGGGGTCCCGCCGCCAACTTCACCCGGGGCCGCGGGGGGCGGCGGCGCTGGAGCCGCGGCCCCGGGCTGACTCCCCGCTCCCGACCCGCAGCGGCATGCGGCGCTCCCCCGATGTCAGCCCCCGGCGGCTGTCCGACATCAGCCCGCAGCTGCGGCAGCTCAAGTACCTGGTGGTGGACGAGGCCATCAAAGAGGACTTGAAGTGGTCCCGCTCCGTGGAGGACCTCACCAGCGCGTCCGTGGGGCTCACCTCCATCGAGGAGCGCATCCTCCGCATCACCGGCTACTACGGCTACCAGCCCTGGGCCGCCAGCTACAAACGTGAGTCCCCGGCACGGACGGGCTGGGAGGGGGTTGCCAGGACGGGGGGCGAGACGGAAACGGCTGAGGGGTGTGGGTTCGAGGGGCCGATCTCTCCATCGCTGGAGAAAAGTCTCCCTGTGCGAGGAAGTGCTCTCACACTCGGCGAGGAATTCTCTGCCCGTGTTGGCTTAGTCCTTAGGCAGTTGCTGGCTCGCAGGAACGTGGTGCTAAGAATGATGACAGCTAAATTCTGCTAAGAAAATAGGTCAAATATTTGTCTTAGTGTTGCAGACACACTTAGCGACGCTGATTACCGTGTTTGACAGCTGTGTAAAAGCCCCAGCATGTTCATGCACACACCATTTCCACAAGTAACACATTACCAGCGTGTCTTTCCATCATTTTAGGGGTCTGTCAGGTTTTTATAGTGCTTGGTAGGAATGATCTGTCTCTATGTCAAGTGGAACTAATTCTTCTGTATGCATACACTTGAGAAAGAAGCTTCCTGTGATACAAATATAAAGAGAGACATGGCTGTAGTCCTCCACATACATGATTTGCAAAGGAAGTGTTACTTTGAGTAGTCGTAGTACATCAACTACTATTTTTTGTGTGTAATATCCTATTTCTTGCCCATCTTTCATCACCATAATGGCAATTGTATGAATTAAGAAGTTCTAGAATAGTTTACCAATTAACTGAAGTAGTAAAATTGTTTTGGTTGTCTTAATGTCATTTGTAACATCACAGGTTTTTTTGTTGTAAAAAGGATTCTGCTGTAACAGAAATCATTGCTTTGCTGGAAAGACTGGCTCTGATAAAGTGATTGTTTGCATATAGTATTTTCCTAAGTATTAAGTGCAAATGTTCTGAAATATTTACTACTGGATTATCTGTTTGACAGTGTGCTTAATAATAGAAGAGAATGATGCAGAAAACGTGGCACACAGTACTAGTTCAGTTTTTCTCTGAAGAAGAGCCATTCCTGATTGCCTGAAAATAGGACTTTACTAATAAATATTCTAATACATCTTCTGTGCAAGCCTTTTTTTTTTTTTTCTTGATTGCAATTATGTCTGAAATATCAGATATTTGCTACTTTACTTACTGGGAGTATGATATTTCTGTAAGAGCAATTCAGTTGTCTGGATTGCCACTATTCTTAAGAGTAAAGCTTATTCAGGTCAGTTTTCAGGATCAGATTGTATGTGGATGCCAGTCTGGGTTGGATGTTACTTCTTCTGTCTGACAGAGTGACTAATAGTCTAGCTGAAGTCACACTGAGCTGCTGTGGCTGAACCTTCTGAAATAATAAAGGTCATGCTGGCTCCTCAATTATAACCTATTTGTTGAAATTTATAACTCTGTCTGAAAAAGTTAATAGCAAGCCTGAGCCTGCTATTCTTGTTAGATTTTCTCTTTTAAGTCGTTCTGAATAACAAAATTACATACTTGAATTATAATGGTGGGGAATAAATATACAAAGTGTCTGAGTTTCATAAACGTATGTCTAAAAATAATAGGTTATGTGAAGTTTGTTGCCAATTTAAAATCTGAGTTGCTAGGAACGTAGAAGAACACGCAGAAGAAAAGACCCATCCCTATGGCATGGCTGAAGCAGAGCCATGTTGATCTGCATCAGCTGAATAGCTGACTGAATATGTGTAAATTGGGTTTATCATCCAAAGTGGAAAGACAACTTTGTCACAGCTGCTCTGAAACCTCTTTAAATACTCGTTCAAGTTGGGCTTATACCAAGTTTTGGGATATGGACTTTCTTACGACTTTCCAGTTAAAAGTTTTAATTGACTTGACTGCTGTGGACAAACGATTTTTATTAAGTTCTGATCTCAACCTGGGTACTTTTTGTCATCTTATTGTGCATCGTTGTAGACATTTGAGTGCTGTTGGCACTATGATTATAATTATGGAATGCATTAATAATGGACCTGCTTTTTGGAAAATAAATCCATAATCTAGTCTAATTTAGATTTATTTAGTCTTATCTTTCTTGGTGACATTCTTTTTATTGTAACTAAATCTCCTATAGGGCCAGATCTACTTCTCTTGCACTGTAGTGTAGTCCTTTCATGCTTCACTTAGGCTGTTTATATATTTTATATCTATATTTATATATGTATGTATGTATAAAATTGTTTGAGAGACTCAGAAAGCTTTTGCTTGTTGTTCTCTTTTTTTAGCAAAGCCCCATTAGGGAAACTACCAGAGATAATCCGAGATAGTGCTGCCATGACCCCAAAATTTGCTTGGAGCATAGTTTTGTTGTGGTAAAAAATGACAATTTAGAACATATTAGGATGCCTCAAGGTTGCATACCAACTCCAGTATTTAATATACTTTTAAATTAGTAGGAAAGAGAGGAGGAAGAAGTGAAAATACATAAACTGATATGGATTGGACAGAACAAGAAAGGACTTGTTACATTACTCTAGGGAGAACTGACCCAGCTGGGTGACTTGCCAAAATGTCAACAAATGTCATTCAGTTATCACAAACAGAAGCCTCATGTTTCCTGAAAATGCTAAAATTACCTACTAAATTTCACATTGCATCAGCTGGTGAGTTTGGGACTGTACACAGCTCAGGGAAGACCTCTGCTGTTTGATTGCACTTGCAAACCAAATTTTAGGAACTGGAATAATGTAATGTAGTTACTGTGTGTTAGGATGCCTTCAGAGAATTTAGTGAAATACTGTAATATTATCTTCTCTCAAAAAAAAAAAATTACAGAAGGCTCTGAGATGTGCAAGTAGAAAGAGTACAGACAATCTCTAAAGAGTCCCAAGAGTTTTGTCTATTACCTTAAAGAAGTTGAAACAACAATATGGAAAGTACTGATATATGTTGCTCAGGCAGGTAGAGAGTTTTTCTTCTTACTCTGTCGTAAGAGAAGAACAGGTAGACAGACAAAGAAACTGCAAAATCATCAATTGAAGACTGATAGAAAAAGAAATAATTTTTAAGAAAATGTGTAATTCTTGAGATGAAGATTTCAAGGGATTGTTATATATAGCAGTGACAAGGTCTAGAACTGTAATAAGTAGGGAAAAGTATTGGAGAGAATATTAAACTTCATTATGCAGAATTCAAATTAGCCCCACTTAAGCTGTGAGGAGGCTTCTTTTTGATGGTTTCTTGTGCTTCCCTCCATAGCATCTGCCCACCTCCAGAGAGAGGCTAGAAGTGCATCCTGATCCAGGCTGGTAGTTCTTATGTTTCTGGAATTCTCACTATTAGTTTTCAGGATAAATAATTATGGGGATAACTCCCCTCCAGTCTAAAACAAACATGCATCTTTCTTCCATGGGGAATATTTTGCAGCATCTGATTTGATTTTTCAAATAAAATTCAGAGGGGAACAAACACCTCTGAGATGCAGTTAGGTTGTAGAATCATATCCTGACACAGCTACATCAGTAACAGGACTCAATATTTGTGATATCCTTGTTATCAGTAAGAGGTACATTAGATGATTTTTAATATATTTTTTTCATTTAGCCCATAAGCATCAAAGAATTTAATTAAAAAAACCCCTGAAAACAACATCACAAAATTTGCAGATCCCAGTGACAGTCTTTTTGTTGCATGGAGATCAAGCTGTTGTTAGAGCTCTATTAACACTGCAGTTCTCTTCCATGAAGGTTAAGTGAATTATCATGATTTCTGCCTCTGAAAGCCTGGGACTTCAGTTGAAGAGCAGTGGCAAGTTTGGAGGTGAACAGCCATATTTTAAGTTTCCATTTCACGCCACTGTCAGTAGGAATTAGTTTTCTAAATATTTTTAGAAGTATAGTTCCCTAGGAGCTTTTCTGCACTTGAGAAATGCAAGTGTCACTAAACTCTTGAACTGTCTTCCTGATCAGTATGGAAGACTTGTCTATTTTAATGATTGTAGCAATTGGCAGGGTGCTTGTTTCCACAGGAAATGGACACAGCTATCACCTTTGCCAAACGTTCGTTTTGCTCTACATTAACTAGGACTATTTTGTGGTGATTCAATATTACAGTCTGTCATTATGTGATTACTGTTTTAAATACATTCACGTGGGTTTGAGCCAGCTATCCCTGTTTTGCAATCTTTGCCTCTTCCTACAGAATACCTGCATCTACTCCTTGTTTAAGATTTGAGTCTGTTTTAAAGCAAGGACTTTCATATATTCTCAGCATGTGTTCCTAAATACAGACTTGTTGTGGACAAATCAGGATTATATGAGTCCTGGCCTTCCACTTTTATTCACTTACATTCTTTGTGTGCTTACAGATGTTTCTCTACCTGCAGAAAGAATATTAAGAGAATAGTATGTACTTTTAACTCCTCTCAGTTCTGTTTACTAGGAACTGACTGCTGTTTGTGGTTCGTGGCTTGTGAACATACAGATCTCTAAGACTTTGACCTTGTGAATAATCCCAGGTTTTTCCAGTGTGAAGTTTTAGAGTGGCATGATGTTCAGGTGAAAAGGAAAGATTGTTTCCAGTAACTGAAGTTCTCTGGCTCCGCTCCTCCCTGCTACTTTAAATATTAGTTTCCATATTTTTAATGTTTCATCATAGTTTTTTCAGCAATAACAAAATAAACCATAACATTTTAATGCCCAGAATTTCAATGTAGTACTCATCCAGTATGTAGCACATTAGGTCTTGACCTGAAGTGCTATTACCAACAGAAGTAACATATTGGAACACATTGGCTGAATAACCTGAACACTGCTCAGAAAGTGTAATTGAGTATGAAAATCATAGAATCATAGCATAGAATGATTTGGCTAGGAAGGGACCTTAAACATCATCTACTTCCAACCGCCCTGCCGTGGGCAGGGGACACCTTCCACTGGACCAGCTTGCTCAAAGCCCCATCCAACCTGGCTTTGATCACTTGCAGGGATGGGGCATTCATAACTCCTCTGGGCAGACTGTTCCCAGTTATTGTCTTTGATAGTATTTCAAGGTAGTAGCTCAGTGTTGGTTTTAGCTAATTAAACATACGAGCACCGTACCCTTATAAATATTAGAGTATCAGTTATACAGCTAAAGACTGGTGTTTCCAACTGATTCCCAGTGTTCCTCCTTGTGATCTGCTTTTCATGTGCCGCTGAATGCTGAAATTTCACAGTTGCTAAAAGCAAATCCAGTGGGGATATGAATCAGAAGAAATTTGTGCAAATACCATTTTCACATATTTGCATCTGAGGGAGAATTTAACTTACTTTGTGAGGTGATATACTCCAGAAGTTCAAAGGCAGTTGTTGTTTTCTCTGGGGAAAACCATTTTCAGGCCAGCCGTAAGCAATTAATTTAAACTGATTGCTTGTTTTCTTGCTTTCTAATACATAAATACTGAATGTAATACATCTATAATGCAAGGCTTGGTGGTATCATGCATGTTGCTGTTTCTGAGGTCAAATTATTATGTGAGAATCTTGCTTTTCAGGTGAAAACATGGAGCAAGCTGTAGATGTCTTGCTTGGCGAAAGAAACTTGCATAGCTGCCCCAGGGTCAGTCTATAGGTCAACACCTCCCTGAAGCTTAGAAGATGACTAAAAATATGTGCTTTAGCTCTCTTTGTTTGGGTTTTTTGTTGTTTTTTTGGTTTGTTTTTTTTTAAAGCTAGACTTGCGGTGTCTGAGGCCTGATTCATTTTTTAATCAATGCCCTTCAGCTCTTCATTGACAATACTAACATAACTGATTATTATGCTAGCAAGAAAACCTAAGAAAATACAGTAACTCTTACAAGGGAAAGAAAGCAATGATGACAAATTGCATTGCAGATTTAAAAGTACCATAGCATTGTTGCTTCAAATGTCTGCTGCAAGCTGAATCTACATGTGCTGATGTGTGAAGCAGGGATATTACTGATTTATGTCCACCTGACAGCTCACACAAAAACTTCCAAAGCCATTTCCTCATATATTTAGTAGTCAGTGTAACTGAGAAGAACTGTCCCAAGAAACAGTCTCTTTAAATATTTCGGAGACCTAATCAGGAGTCTGCAGTAGATATCCTAGAATATTTCAGGATATGTTTCTCTTTTGAAAAGGATCCCATTGGCTCCCATGGGTGTTAATTCTTTGGGTGGTCTTGCAAATGAGGGTGAGCACAATCCAGTCACAGGAGTACACATGCCGAATACTGAGCAGCTGCGAAGATACCACATGAAAATTTAAAGGAAAAGGGAGATTGAAATATAGCCAGCCTTTCAGGAGCTTCTTTTTCGAGAGAATTCCAATAGAGAAGAAACTTGAGGATTCTTTGGCTTTTGAAAAGTGATAAGAAATTTTTGGCCAATGCCAAGTAGAAAACTGGTTCCTGTTACAATATAGAGCTTAATTAATCAGAAACTTTTTAAAATTTCTTGCTGGCAAGCCAAGCAAATTGTCGTTTAAACTGCTCTGCTAAACATTTTTGATTGTTTAGTAAATATTTAGTAAATGGCAAATGTTTAGTGAACATTTTGTAACTTGCTTACTAAACAATTTTAATTGTGTAGTGTTAAGTAGCTACCACTTTCATCTAGGCAGATGGAGAAATATTGCATATTTTATATCTGGTTTTCATGTGAAGAAACTAAAAATTAGCACCTACAAAATGGCCCGCCTTTTTTTGCTTGTTTGCTGTTTAAACAAATTAATTGGTTGCTTTCAACTTTTTTTTTCAGTGCAGCTTTAATTGCATGTCATCCTCAGTATGCCATTTATGCAAAACAGTCCATGGGACAGCAATTAGGAGTCTGCATTTTATACCCTTAACGAATGTTGCTTTATTAGATTATACCACTGAAGCTTCCATCATGAGCTAGTTGTATGTCTTGTGTTCACTAGTCAACATGTTGGATCCATAATAATGCGTTGTCGCTAAAATCACGTACTACTCTGAATTGATATGGAATAATGAGAGAGCAAGCTAATTTGGGAAAAAATAATTTGGAAACTATGAAGAATTATGAACAAATGCTCATTTTTTGGAACTGTCTGTATTGGAGACCCTTCATCAGAGTAAATTTCTGTAATAGTTCTGGAATGTGCTGTATATTTGCAACTTTAATTAATGATTCTTTTAGTAAAAGGAATTAATTACGTAGGATAATGGCATTGGAATCAGACTACAAAGTCTGTTTTGATTTACTGTAATATCAGATACTGGAGTGTTATTGAAACGCAAAGCCTCAAAAGGACAAAGACTCTTGGTCCAAGATTGTTGTCCCTCTTAAAATTGCTTAGTGTGTCACCAGCAACATGCATTAACCGAATAGCTAATTTTACTAGATTCTGGCCCTTGTGTCAGGGCCGTCTTCAAGGTCAGTTTTTTGTGCCCTAATCTTTATCCAGTGTAACGAGGTGTTTGTGTTTCATATTCCTCCTGTAAATTGCTGATAATTGCTACCATTTACCTGAGATGAAATAAGCCTCAGGAGACAAAGAGGGATGGCATTCTGGTGTAGTGAAAGGTGTCCTCTGCCAATGGCAGAGAGTGGGAACCGGATGATTTTTAAGGTCCGTTCCAACCCATGCTGTTCTGTGATTTTTTAGAAAAGCATTTTAGCCCTTGGCAAGTGCCCTTCTCTGCAACATGAGGGTGTAGTTCTGTCCCTCTTTATGTTTTGGAAGCTGAAGCCATAGACTTTCTGCTGTTGCAAGTGAATGATGACTACCCTGAGAACAGTTAATACAATGCGCATTTATGTTTGTAGAAAGAAACTTACCTGCAGATCGTGGTTCCTACCTAGGGAAGAGCTAGCCCTCATGTGATACATCGTGTAGAAACCACTTCCCTGAGCATTTTTGATTCTCTGATTATCTTCACTAGGCACATGTTCTTTCATTCCTCAGCACATTCTTGGAAGAAAAAAGATGCTGTGATTGCGTGGAATGCCATAGAGAAGTATTTGCTTTATGAACACTCCATGAAATACTCCTTAGATTGGAGGGATGCAGAAGCAGTATTCCCTGATTTAATTATCTTTAAACTTTGAGAAGCTTGTTCTGCGCTCAGTCAGCTCGCCTTAGAAAAAAGTGCCTCTAAATGGCTTCAGACACCTCTATTTTTCTCTGGAAAAGGGGACCTCATGAGTTCTCTGGAACTTGAGGTTCATATTTTTTACAAAATATGCCTCATTTTGTTTCCTGTTATTTTGTTCCTCTGAGTGTATCTGACCAACATAAGAATTGGGCTGTTTTCTGAGGAAAGCTCTTCCACTAGTGTGCAAATTTAGGTGGCCTCACATTTAGAAAAACAATGATGACATCACATAGCCAACAGGATATATTAACTCAGCAAACCAGTCATGTGAGGCAAGAAAATTTGAATATTTGAGCTTCTCCAGGACAAGGGAATGTTACTGACTGCTAGTGAAATAATAGGGCTTTAACCTTGCAATTAAGTGTTCTTTTTGCTTTGCTGTAACTGGCTTCTGTAGAATAACTGGTGAAAAGGAGTCATATATGTCTAAAGGAAGTAACTAAGTTTTCAGTTTTGAACAGTGGTGCAAAGTCCTACCAATCCTATTGCAATGTCTATAATGTAGAACTGATCCGATAGTGACAGTCCAATGGCTTTTGTTTTTTTCCTTTACTTTTATATCAGAAGTAATACAGATTTGATGCTTTTCCTCGCTATCTCCTCATCAGCTAAGCTACCAAAGTAGCATGGAAGTTGAGCTGTCCAAATTGAGTAGGCCAAGTCATTCCACTTCTGAGCTCGCTGACAGTTGTGCTGTTTGTAGCCCTGTGGCAGCATGGGGGGCTCTACCTCATCCAGGGGCTTTGGCTTAGGCTTTGCCAGGTCTGTGCAGTTGTGTGAACAGAGCACAGGCTTGTGCTCGGGTGGGAAGTGAAGCAAGGACCTGCTCCTTCAGAGTTGTCACGCTTGCGGTGAGGATGGTGATGGTGTATTCATGGTGATGCCCTGAAAGCCTGGAGTTGGCTTTCCTTTTTCAAACAGTAACTTTTATACAGACAATGTGGTTTATTGGATGTTCAGAAGGGGTTTTTTGCTTGCAAATTTTTGCCCTAGCTGAAATACTTAGTGCCAGGATTAACATCAACAGTACAGTTTTTGCACCATGAAACAGGAAATACGACTTCATGGCTTTGGGATTTTGTTGTCTCTCCTGCTCACTTTGTGCAATGTGTTTTGGAAACTTTGAGACTGACTTAATTAAATATGCAGCTGTTTATTTTGGACAAGCTAACATGGTAACAGTCTTATGGTAATCATGTTTAATTTTTCAGCTTTGACACTGGCTACCACTTATGGTTTTGGTTAGCACTTTCCATGGAATGCAAATTAATCACAGAAAACATATTGTTCCTTTTACTTTTGCTGAAATGATTTTTTGCTGTGTAGCGTTTAGTGTTCCACTGGCCTGGTAACTTCTCAGTTGTGGGTAGTTTTTCCCTTCAGAAACAAGATGTTTATAATGTAAAGAAATATGTTTAGGTTTGATTTTCAGGGGCTAGTTAAAGAGAAGAAAGAACAAAGTAATGTAAAAGTGGAAAAAGACAGTCAAGGAACAAAACCCTTAGAGTCAGCAGAGCCATGGAAAATGTCTGTAATCGAAGACCTCTTAAATGACTGTATTCCCACAGTTGTTGGCTTGTAAGACTTAGGATGATCCTCTTCGAGGGTGCAGTAGAATTGGATCTCTGATTAATTTCATAAAATTACTTCAGTCTTTGGGATGTATTTCATACACAACTTATTTTATAAACAACTTCTTTATTTGCTTTTCCTGTTTCAAAGACAGAAAGAAAACTTTAATTCAAGCTTTGCACCTTAGTAATGTGTAGTTCAATATCCATAGGAAATTCTTTGTTTTTTGCAGATAGTTATTTCAAGAGGCTGATATGTCTTCTGACTTCATACAGGGTGAGAAGTAGCTTGGTATTTTATAATATTTCTCCAAATGGAAACAGAAATGGGAGTAAATTATAGAAGCATGGATGAGTAATTTTTGTAGAGAAATGCATGAGCAAGAAACATGTATTGAATCTTGTACTGGGAACAATATTTTGTGCCTCCTGATGCTGGTATCTACATAGTAGAAGTTGGATCTCACTGGAAATTATTCTGGTGAAAAATATTAGGCATTCTGTATCTATTTCTACAAAGCAAAAAGATTTTTCCATGGCAGCTTTATGGCAATCTTTGCTATTAATATTACTTTAAAATGACACTCATATATCAGACTGTTTCTATTTCTGCATGTGAAATTCTTTTATATCCTACAATAACACTTCTCTAAAAGCACAATATCTCTTGTCTATATAATAAAAATACATTGGAAGTGGGACTGATACCAGAATCTTTAACGTGTAAGCCTAGACTCTCTTATGACTCCCTAGGTACTTTTTGTTTCTTGATGAGCTTCCTGAACAAAGGAAACTGGGAAATTCACATCCAGTACAGCACTTTTGGAGCAAAGTAATGTATTATTCAGGTCTGCACTCATAATAATCAGAGAGAATTAGAAAAGCAGTTGGGAAGAATCCCTGACTCCAGCCAAGCCCATGGCACTTTTGTCAGTAACTTCAGTCAAGCCAGGTTTCTACCCACCAGGCTTAAGTCTTTGAGTTTGCCTTTTAAGCAGTCTTCCTGCTTTGTATGCTGAACATTTGTTCCTAAGGCAACTGCATCCAATTACACCTACCCGTACATGGTCTTTATTATATGTTTCTGAGCACTATTGAAGAGCTCTATTTAAATTATAGAATAATTATTTCTTTTAATAGATGTGCAATTTTAAATTTCTTTAATCTTAAACTTAGTGCTTAGTACTTAATAGCTTGTCCCAACATGGGTAGAAAGCATCTACAGAAATTGAGAAGAGGCCACTCAATTTCTTTCCATTGCCTAGAAAACTGACTACTGGAGCCCAAGTGCTGAAAGGAGAATGAATAAAACAGTAATTTACAGTTTTAGGTTAGGAGTTAAGGACTGAGACCTTTAACAGGACATGCTGTAGAAGAAGAAAGTCCTCAAACAGATCTGTTACCAGTAGAAAATTTTCTGTTTCCTTAAGGTCAAACTACCTCATTTTTACTAAATATTAAAATATATCTATTATGTTGTTATATATATTATAGTATATAAAATTATAATATTTTAAATAAATATATAAATAAAATAGTGTTCTTGTCTTTCCACTTCAGATGAAGACAAAGAATCTGCCTATAGTAGAGTGGGGGACACTGAATGGGTCTCAGGCAGAAGCCTTCTAAAACAGTAAAGAAAAGCATTCTTATACAATTAATCATTTATATAAGCTATAGTTGGAAGCCAGTTAGGCTTTGGCATCCCTGACTTAGTCAGCTGAGAAGAACATATTAAACCAGACCTCTTTGCAAACGTAGACAAAGGATAGTGTGCAGTGGGATGGAATTACAGTGTTCTTGGAGAAATTTGAAATGCTAAAGATAAAAAAATGCTGAGGATTTAGCTTTGATTTTTGTTTTTGTTCTTATTGTTAAACTATCCCACCACAAAGCCATATGAATGACAGACAAGATGTGGCTTGGAGAAACTCCTAGGTGAAGTTTAAAATCTGTCTAATGAAGCTGGTGGATTTGGTTTAGTGCATTAACCTCTTATCCCCTTATTTTCAAAGGCCAAAATTATTCAGTCTTTGTGTTGGTAAAATTCTAAGAGGAATTTTGTCTAACTAAAACCAGCAATGGTGTAAAGAAATACTACAGTCCTGAAGGAAAATGTGGGTTCTAGTCTGACTCTGTAAGAGGTTTGTGAAAGCTGTGCAGTTTGGCAAGCTTGAACACTTGTACACCTCCAGAGAGGCCCAGAGCATGCCAGCCAAAGTACTTTTACAAACACAACTTGCTATAACAAATCTACATCCTCTTTTCATATTTGAACATGTTCTGCACTTTACAAATGGAAATGGGTCTGGTCCCAGCCTCCACCTGAGAGCATTCCTGTTGCAGCTATCTGTTGATGTAAACATGGATGGTAAATCCACTTCCAGCCAAGAGCATTCCTCTTGTGAATGTCTAGTGAATTGCTTTGTTTCCTTCACTTTGTTTCCATGCAGAAGGCAATTAGACAGTTTTTGATCCTCTGATTATTCATAAGAAAATGATCCTTTTTATTTATGCTAGGTGAGGACAGCATGAGAGCAATGAAACTGCCTTTCTGTCTGGAGCAGTTCAAAACAGGAAGAGCAAAACAATCTCAAATGTTGAGATAATTAGGATCTTGAAACGCTTTTTTTGGAGGGAGGTTTGTAGAACCTAGCCAAAGTTACATGCCCACTTCTAGGAATTGTACCAGAGAAATAAGGGAGGTGTAATATTAGTTACTACCTTGAATATTAACCGCTCTAGCTGAATTACTTGCGTTGTAGCGTAATTGGAAGGTAGAAAAGTATCAACACATTGCAGAAGGGCTTCTTTCACTTGAGATGTGTTGCTCTTGGTTAGTGCAGGGTTGAAACACTTGCACTGTAATCTGCTTTGCGTAACAGCAGCCGATTGTACTGGAAGTGATTATAAAAATCTCAACTCAGTGTTGAAGCTGGAGAATTTCTCTGACAATAACCAACCTTGCAAGTCTGATCTTTCTTGCTTTTTTTGTTGCCACTGATTTATTTCTAATAGGCTGGATTACTCTGACATCTCATAACAATGATTTCATTACATTTTATTTTTTTTAGTGTTATAATTAGAGAAATTCTCAACCATTACCATACTTAATATATCTCAAATAATTTTGCATTTATTAGCTTTTGGGACTAAACAATGAGCTCAGTTCAAATCTTATAGTAGTTCCTAGAAGGTAATGTTTCAGGCATGTCAGCGTTGAAGAAGCTTTTCGACAAAGCCCTTAATAATATGCATTAACTTTTGGTCGGCCCTGAAGTTGGCAGATGGACTAGATGACCATGGTACAACCTATCTAGCTGAAACTGTTCTATTTTATTCTACTCTTCATCTCTCTCATAATTTTTTTATGTTAATGTTACACGATTAAAATATTAAGGACCTTATCCAGTAACCAAAATAATAGATGAAAATACCCATGGGCATAATTACAGCATCATGCATCTGTTTTGTATTTGAAAGATAGAGGTCTTCAGTGTTTTTTATTCAGTTAAATAATGAGAGACCTATATTTCCCTGGAGCTACTAAGTTCCAAGGAAATGTCTTTGCAACCATTTGATATACAAGTTTCAAGCCTGCAAAATTATATATAAGCAACTCAAGCTGTGCAGTAGTGATGTGACTAAAATTATTTGTTTGTATATGTTAGCTTTGAGGATGTCTGTTATTTGTATTGCCCCAAATAGCTGGTTTCAGCTGACAGTGAATGTAAATTTTTTTTGAAAATACTAACTTAATATTCTTCACATTATAAAATATCATTTTTGTTTGTCTGTGCTAATTATAGCTGTCTAGAAGATTGCATCATTGCTCTCATATATAAATTGTAAGTCGATTTTTGTGTGAATAAACCAAGTAATTCTTTTGCTGCCAACATAAGTAATTCCAGCCAGTATTGAAATACTTCAGTTCTCTTAATCATTTTGTCCTTTTCAACGTAATCACTGGTCTGTGCTTTAATTTTTTTCAACAGTCTGATCTTGTCATTTTTCTGGAATGTAATATAATCCAGAGTAATTCACGTGTGCTGAGCAGTTAAGCTTGACACAGTGGTCTTTCTATAAGGAAAAATTCTTGTGACAGGATTTCTTTATAGTTTATTTAATGCAAATTAAACCCTCTGTAAATTAGTGTTTTGATGACTGTTTGACTGGTTTCAAAAAAATATTTCCCCTGGTAATAATTCTGAATGTGCAATTAAACATTGTAGCAACATGTTGTAAAATTAAGACTTTGATAACTTGTTTGCAAGAAGCACCATTTCCTTAAGCACTAAATCCTCTTCAAACCAAATACATCATTCATTTTATTTAAATTGGTTCTCTGTTGACTTCAGTGGAATAAAGTACTACTTAAGCAACACAAGCCTGTAGAATCCAGTTTAAAATAAGCAGCTTGAAAAAGACAAATAAAGGCAATTATCAATTGTAGAGTTTGGGGAAAGTAGCATGCAGTTTCCAAATATCTATCTGAACACGTGTTCACATGTCCTGGATCCTAAATATAGCATGTGACAAGAAACTGTAGCTATCTTTTTCTGGTGGTTTTGTTTTGTTTAGTTGGGTTGGGTTTGATTTTGTTTGTTTTGGAATTGTTTGGTTTTTTGTGTGTTCAAATTTAACTCTGGGTCAGGTTTTTGGAAACAGAAAAAATGTCATACACAAGTCTTACAGACTTGTAGACTGCAGGAGATTTATAGTCTCCTATATAAAACATAAATCTTCGTGTTCTATATAAACATCACTTAAGGGACAGTAATCTTTAAGTAGTCACAACTAACCACACTTTGTTTGCAAGTGATTATCTGTGATTTGAACAAGAGAGTGGGGGTAGAGGGGGAGAAATTCATCTTACCTACTGGGAGGTGAATCATGTGGGATGCTGTGCTGTTGCTTTCTCTTCTCCAGCCACTGCCAATACTGCTCAGGTGCTAGATTTGTTCACTTTTCATGGGAAGAGAAGAGCAAGGGAAGGTTCTGTGATAAAAATGATGTAATAGTTTGGACAAAGACTCTCATGAACATCAGGGCAAAATGGATTATACAATTTTATTTTTTCTTTTTCCTTCCTGAAAGACAAGTCACTTCGTTAATGTGATATACAGTTCCAAGTTCTCTGGATATGTTAGCCAATTGTCATATACAACAAGGCAAATATGAGTCAGTCTTCCTAACTGAACTGTGGTGTGGCTTGGGTAGCCATCTAGTGACTAGTGACTACCTGGTGTTGGCTTTTGGAAAGAGGGAATTGGCAAAGACAAGAAAAGGAAGGGTACCAGTTTTTATTCTTGGATCAAACACACCAGTTTATCTGTGTTTTAGAAAATGAGTTCCAGGCAACAACAGCCTGGTAAACTGGAAATAGTTGAGTTTCAGTTACCTACCCTGGTTTTGAAGTTCTGAATGGCTAGACAGAAGACTGAGTTCCCCCCCCAGGGCTTTGGTGAGTCTAAGTTCACTTAACTCCAGTGAGAGTTAAATGCTCAGGATCTGTGGCTTACATTCATCCTACTGCCTTGGTCTTCATTTTCTTGGTAGTGGAGTTTCTGTAAGGAGTAGCCTGGGATCTTGTGACTACGTGCATGCCAGGACTGTGTGTCCTGTTTTGGCACTGTGTCTGATCCCTATCTTGTAGGTCATTGTCTCACTGAGGGTCCTTAACTTCATCCTTTCGGCTGTCTCTACCTGATTTACTGTTTCATCTGTCTCTCTCTCAGCTACTGATGAATTTTTTTCCTCATCTACTTAGGTTTCTCATTTGTCACGGTTAGGTCTCTTGCTTCTGACAGCCAGCTGCACTAGCTGAAGTATTAGTCATGGATAGGTAAAGATCAGACCTAAGAGAAAAAGAGATTCAAAAACACTAACAACATCTTGGGCACTGATGTGCTAAAAAGAACTGCTAATGTGTTCTGCGTTTTCTACAGGAAACCCAAAGAGATAAGGTGGCCAGTACTGGAAAGGCAGCTCTCACAGCAGTTGGGGAAAAATGGCAAAGGAGGAGGCTGGGAACTCATGAGTTATACTGGTTAGTTTTAACATTTAAAATGAGTGAACACAGGTTTCTAAACTGAGAGAGGGTTTCCAGTTGCTTTATGATAGCATATGTACAACTCCTAGGCACCGGTATGAATATTAGGAATATAAAGTAGTATTTGTCCTGCAGATGAATGTATTTCCCAATCTGTCTGTGCGTAATCAGTCATCTCTAAGAATGAAATGTTAGTACATTATATTGAAGTTCCTCTGCCTCCTTTAAACCAGACTTTTCTGAAGAGCCAGACAAACTGTCTAACCTTCCTTCAGAGCTCCTGCAGGTGAAATGAGAAATGTGAGTTCACAAAGCAAATGTCACGTAACTCACCTGAGTTCTGGTTTTGATAGTTAAGATGTGCTGGGCTATCCATATGCATATATGACAGGACAATTAACAAAAAAGATTTTGGCAGCAATAGAGCAACAGGGATAAAATATGGAAATCTAAGGGAAACACTGAATTAATTCAGTAAATAAAAAATGGCAAAGCAAAATAAAACACAAAGTAAAAGAGGTTTTTATGGAAGTGTAAGAATACGTGGGTGAGAGTGCCATATGGAGCATTGGGTTGCGGGCAGACAAATTTGCATCTGATGTGAGCTCTGTGAAAACTTGCAAAGAAATAAATAGTATAAGAAAGACATTGAAGAATAGCAAAGGCATAGGAGAAGTCGTGAAAGTTTCAAACAGGTCTGAAGAGCTAGAACTAGGAAGAAAACTAGACTGATGAAAATCTAAGTGTCAGCGTTTATGGTATATTTATACATTTCTTATACTCTTATTTAAATAGATTATGAGCTCAAACATTAACACATAAACTGACTGTGCCCCCAATAAATTTTTTTAAGAGGTGAGTGCTGGCAGGGCTATGTTGCAATTGTACTCTTTGTTTTGTGTGTAGGCAGGGAGGAAAAAGCAACTTTATCTGAAATAGCCAAACACAAAAAAAACCCCCAGATAGTTTAGTATCAGTCAGAAATTACTTTAGCATATAGCCATGTAAATACTAAAGAATAATGTTAAGGACATTCTTTCTAATTAGACATTTAATTCTCTCTATACTATATCTTAAGCATCTCTAGTAAATAAAAACAGTGGTCAGATCTTGGTTATGCTTTTTGCTCACCTAGTGTTGTTAAGAGGATTTCCCTGACTTGGACATTCATTGGTCAGCAAACTCAGCTGTTCCTGATAAGGGACAGAGAACCCTAAGGACCTCCTCTTCCATGGAAAGCGGATTTTGGAAGCAGGGAAATGAGATACAATGGGGTGATCTGAACAAGCAGCAGGGTCTGCCTGTTGTTTTCTACAGACATTGTTGAGGCCTGTACTGTATCAGTCCAGGATCACAGGAACAAAGGGGATGGAGTAACATTGATGTCGTCTGTGCTCCAGAAGAGGTTTGTACTGGGAAGTTGTCTGAGAAGTACCCTTCCTTTCCACATAAAGCGTTCTTCATAAATTAACTCTGGAATCCACAGTTCTCTCTTCTTCCTTTTCTTACTGGCTGAGCCTGTCCATGTGCAATATTCCACAAATCAAAATTTTACTCCTGATGTTATAGTGCTCTGTACGTTTTAATTGATTAAAATATAAGTATGATTCACACACATGCAAACCAAATGCACATGTGGGCTGTGTTAGCAGCCAATGCTGTTGGGCTTTTGATGTTACCTTGGTGAAATATGTGTCACTGAACAGAAACAGTTAAGTTTTCTCAGAACAAGTACCCCAAGAGAACTAATTCTAATAATTTAATTTGTTCACTTGTGTAAAACCCATTAGTTTTGCACTGAATTTCTCGTCTGTATCACAGCTATAGATTTGTTCATCTAAGGCCATTTGCAAAGGACTTAATTTAGCCTTTTCTACAGTTGCAGCAGTGAATATTGTAGTTTGACAACCAATTATTTCACCCTGCATACAGCACTCCTTGAGTGGTGTTCATAGAGAAAGGGAAAAATTAGTAAGGGAGTTTGACAGAAAAGTC
The DNA here is from genome assembly GCA_013396755.1 of Sclerurus mexicanus. Classification (NCBI taxonomy): domain Eukaryota; kingdom Metazoa; phylum Chordata; class Aves; order Passeriformes; family Furnariidae; genus Sclerurus; species Sclerurus mexicanus. Next base: position 290,109 of record VWZF01003842.1, read on the forward strand.
TATGTACTATGCTTTTTACCTCGGCAGAAGAAAAAAGGCAAAGCTGTCTAGGGAAAAATAGAGGGAAAGCATTAGAAAAGAAATTTGAGCTATTTTCCTATGACTAAGCCTGAGTCTGCTTTAGCTGTTTTTCTGAGAGTCCGTAAGCACCCACAGTATTTTAATATCACTGGCTTGTGTACTCAGTAGAAGGCAGAGATAGTTTTATTTTAAAATGTAGAAATTGGAATATGCAATTGCAAAATTACTCCAAAATACTGGAGAAATTTTTATGTTGTTCATGATGCATAATGTTGAGCAGGTGATGGATAAAAGTATAATATGAAATAATGTGACAATACAGTTATAATAAGAAAGTTTGTATTTTAAATGACTGTTTATTCAGTCGGATTTAGGATCCACAGGCAGGATACGGTAACTGAAAGACACCACAATTAAATTGCCAAGCTCCAAATCAGATGTGCTTATTCTGCGCTGGTACACCCCTGCTAATTTTGACTTTCTAACACTATGACATAGCCCATTAGCCTTACAGCACTTCTTTCCAGTGAATCCTGTTACTGGAGGATAAGAATATAGGTATTGCCATGGTTGCACTGAATTATGTTCCATCTAATTGTTATTTAGCTTTCAAGAGAAAGAAAGGTCAGGCAGGTCTGAGAAGGTGTTGTGAGAGAACCTCTCCAGAAAGTTATTGTGGGTTTTTTGTTGATTCTTTTTTGTGTTTTCTTTTTTTGTGCTTTTTTTCCCTTTTTTTTTCTTTTCTTTTTTTCCTGATCTCTAAGAGTTAGCTGGTAAAAATAGGAGTTCACATATTTAAATTCAGGTTTTGAAAGTTTTGGCAGCTGGTGTTTTATAGGTTCAGTTACCATCTTAAAATAATCCAACAGCTCGCCTATGTGTATTTAAACTTTTCCCCCAAAGACAGACTATACTGTGCCAGTTATGATAAGTGATACTGAATAATAACCTTAATAATCTTTGGCCATGCAAATAACAATGGAATTTACTGGTAAATATTCTCAAGTACCTGAGAAGGTAGAACAGGATTGTATGGTAACAGCAAGCTGATCATGAAATTATGTTTTGCTAAGCAGTAAAAAAATGCCTAGCTACCAAAGTAACAGTGAATAAATATCAGAACATGATGTCATCCCCCCTTGTGCCGTGTATCTTAGGAAACAAACTTGTCTGAAATAGGAACACAAGTAGGTGATCCAGGTAAAAGAGTATAACCTAAAATACTTCTCTAACTTAAAAGTATAAAAAGTAGCTATACTGATGCCTAGACATTCCCATATAGCTTTGATGAAGGACAGGAAGATGAAAAAGGTAATTTTTAATTTTCAGAAGTATCACCTGAAGATACACTTATTTTATTTTGGTCTGTCTCTCAAATTAAATGATGTGTATTTTTTTCTGAAACCAGGAGACCTCTACAAAAGTATGTAGTTCAGTTGTGAGGGCATTTGTCCCCATTAAGTAAAAAGCAAGCTGATCCTATATACTTAAACTGTTGAAAAGTGCAAAAGATCTTTGAATGTAAAATATGAGTAAAAATTTACTTACTCTGTTTCATGGTATCGATCTTATACAAGTTTGACTTTGTCTTTAATAGAGTTCAGATTTTCAGTTACGTTTTCAAATGTATTTAGAGCACGTTACACCTAAACCCTTTCTCCCATGCTGATTTTTTTTCACATTTTGGAACCATCTCTACAAATTTTCTCTTACGTGCTATCTATAAAAACCTGTAACCTGATAACAGGAACTAATTTTGAATATTGCTCTCAGCTGATCCAGGTGTTAGGTGTAGTTTGTGAGTTTTGCCCCTGTGTTTCCTCCCTAGGCCTGTTCCGTCTGTCCTCTTGTTATACCTTCCTTTTATCTTGTTTATTTTGTACTACTGGGGCAAAAGTGCTCTAAATAATAATTCTTTTACTGATACTGATGATCCCAGTTTATCTGGATTCTGAATGTTACCACAATATAAATAATAATAAGTTATGCCCACTGATTGTGCTGCCAAGGGTCGATGTGTTTCTTGTCTGACATGGGGAGGCTGCACACCTGCAAACCAGTCAAATGACATACATTGTGACATTGCTGGGAAGAAGGGACTGTGTGTGGTTTATTATTTAATGGCAACCAGCTCATGAAGGTAGACAAAGCATTTGGGTCCTCCTGGTTTTGCTGGAAAAAAGACATCTGTATTAGTTGCATAAATGTTTTTCTTTTCTTTAACAGAAAAGGTAATGAGAGAACTTTCCTGTTTATAACATCTATAAATATGAGACGGGGTGTTTGGATTTGCTGTAGAAGTTTGTTAGAAAATGACGAGCAGAAGAATGCTATTCTCTTTTCACATGTGTCCTGTGGGGTAGTTTTGGACCTTTACATGCCACCTTGGGCGACCTGTGATGATCATGTTGTGTTGTGAGTGATCTCAAACTAGGGTGCAGCCTGGATCTTTCAGTTGCGTGCTGCTCTACAGCTTGTCTCTTTTACAGATTTCTTTTTTAATTTTGCTCCACTGACTCCAAGGTGACTAGTGCATTCAGAAAGATTACATCATGTTAATTACCAAGAAGTATTTGACAAGTTGTGTTCTTTCCCAGTGTGAAAGTGTGAAATGCAGGAACATAAATCAAGAGCTTCAAGCCTTGTGCAGAACAGACTGAGATAGGAAGTGACTAGAGATGGGTTAGACAAGAGTCTTACTTTGTTTTAAGCAAAATAAAGCCATCTCTGTGTTCTCCATGAATGTAAGTTAAAAAGGAAGGGAACTACATTGTTCTTGGCAATGATTTTCCTTAGCACCTGGTGAGTTGACCTGTGAACAGATATGTGTAGGAAACAGTGGCAACCCAGTGAGGGAAGTAAACAGCTTGAGTGATGGCCTCTTCTCTCTCTGGTTACTGCTGCTATCTCCCTCCTGTATGGCTTTTCCCATTATTTAATTCTGTTATGCATTGCACAGGAAAGGGAGTACACTGCACCAGGAATGAACTTCTGGGAGAATTTCTATTCTTGGTGTTGATGCTTCTGCAATATGATGGCATCTGCAAGGAAGGTGTCTCTCTTGTTCTCTGTAAGGCTTAACTATCGTCTGTATGATACAGTTGAAACAGACATTTTTCACTGCGTGTTCCAGGATTTTGATCTTTTCTGGGGAGTGATATGCCTGCTGAAGCAATTTAGAAAGTGATGAAATGGTGCTTCAGAAGCACTTTGACGTAGCAGCTGAGGGTGTGAGATTCTGGTGGTCTGAACGAAGTGAACAGACTGCTTTGATTGGCAGCACTGCATTGCCTTTTTTTCCTTTTACAACAATAATGAGATTTGCACAAGCCTGAAGCAGTCCTTGCATTTTCCACGTTTTTTTATGGGACTGTGTATTATGCATCTCACTTGCACCTTTGGAAGTTCATTGAATTGCCTCACTTTCTTAATTGAAATCAAATCATTTTTCAACTCCAGAACAGTGGGGTTTTATCTGAGTCTTAGGACTGTTAGTGATGGATGTGCGAAACTGCAGTAAATTTTCTTTTTTTTATATAGATAAATATATAAATTTCATTATTTTAAGGGCTATGAAAAAGTCTCAAGTAAAGTCTAATTATGAAAATTTAGAGGACTTTATGCCTAAGTAAATATATTATAATCTATTCAGATAATTCCAAGTGAGTTCAAACATGAAAGAAGTGGCAGTCCTTGGTTGTTTAACCAGGCCTGCATTTTTTGAATGGCTGAGCCCACTTTTGGTATTTGTAATCTTTTCTGGAGGAGTGTAAAGATTTTTGTCTTGACTGAATAAATCAAATGAGTAAGCTTAGAAGCTGAAGATCATATTATGAAAAGGAGTTTCTGGTCTGTGAATGAAGATGCAGTATATGTGATTTTGTGGGTTTTTTAAAGGATCTGCTAGCTCTCTAGACTATTGAATGAGACCGTGACTGGACCAGACCATTATCATAGTTCAATTTATTACAAGACATTAATTTCTGTGTAAAGTGAACTTCTTTAAAATTCAAGATATGTTATGAGAAAGTGGGTTTTTTTTGCCTCAAAGTATCCACTTCACTCAGAGTAGTTTAATTAAAAGTAAAACCAAAATTTTATGCTAGTTTTTCAACGCTTGTATCAAGTTGTTGTTTCTGTCCAAATTGGGCTGATAAAACCATAACCATCATCACTAACGTTAAGCAGCAACTCTATTACTAATTAAGAATCTGAATATATTACATCACTATTTAAATGACTGTATATCCTTATACACTATGACTTGTTGATTTTTTGGTTGGGTTTTCTTTTAAAGTAATTTAAGAAAAAACACATATGATCAGAACTCTAACACAGCTTTCATCTGAGCAAATGCTAGATTAAGATAATAAACATAATAAAAATGGGGCAATGTTAGAAGCCTATAAAGAAGTTATCTGATCCTTCTTATAGAGGAAGAATTATTCATTAGATAATCAATGAAATGAACAGGCAGGAATTTTCAAGCAGCCGTGAAAACAATGATTGGGGTTTTTTTAGTTTGTTTCTTTTCTGCACCTTTATCGTAAGATTATGGACCTCAGTGACCCAGGACATACGGAAACCAAAAAGAAGGAGAAGGAGGAGCAAGACATTTACGGAGAATGACTGTGTTGCTGGTGTCAGTCTAGGTGTAGCCTCTAATCTCTTGATCCTCTGTGTGTTTACTGCCCAAACCAGACATGAGAAGAGTGGGCACACTGTGCTTGCTCACACTATTTCTTACAATTTTCAAGTAGCACTTTTTGTTGTGCACTGATCATGCTGGTTTTCTCCATGGGGACAGATGCCAGCGCAGTGCCTTAGCCAACATGTCGCCTTACTATTCCTCTTTGTTGTATTAACAAAAACAAAAAGAAGCAGCTTGATGGTTAATTAAAACGTGAAAAGAGGTAGCAGGGGAAGGGATGGACAGATATTTGCACAGAGCACCCTAGAGGCATCAGAGATATAGGGTGAACATTGCCCCATAATGCTTTGCACATGAACATGACTAAAACATAGAATATAGAATCATAGAATCATTTATGTTGGAAAAGACCTCTCGGATCATTGTGTCGAACCATTAACCCAGCACTGCCAAGTCCACCACTAAACCACATCCCTAAGCACCCTATCTACATACCTTTTAATTGCCTCCAGAGATGGTGACTCTGTCATTTCTCTGGCCAACCTGTTCCGATGCTTGTCAACCTTTTTGGTGAAGAAATATTTCCAAATACTCTATTTAAATCTCCTCGGCACAACTTGAGGCCATTTCCTCGTGTTCTATCCTTTCTTGCCTGGAAGAGACCAACCCCCATCTTACTACAACCATCTTTCAGGTACTTGTAGAGAGTGATAAGGTTTCCCCTGAGCCTTCTTTTCTCCGGTCTAAACAATCCCATTTCCCTCATCTGCTCCTCATAAGACTTGTGCTCTAGATCCTTCACTGGCACTTTTGCTTTTCTTTGGAATGCTCCAGCACCGTCTGCCTTTAGCAGTTCTCCTGGGTAGCCATCACAGTGTGATGGGATCTCAGATGGGGAGTGTAAGGGGAAAAGAGCAGCAGGTATGTTGAAAGTCTGTGGAGGAGCTGGCAGAGAGGCTGCAGCCTGGTGCATTTGAAATACCTATGTATGAGGGCCTTGCTTTGGCCACTGAAGGGGTTTCTCTCAGAGCTCCCACCACCTGCACTTTGGACATCCTTGGGCAACTGACCCGTGGAGAGACTCTTCAGTTTCTGACCCCCGTGGCTGTAGAGTGACCTCAAGGTACATGCTGGCCCACTCCAGTGCCATATAGGCTGTCTCACATCACTTCATGTCCAGGTGGGAGATAAGAAAAAGGAAATTATGTTAGTAGAGCACAACCATGCAGAAGTGCTTCCACAGAGCCATTTGGAGAGAGCTCTCAAGTGCATGCAGCCCACTTAGGCGGAGTGTGTGTGATGTGCAGGCAGACTCTCAGGGCAGAGGTTGATGTTGCTACTAGAGCTAGGTGTGATGGTACTGAGGAGACTTTGCATGTCTGCAGCGTTCCTGAGATGGAGAAAATGGTTGCCAAATCCAGAGCACCAGTTGTCTCCTGGAGCCAGCAGTGGGAATGCTGCTGGTGGATTGTCCCGTTAGCCTCCAGACTATTCCCCTGTGGCGGCTGTGTTCTTTTAAACCAGTTAAACTGTACTCAAAGGACTTAAAGTAATTTCCCTTCTCTTGATTAGTGATCTTTATACATAGCTCTGCCTGATCTTCCATAGGTGAAAATAACTGGATTTAAGTGTTAACAGTGAAGTCCAAGGAAAAACAGTTTTACTTGTATGCCTCCTGAGTTTCATGACGTTTCCATCTCAAAAAGAAATCAGTTCAGAATTTCTTTAATCTTCTGCTCCTTCTTTCTTTGGTTTTTATGCATGTGAGTTTTTTGGTTTTGTTTTGATTTTCGGTGGCTTTTTTGTTTTGTGGTTTGTTTTTTTGTCTTGTTCTCTATGTAAGAATGGTCAGGAAGACCAAGGCTGATTGTTTTGGTTGAAGGACCCTCTAAAGTACTGCAGAAATTTTTTCACAGTGTGAGCTTATCCCATCCATTGTTACGAGTATATATTAAACAGGTTTAAGCAGACATGAAAAGTAAACAAGGAATTTAAATAATCTGACTTAATATCCTTCCTCTTTAATGTGAACCACCCAAGTCAGAAGCGACTGTGCTTTATTCTGTCATTATTTCATACATGCGCTATTTTTCAGTTGTTCATCAAAACCTGAGTAATCTACAGTTATTTAATGTGAGGAGAAACACTCTTCGTGATCTTTTATATAACACCCCCTTCTAAGCAGACTTCATACTTTGTACAAATGGAATAAAATAAACTGGGGTTTTTTGTTTGTTTGCTTTTTGCCATGTCTGTCATCTCTTTACCAGATTCTTTTTGTCAGTACCTGAAAATGTTTCCCTTTCATTTCAACTTGTGCAGATGATTTGGCTTTGTCTGGAGTTTTGAAACCCTACTAATAAAGCAGCAAACTTAGAGATGGTCATTATTTGGACACGTCACTGCAATGCTTTGCGAACAGTGAGAAAAGTTTGGTTTCTGTTGAAAGTAATGTTACAGTTTGGATGAAGTTATAAACATTTCTGGTGATTGCTTAAATATATTTAACCATGTGGTTCATCTTCAGTTTTTCTATACTGCTTAAATATAAATTATGACATTATTGGATTTAATAGAAAAAGAAAAAATACCATAGAACAGTGTATCTAGTTAACTTCTATAGTTTCAGATTACATCCTTTGCCTCTTGTTCCCTTAGTCACTATGATAAAGTCTCTGTAAGTAGGTTTATCTGACATTGGTTTTGTTCCTTTTTCCTCTCTGCTATTTTTGCTCTGTTGCTATATTTTGTATTTTTCCTAACACCTTCTGTTTGACTGCCTCTGCATGTTTCCATCTTATGTAAAGCACCTGTAATTTAATTTTCACTGGAGACATGGGGACCTAGGATATAAGGTCTCTTCTTTAGTAACAGGGAAAGACAGAATCATCTCTAATTCTAACAGACTTTTTAGGTGATCTGTTTAATCAGCAAAACAAAAATAAGATCAGTGCTCTTGATCCTAGTGGCTTTTATGCATTATGCCCACTCTTCTGTTGCAGTCTTCCTGCTTCTGTCTTCCAGTCTTTCTTTCAGAATCTGCATCTGGCTTGGGGGTGTTGTAACCTGTAGTCTCAATATATCCGTGCTGTTAATGTAACCAGAAACTCTGACCTGCATGTCAAGTTTCTGATTTTCTTCTTTGCTGCAAAGGAGTGTTAGTACCATTATGGTTAGCCAGCAGTGCTATTCTTTACAAGTAATTTTGGGTTTTGATATCATTGCTTAATTGAATATTTATCAAATGCCAACCCAAACTAATATGTAGAATTCCTGTAACTGAAGTTTTAGAACTGATGAAATCATCCATTTTTAGTTTATTTTTCATAACATAATTTTATTATGAACAGGCCAAGGGGACGGGGAGGATGTAGTTCTGTGGTCCAGTCAGGTTATGTTATTGACAGATAGGGTTTTGCTGGAATTTGAATTTTTATTTGGTGTTTTGTTGTTTGTGTTTGGGTTTTTTTTAATCTTATTACACAGTCATTGGTATGTGTGAATTACTTAGGTTGCCTGATTAATTACCTGATTAGCAGAATACAATTAATACAATTAATGCTGTAACAGCCACTGTTTTAAAAGAGCAAAAATGCTTTGGTTGTCCTTTGGTTGACATGTTATCAAAAGACAGGAAAATCCTGTCTTAAAATGAATGGTATCTTTTCATCAACCTGAAATTTAGCACAGCATCTCTGATTAAATAGGAAGAAGAATCATTGGAGAAAGTAATATATTGCTGATACAGTTACACATTTAACACTAATTCTACAGGACGTGGCAGTGAAGTAATATAAATACACTAAGATAATTTACAAATAAAAGCTGAATTTGGATAAGTGCTAAGTTACATCCACACTTGTGAGAGTTTTACTTGATACAGCTTCAGAAAGAGCTTTTTCAACACAGGTATTTGTTAGAAAAAGAAAATGCCTGAAACACAGTAGTACCAAGGGTCATCTGAGAGTAGGAAAAATACTGTAGACATGAATTTATAGTGGAATATGCTGATGAACGAAAATACGACTTTTCATGTATCATCAGCCCATCCTGGTGAAAACACAATTGAGGCAGTGATAGAGTTGAACTGCATATATACTTAGTTTGGTTCTGGGCACCATCTCTTTGATGTGTTGTCAAATCTGAGTGAGCCCAAAGGAAGAAAACATTCTTTGCGTTAGGTGGCTGGAGGGGGCCATGTTCTAAGTGAAGAATAGCAGAAATTAATACAGTATTTAGCTTGCTTAAGAAATAGGGAAAGGGGCAGAAACACAACACTCAAGTTTAATTTAGCTTTCACATTTCTGGAAATAGTAAAGGGACCATGACTCTGCAGTTTTCTACATAGATCATCAGAATCAGTGTTGCTGGAGAGAAGCATATTCGGGAGCATATTTGATGTGCCTTTCTGCCTGTGAAGTGTCAGACCTTTTGGAAGAAAATGCTTGAGGAGGTCTTGCTGAAGTTGTACATCTTTGGGCTGCTAGCAGCTTGTAATGCAGCTACTGAATCTTCATTGTGCAGGAAACTACCTCGAGGAGGAGCTGATGTGTACTACCAATGGCACGTTTAAAAAAGAGATCCTGAACTGTTTGCAGGCATACAAAGAAGTTGTGCCTTTCTGTGGCATCTTATAAGTTATTAAAAGGCAGTTTAAGGTGTAGGAGCTAGAAGAGATTTATATCCAGGTGGCATGGACTGAGACAAAGCAAATGGATCAAGGACATTGAAAGTCTGCGCAACTCAAGGAAAGAGTGAGCCGCCCTACACATTTGCTGCAAATAGCCAAGCTTGCTTTGTTTTCCAGACCATTTAAGTTAATGAAGAATGACTTTTTGCTCATAATCAGGACTGATGGCATACCTCTTTTTCCTGAGGTTGAGACCAGATGTTATTCTTACTGCAGCCTTGCACAGGCTCCCGTTAGCTCACTTCCTAATACAAGGATATTGCTGTATTTACTGGACAGTCCAGTTACTCTTAAGATACTCAAGTTTTCTATGGAGGATGTTGTAACCTCTGAGTTTCATCAGAAATCAATGCTTAGAGAAATTAAGGACGTAGTGAAAAGTATTTGTGTTTGATTTTTTGAGACAATTTCTGTGTCTAGTAGATCTTCTTTCTGTAGAAGAATATTTAAAATAAAATGCTTGTATTTTGGCTAAAATATATTTCTAATCAATGGCTTTATTTTTTAATGCGATGTCAAAGCTGAACTTGTAGTTACGTTTTAAATGTCAACTTTGCTTTAAAGGAGAATCTGTTCTGCGTGGTTGTCATTAAAATGAAATACAAGAGTGGAGAGTTCTGAGATCAATCAACAGATCACACATAAAACTCCCACTTTTTCATACAATTATTGCATGTGCCTATTTTTTATGTTGCTATTTGATGGGGAAATTAGATTTTCTATTTTAAAAATTACTTGGAAATAATTTCAAGGAGTATTTTACTTGACTCTTACTCCATTTATTTCTCTTAAGGTCAGCAGCAAAATATTCCTTTGTTAAGGTTTTGGTGTGCTGTTTCATGTAGGTCAATGAAGTCACAACTTGGAATCTTAAATAAATAGCTTATTTCTCTTATCCCTTATATGAGATGTTTTGAAACATTTGCTTTTTTGTCATTTCTCTGGATCTGATTTATTGTTCACTAAAGTGGGCTTATTTGAGAAACACATGACATATACTGCATTACATTGCAGGAAAAATTTGAAGAAGTGTTTGCATCTTGTATCATCTCGGAAGACTTAAAAGGGAAGATAGTGGTTCTTACAGTTTCTTGCCTTGATGTAGCTTTGTTCCCCTTAAATGTCATTGATAGAATCCTCCTGGTTTGCAGAGCAGCCCACACCAAGAACTATCAGTGTGCAGAAAGGGGTTTTCAAAAGCAGTAAATAAGCACAAGTTGATCAGTTAAGTGCTCGGTACCCCTGAGGGAAGTGGTGATGGTTTAAAGGCTTTTATAAGCAAACAAACAAAACCAATACTTCCCTATCTTCCATTCACTTCTTCAAACGAGTGACTATGGTAACTCTGCTGAGCAATTGTGCGAGGTTTAGGGCAGAGCTTAGACACTCTGTGATCAGAAGTTTTAGATGCTGTCACCCAGAGCCTCCTACCCTATGGCAGACTCGGCAAGAGTTGTTAGTACGTAAGCCCCCTCAGCACAGTCCCATTTGCAGTGCCCTTTCTTTGCTCAAACCCAGTGGCACCGGCAGTGTCAGCTCAGATGCTTAAAACCAAAGTTTGCGTGGGAATGAGTGAGCCATAAGCGCGTATTCTCTTCTGCTGCTGTGGGGTAGGGCAGGCAGCACAGCAGAAAAAAGAACTGGGAATAGTGAAATCGTACACCCCCACAGCAAGATTGCCACAAAACATCTGCTAGTAGTTTGGCAAGTAGTGGAGGAGATACATTACTTACTGTATTATGCATGAGATTATTGATAGTGTGTAACACTGCAGTTGGTAATTGGTGCCATGTAGTAGTAGTGGTAGAAGTATACATCCACATGGTTATTAGTTGGGCTTGTCTGTTGTTTTTTTCAAGAGATGTTGGGAGATACTAAGCAGAATTGAAATTATGCATGGCCTACACTGCCAGTAATTTCAATAATGACTCTTACATCAGTCATGTACCTTTTATGTTTATTAATCACTTGTACACATTTTCCAGATAGAAACAGAATAGCTTCAGCATGCAAAAAAATTCCGTGTATATATCTAAGGATTCCCATTCTGTGAAGTGCCATTGTGATACAGGCTTGGTCCACGTGAAGATGAAGAATGAGCAATGTGTCAGTCCCCTTTCCAATGATACTCAGCCTGTATTTTTTCCTACTGTTGTTTCATCTACTGTAATGTCAACCTATTGCCAACTCCAGAGGCATACGCTACAATTCAAAGCTTGATTATATCCATCTGAAGAAAAGCGCTGGTGAATCAGCTCTTCACCAGGCCGAATATTAAAATGGCTCAAAATAAGATATTTGTGGCATTTACAGATGTAAAAGATTCTGCGGTTGCCCAGCAACCAGGGGAGAAAAAGCAAACAGAGAACACTGTTCTTCACTAGAGATTGGGAGCACTGATGCTTCTTTGTCACTGGCAGTAGTCCGAAATGGAAGGCCACCTCTACTAATGTAGGTTTCTGCTCAGGTGAACACATCTACCTCCTTCTGGACTCGTTGACCTTCACAGAAGGGAGGCATCATTACCTAAAAATCAATTGGCCATAGAAGCACTTGCACAAATTGCTAGTTGTGTACCCAGCCTTGCGAAGGAGAATATGTGGAAGGGGACTCATCTCTGTAGCTGCTTCGTTGGACTTTGCGTCAGTGCCTCTTGGCATTTACCTGGGCTATGCCTGTGCTTGCTATTGTCTCATTAGACACCTGTCAGGGTGATGAATAGTTCATCACAGACATCAAACCTGGATCTGTGTGGCTGTGACTGAAACTTGCTTCTTTTTATTCTTCCCTCCATGATTGCAGACCATTATTCCCTTCCCACTTGCAGCGGCTTTTCATGTTTTGATAGGGTGTTAATATCTTTACCTCTGGCTCATCTGTGTGTATTTTGCATTCCTTTGACTTCTGTTTGTAGGTCACTGTTCGCTGACTTCTGATTATCTGGATTCTGTCCAGGTGGTCTGTATTGTGGTTGATGGCTACTCCAGCTATGACCTTACCTGTGCTGAATGTCTGCAGCTCCTTTCCCGGCTGCTACTCAGGCTACAGGACTACATGCCCACATGGCACTTAACAGGGTTTTCCCACCAGTACTCAGGACCTTGCAGTTAAGCTTGTTGAACAGCATCCAGCCTTCTCATCTAGGATCATGAGACAGCACAAACTCAGGTGGTGTTTGGATAGCTGTTTCTGCTTTCCCTAGTGTAGCAATCTGTATATTGGGTGCCAAGTGAACCAGGAAAGAGAAGTACATAATCACACAGGGAAATTATGGCACTGCATAGGGATGGAGAGAGAGTGAACTGTAACAGGTGCCCAGTGGTTCATGGGAGTAATGCCAGATTCCTCTGCTCTGGCTTTAATCCCAAGGAACAGTGTGAGTGATAGAAATGTTGAAAAAATAATGGAAATCAAAAAAATTATTCTCACACTAAAGAAATGGAAGTGAAATTTTCAATATGTAGGAAAATCTAATATTGAAAATACCTCTTGCTGTAGTTGTGTCAAGGTGGTCTGTAGGTCTGTAATGTGTGCAGAAAGGCTCTGATTTACTAATGTCCTTGCTAATTGCTGCCATCAACCTTTCCTTCTTTGCTTAAGTTTGGTTTTACCTTTTTTCAGTGTAAAGTAAGACAAAAAACATAGCATTGTTTGGTTTTTTTTTTTTCTTGGGAGAGTTCTTCTGCTGGTAAGAAGAAACATACAGGGTAATATTCTGGCTGGTACTTAACCAGCTTCTCAAGTGAGTATTAATCCCTGGCCCCACAATGCAGTCATTCTTATAAGTGTGTGCTTCTTAACTGTATTTTCCAAGCACTTTTATAGACTGGATAAAACTGTGCTTTAAAAAAAGGAGAACCTGCAGGCTTATTTTCTGTGTTTTGTGAACTGGATTGTAAAATATCTACATATTAACTTTTCTAATTCTGAAAGCCTCAGATTATATAGATCTTTCTAAAGCGTCAGATTGCCAGAGAGTTTTTTCCTTCTAACACTTGGTTTAAAGTGCATGTCTAAGCTACAAAGTACAGTTCCAGGGCTTCAGTAGTATTGGTATCCCAGAAACACTATAGGCAAAGCTGAGAAATAAATGCTGTGAGAGGTATTGGTAGCCACTATTGCTGTGCAGTATCCTGCACTTCTGCATGTCAGGGAAGGAGGTGAGGGTCCTGGGGCTTGTGCTTCTGCACTTTAGTGCCTTTGGAAATTTTCCTCGTTGTGTTTGAGTATGAATTCAGAAGTCATTCAAAGTTTCTTAAATCTCTCTGTATTTCAGAAGTTCACCATAACCATGCAAAAATGCTGAAAATCAAGATTGCTTTCCTTTCTTAAGGCTGTGCTGTTTTGTTGTGATGGAAGTAAATCTTGTGAAATTAAAAAATAAGAAATTTGGCTTCTGATGCTGCAGTAATTATACAAATGCTTAATTTTAGGTACAAGTACAGTTTGTGCAAGACTTTAGAAATAATAACGTGAGTAACATTTCTGAGTGTCTGTTTTGTCCACAGGGATTGTTTTCTTTTTTTTTTTTTTTTTTTTTTTTTTTTGTAAATTGGGGTAACATTATCCAGCAATAGCAACACTTAAGCAACATATTTCAATTTCCTTCATTATAGATATTTATCTTGAATTGGAAAAGTACAATTGTTCATATGATTTAAGGCTTTGGAAAAAAGATTCAATAAATAATTTTTCTAAACTGAAGTAATTTCAGAAGATTGGAGCTGACTAGATGCAATCACTGCTCTTTGTTTTTTTTCAGTCATTTCCCTCCTCTGCTGCCTTTGTTTTCCTTGCTGTTCAGCTACCTCCTGGCCATCTTTTTTCTTGTCCAGGCATTCCCCACTTGCTGTGTTCTTTCTTATCTTCATTTTACTCTTCTGTGGCTGTCTGATGCAGCATAGCCAGCTCCTTTGATTTGCTTAAAGAAACTGCACTGCAAAAGCAGTACCTGTGTGCTGCAGCTTTGATTTGAAAGTCTGGGACCCGTCTGAGGCACCTTTGTCCTTCAGCATCAAGGACAGCAAATATTTTAAGGACATGCTGCTCAGCAGCTGTGGCGTTTTATCTCTTATGACTGGTCAGCAGGATTTTCCCTCTAGACTTCAATCTGTAGGCTCATAAACTCTTCTATAAAATGTGTAGCATCTGCTCACAGGAAGGTGGTTCAGGGATAAGCAAAACTTGTGTTGGTAAATGAGATTATTCATAGGTGGTTTTTAATAGATGATATTGTATGTTGAGTAGCAGATGTAATTAATTGTGCTTTTCCCAACAGTGGAAGTATTCCAGCAGCAGAAATAATCCGTTCACATCCACACAAGTGCAGACATACCTGGGGTGCTGCTGCTAATTTTCAGTCAGAGCAGTTTCCCTGGTAATTTTAATAACATTGCCAGAAAGCTCCTGGGGAATTCAAGGTGAACAAACAGATCTTCACACAGCAGAAGCTGCACCGTCTCCCAGCACAGCCCCTTTGCCTTGGCTCTGAAAGAAAGCAGGTGACACAAGTCAGAGTGATCCATTACCTGTCAGACACCAGATGTTGCCCAGGACTTGTCGCTGCCAGCCAGGCCAGAGTGATTTTGTGGTGTGTGAGGAAGAGGAAGGCCGAGCAAAGCAGTGGAGTTTCAGAGCACAGGTGCAAGAGCTCTGGGATCTGTGTAAGGTGCTCCTGTCTGGTTTGAGTCACAGTGTGGTGTCTGCTGTCCTTCCACCAAGACGCGCAAGGGCCTCTCCTCCAGAGATGAGCCATCAGGAGGGACTGTAAGATGAAGTGAAAACATTTTTCTGTCATCCTGTAGATACTGTTTAGGGTTAGCTCCATCTTGCTGTGCCTTCACTTTCAGATTTAGTATCAACAATGGCAGTAATATTCATGCTGTCTGCCGTGGGGAATGAACATGGTCTTGGTGTCTTAAAACATTTTGATTCAATGAAATTGGTCAGGCAGTGCTATTGGCGGGCTAATTCGAGTAGGATTGACATCCTGTTTGCGTAGGTGGCTTGACGGTCCCTGCAAACCTGACTTTTGCTGCAGTAAATACTGAGCAATGGCCAATTGTCCAGAGGGGACGGGAGTGCTTTGCAGCAGTAGCCACCTTGCAAAACCTAATATAAGGAAGTTTTGGCAGTTCTTTGAGTAGTATAGAAAAGCAGTGCTGATTTATATATTTGCATATGAAGATAATTTTGGACTAGTCTGTGTATAAAATAAGCAGTCATACAAAATGCAGAATGCAGCTTGAATTAGACTTAAAAGCCAGCAAATCCATCGAGCCAGAAGGAAAAAAAAATCATGGGGATTTTATGGTTAAAAAGCCAATTAAAGCTTTACAGAGCTTATAGGAGAGATTTAAGCTTAAAGCCTCCATGAAAGCTTGTGGGACATATGCCAAAGCAGAAAATTAGCAACAGTTTGCAATAGCTAATTCTTTATCCATAGTGAACTCTTTCATCTTAAATTGTTACTGTTTGTAATGTGAATTGACGACACATGTTTGAAAGGAAAAGCGGAGGTGAGCTAGATAATGAGGAAATACATATGTAACTACATGTGACCAAACAACAAAAAAGAGTAATCCTGATCCACCAGGTGGTGGTGTAATGCCAAGTTCAAGGATGATAATGAATAATTTTGCTTAAAAGCAAATTCTTGTATTATAATTTGTCTGCTGTGCTTACAAAGGCTGTAAATCTGTCTTGTTAAAGAGTTTGTTTAGAAACAGTTTCCAATACCATTAAGGAGGGAGAAGTGGATTTGTGGTCTGAGGATTCATAATCCCACACTTTGAAGGATCCTTCTTTTTTTTTTTTTTTTTCTCCTGTTCTTCAATAAGAAAACACGGGGAACCACAAATATTCATAACTTTTAAAAGAAAAATGTGTTGGTATATAAGCTGCACCTCTAGAGGATGCATTGTCATACTGCTCCTGTATATACAGAACTGAAAGGATTAGCTTCTCAATATATGATACTAATTATTTTCAGTAGGTGATGGGAACGGTTGCTAATGCAAAGAACCAAAGGTATTTTCATCAGTAATGGGTATTTGAAACACCACCTATGGGCAAAGATACTACTTCTATTCACTGTGTGCAAACTACTTAGTAAAATGTTTTACTCCTCTTTAGATAAAGCAAAAGTATGATTAATATTAATAGCAATAACAGTATGTGGCAAATAAAAGCATTTAGTAACCAAATCTATTGGGAGAAAGGATTATCTCAGAAACAATTTGTGTCTGTGATGCATTGTAAACTTTTCTAAGTTTAAGAATATAAACATTCTTAAGTATGCAGTTGGAACAACGCAAGGACGACTGTCCATGTGGATTCTGGCAAATAACAGGTTTGTATATATCTAGGTCAAACTGATCTCCTGATCTTTCTTGTGACTACTGCTGGGTTTGTTAGGATGGGTCAGTGATACAGATTCTGTGTTCATCCTCTGAGTAACCGGTATTGATCTGCATCAGTTTTGGGAAAGGTCTGAAATGTTTTGTGTTTGCTCTTAATGCTTTTTTGTGTCAACAATTATTACAGAAGCTCAGATGATAAGGCCATAATTTTTATCTCAGTACTGTGTTACTCCATTTTATCTGATTCTGCCATTCACCTTTATATTTTCATTGTTAAAAATTCTTGGCTATTCTCAGGAACTAAATGTTTAAAACTGAATGTGCTGTTAAATGTTTGCTTCTATTTGCCAGCTGAATTTACCTTTAAAATAATCTGTCAGGAAAAAAAAGAAATCCCTTGATTCATTCTAATTCCATCAATTTAAATGGAAGACAGACTCACAGACTGAATCTCTAATGATTTCACTTACTGCTTTTAGAAGGAAAAGGAAAGACTAGGATTCAGAAAATGAGTTAGCAGAAGTGTGACTGAGGTAGCACAGGCAAGACTGAGTCTGGGATTTGGAGACAGTTATGAATGGCCCAGACTATGGAAGGTCAGACATCAAGACTGTCCTTGAAAAAAAAAAAGCAGAAAAGTCTGGTTCTAGTCAAAATTCTTCCTTTTAGAGCTGGAAATGTGGTCCAGGATTTACGAATCTCAGCACTCCTCAAAGTTAACAAATAACTATCAAAACTTGTGTGTACCTCATGCTAATTAGCCCATGCTTATCATGTGTGTGGTGTCAATTCTTCCACTAGTTCAAGTAACAGAAAGATAGTGCATCTAGAAATATTTCACTTGGCTTGATGAGTAAAGTTTCAATAGGATGCTGTGAGATTAATTTTTTCTCTCTTTGCTTCCACTTTAGAAGTAGCTAAATACAAAGAAATGTTCATTTAAATTAAAATTATTAAGATAGAAAAGTGGACTAATTTCCAAATGCTAGAATTCAAGTTGCCTGTAGAACCTGGATATGACCCAGTGTGTGTACGTGAAGTCATCAGGGTTTCTGAATCCAGTCCTCTGCAGCCTCCCTAGCCAGTCAGTAGCTGGTTAGGTCAAAGCAGTGTGCCTTATGTCTTCTCCACGTGCTTTTACTCATTAGTGGCCATAAAATGCTTTTGATCCTGTAGTTACCCTCCAATAAACTTTAGACCTGTTGAAAAAGACAAAAATGTGCCAGGAGAACACAGGATGAGGTGGAAGATGCTGCTCATGTTTCAATTTCTGCAGTTGTTGAAGACCTCTTAGCTAAATTTCCCCCAGACCATACCACAAAGGAGGGAGAAAACAGTGTTGTTATTCTGGACACAGCGTATGGCATGTCAGAAGACATATCACTCAGGAACATGAGAGATTCAAATGTTGATGGGAATGCCCATGCTACACCCAGCTATATAGATGTTTTTGTCTATGACCAGTCTCAGAGGAAATGGGGGAGAATAATGTTAGACTTGACAGGGGGAAAACTATCGGCTAACTAGGAGAGACTCTGAGCAGGGCTCTGCCTGCATCTACCTCACAGCTGTTTGTTACATCTGGCCATTGCTCCAAGACAGGAATAAATTGCAGCCACCGTTGCAAATGCTCCAGGAAGGAAGTACAGTGGTGTTATTATAGCTATTGAAGAGGTGCCTGATTTTCTCACTGCCCACTCAGCTGTCTGCAGGATGGAAAGCTGGGCAGTTCTGTAGGCCTAGCCTACAGGCCTGTATATATAAGAAGGTGACTTGGGGCATTCATACAATAAGTGATGAAGTCATACCTCTGTCCCAAGGTGCTACTACAGCTGTGAGCTGTGGGAGGAGCTGATACTGCAGCAGGCTTCCAGCAGCATCCTTGTACCTTCAGCTTTATATGCCTCTGTTGTTTGTACGGCACAGATAGAGCTGTTGCTGCAGAATCATTGTAACAAAATGGAGTTTTTCTTATGTGGCATGACTTGAAGCTTGCTTACATCCCTGTACTGAGTGCTATGTTTTTTTTGTTCTTTTTATCCATGATTATGTGCTTTCTTTGTAAATAGACACACAGAAGAACATGCATTCTTATTTACATAGCTGTGTTTAACGTGTTTGCAGTTTTTAATCTAATACGTTCACAGTAATACTGTTATCTTGCATATGAACCAAATGTTGATCATTCAGATTTATAATTCTCCTTTGGCAGGCAGTTTTAGAATTTTCTGTTTGCAAAATCAAACTAGAGGTTTTCTAAGTCTCTAACTAGGTTTGATACAAGTCATAGGAAGTGATTTGGTGGTTAGGGATGATTTCAAATGCAACTTGTTTAAGACCACAACTGGGATTCAGAAATCCTCCTGATACTCCGTATGACCCTGTTAGGAATAGAAAAGGAATGAGCTGTTGTGTAGCAATCAAGCAATATGTGTGAACAGTCATAAATGCAGACTTGAAGCTGCAGTTCTTCAGAAGACTTTTTAAACTGAGGTTTCTTCCTGCCTTGCTATTGTCAAAGTAGTAATTATTCTAAAAGTGTAATAGTTGAGTAATATTTGGAACAATTTTCCATTTCTGAAGTCGGGAGCTGTCACTGAAGAGGTAACTGAATTCTCAATGGAATGTTTTTGTATTTAAAGAAAAAAAAATTGATGCACTTCTTACCATATGCTGAATAATTACTTTTTCACGGATACAAAGAACAAAAACATTTTGAAAAAACATATCCCTTTTTTGCAACTTATTAGTTTCATTTTGCATACAAATTTCTTATGTTTTCTTGTCACAAAAAAAATGTCAAACAAAGTTAATAGAGAAATTGAGGACTTTTTAAAGAGGTAAAACTTTAATATCTTGCCTAATAAGGGAGTAAGTACTGTATCTGTAGAGCTTATAGATGATGTAGCTATGAGTTACTACGAGGAGATACAAGTGGATAGGAGCCAAAAAAAACAGAATCCTCTTTGAAATATGCAGGGTAATACAATGAGGAATTTCAAGATGAAAGAGGTGAAAGCTCTAATTTATCAGTCGAGATTAAGGCATTTTCTCATGAGCACAACTGCAAATATGTTGCATTAGTCAGAACATGCCTGAAGCTTTTATAACCTCTTAAGACAAGAAAAGTATTAAGAATATTTTTCTAGATTACAGGTATTTTGATGTTTTATGAGGAAATTATTACCACCATATTTCCTTAAATAAGTGTGAGTGATAATATGAATGCAGACACACTGGTAAATAGCAGAGTTTATGCTCCAGATTCTCTCAGTTTTTCCTGCCTGGGATTCAGTCTGGAGTAAGTCAGAATTGAAGAGAGTTTGGTGATCTCGTATTAGCATTCCCTAAACCACTGCATGTGTTGCAAAGGCAGTACAGTCTGCCGTACATTTATGCTGTGTTTGCAACCATCATCTGGAAAGCTCCAAGAACAAAGCCAGACTTTAAGTCAACTGTTTGACTGTTCCATACAGTGCTGTGAAGAAGGTGGGGGTTATGGTTCCTGTATGAAACCTCTGTTTATGCAGCACCCCACCCACACTGGGTCTTACTCTTCTCTTGTACTTGTGTTCATAAACATCCCTGCTTACAAGATTCTCCAACAAAATATTTTTAAAAGAGTAGCAGACATATATTGTGCATATCATCTCAACCTCCAGGGAAACTTCCATTTAGTATAAACATCAGGCAAATATTACAGCCCTCTTCCTGTGAAGAGAATGATGAATTCTGACTTCAGGGGCAAATACAGCTCAGTTACAGTCAATGGCAAAACTCCAGCTGACTTGAGCGGAACTAGGATTTGGCCCTTGGTGTTCATTGCATCTCTAGCTAGCTAAGGATGGAATAAAGCCTGGAAATCCACATGTTTATACTTTGCATTTGTTCCTCGGATAACTTTCTGTCAGCTCCTTGAAGCTGTCTGTGGTTTTTTTCAACTCGGGAACTTGAATTGCTGCCACATTCATGCTTGGAAAAACCTAAGGCTTTCAGTGTAGTCCTACACTGAAAAATGAGCATGTGGCTTACATTGGTACATATATGGGTGTTTGTTTTAGAAAACAAAACACAATCTTAATTTTTCTTACTCTTGATTGCCTTCCAGAGTGTACCCACAATACAGCACGTATGCATTCTGTCCATTGTTGCCATCAATATATCTTTGCTTCTCCTTTTCTTGTATAAAACCTCTTCCAGAACTCCAGTTGATGGTTCAGAAACACCTTTAAACCACATGAGGTAATGACAAGAAGATCGAGCCATTTCAGTATAAGCTCAGGCTTTGCCAGCAGAACCTTGTAATGGAACAGAGAGACATGGAATGCTCCCTGCCACCACTCTCTTCTTCATTTCGGGTCTGCAAAAGTAAGTCTGTCTGAGCCAGGATGAGAAGAGGTCGTGTACACATCTTGGAACCCATTTCTTCCACTGTGCATGTTCATGTACCTCAGAGCAAATCATGCCATGCATCTACTCAGGTTAAAACAGGATTTCAAAGGAGAATTGGAGATTTCAATTTTATCCCCAGAGTTCAGAAACTAGGGCGCTAAACATGCCTGATGGAATTATGGCTACAATTCTTTTGGCCCAGGCTGAGCTTTGCATGCTAACAGCTGGAAATTTCTTTTCATTAACAAACCAAGTAGTCTTCATTCTGTCTGTACAGAATAGCAATTCGTTAGCTTTAACTTTTAAAAAATACCTAAAGCATTTTTACTAAATGATTTTCATAGAAAGCATTGAATAGGAACTTATACAGGAATATGCTACCTGACTGGCCAGACTGTCATCTTTAAATGCTGTTGGAGATGCTTGCAAAGAACCCATTTTATTCTGATTTCTTGGATATATGTAGAAAGAAATTAAGATTTTTTTTTTTCCTTCAGAGTGTGTATTTGGTTGGAAGATCATCAAGGCAGATACTTTACAAAATTCAACTTAAAAAAAGAAATTAAGAATTTGCCATTTAATCGTGGTTGGCTTCAGTGATGTACATCTTTTGACTTACAGTCTGGGAGAATGGTGGATTATGTTTCGCTTTTCAATGTTTTTCTCAAAGTAACATCCCAGATTTGGAAGCACAACTTGATAAAAAACCAGACAAACAAAACCCCTCCAAACAAACAAGCAAATAAACCCAAACATAAACAAAACTCAAACAAACAAAGAAAATCCAAAATATTTGTCCCATCTTTGTGTGGTCCATTTGCCTCTGACTTGTAGAAAGTATTTATAACCCGCTTTTTCCAACAATTGGAGCATTGTGACTTCTACTAGAAAGACTGAAGAGAGAAAACCAACTAAGGGAGGAAGAATGTGGCAGCAAGTGATTGCTCAGTGTGTTGAAATATTGCAACTAGAAGAAAGAATCCTGTTTTATTAAACTGACTCTGGGGATAAAAAGTGTTTTAGGAGGAGTTTGAGAGGAAGTGGCTTCAAAGAGACCTTGACAGTAATTGCCATAACATTGCTCTTGCCTGAAATAATTTCAGGTAAAATAATTGTTTCCAAATCTTCTCATCTCCTCCTCTTTCAACACAGTCCAGTAACTACCAGGCGTGCTGAGTCTTCTGTCAAATTCCTGAAAAGTGTACGGGGTGGATTTCCATGTATGTTACTGTGCTTGTTACAGGATGAACTTGTGGGATAGTTAAAGGAGTTGAATGAAAGTGTTAGCAGGGCATTTTAGTGAGAGGTACAGTAAGTGAAAGTGCATATGAATGTGAATTTGTGGTTAGAGGTGAACGCTAAGGGGAAATGGGAGGGTAAGAGCTAGATAGTCAGTATGACACCCTCTTGAGTTGAAAAGGCAGTAAAGGGGTCTTGTTTATTTAAATTCTTGTTGGATAGCAGTGAGGCTGAGAACGGAGAAATTTTCTTCCAACTAGTCTTCTTTCTAACCCCACATTGTCTCTTCTTGCTCTCAGTCTCTGTGATACCAGACCCTGTATCTTTGTGAAAATGTGGCAGAAGCAGAGCCCGGAAAATATATTGGAAATGCAGCTCCCACTCTGAGCATCTAGGTATAATTTCTCAAGAGCTTTGAGGTTAAGAAAGATAAAATTGTTCAGTTCAGTGGAAGCTGTAGAATCAGTGGAGGAATTAATTGGAAGTTAAGAGAGAAGTGTGTGGGAAAAGTTGTTTGAATGTAAGCCAGGTATTAATCTATCTGTACTTCAGTTTTGGATGTTAGTTTGAAATACATGAGGAAAGAGCAGGGTGATGGGCTTCAAAATAAGGGTTTGACACAGACAGCACCAGAAACACAGAAGCTTTGTAAATTGTTAACCTAAAGATGGTAGACTTACAGATTAAGTGCCGAATCACAGATCTTGGGGAAGTTTGATGTGTCTACTTCACCTGCAAAGTTTATTCATTATTAGATCAATGATTTTAAGCATTACATTTCACTCGGCTGTCATTGACAGACATCAAGTTGGGTTCATACTCTTACTGTTGATGGGCACACCAGAGAGAGATACCATTAGGACAGGTTGACTATCTCTCTTTATCCATGTGTTCCCATACAGAGAAGCTATCCAGGCCGCGTAAGCAGGCAGTACAGAGTTGTCAGCAGTGGGAGGTGCACAAGTTGGGGTGCAGCTGATGTTAGATTCCAGAGTAACTTGCAGGACAGACATGCCTGGGAGTCTCTTACTGCCCCTAAAACCGTACCAGCACCACAACGCCTGGATTAGGTGAAGTCCTGTAGTGCTTGAGAAAATGCAATCACTTAGTGATTGAGGACAGCAACAGAAAGTGATAGGAAGGCAAAGTCTGAGTCTTCCGTGAATGACCCCAAGCATCTTAAGGAGCTGTGTATTCTTTGATAAATGGGGTAAAATGTCTCAGAGGTTAATTCAGATGAGATCTTTCATAGAATTCTTTGAAATGTGATTTATTAATTAGGGCAAATTATATTTTGTCTCTTAGACTGATGTTCGATACCTGTCTAAATGCTTATTTCTCCTCCATCTTCATGAAGTGCCCATAGGCATTTCTCAGTGAGAAATGGGTCTGTAAAGGTCTAGTTAACATGTCAGGAACAATATGTTAGTATGACTCTTAACTGGTAGTTGCCACTGAGCTTATTGAGATGTCTATGCTCCCAACTTAACCTCATGTTTTAAAAGTAAATCCTCTATGCAGAGGATAGAAATTAATAAACACGAATTAGGTTAAAATTAAATGAAAGAAGATATCTCTCACTTCAGGCAAATTTCCATGTTTATGATTCATGGCTGAATACATTCTAAAGAATGATTTTGTGATACTCCATTTAAATTCTGTGGAAAACAAGTGTTTATATTTATGATTGCATTTAGACTGACTTGTGTGATGGCCATTAATGCACTGATGTTTCAGAGGTCTCCTAATATACTCTAGGATGACTTAAAGGGCCAGAAATGTCTGAATTTCTTTTAGTGTGTTTTTAGTGAACTCTTCTGCAAGGGAAAATAGCCTTTTCTGTGTAGTTTCAATCTACTTTTATGTTTTATTTAACAGGTAAAAAATTTGTTCATAGATTAAGGGGTTTTTTTTTATGTGTATTTTCATTTTTAGAATGATAGTTTATTTTAAAATTCTGCTGATATATGAAGGTGTTGGAATGAAAAATACTATTTGTTTTAATAACTGATGGTTTCTAGCATGGCTTTATGGATGACTTCAGTCTTTTTGGCATAATACTGTATATAACTGTTCAGTGTTTAAGGATAAGTCTAAGTGAGTAAGTTTCTTTCAAGACCTGACAGTGATAGATATGCATAAATGTGAGCATAGACGAGTGATAAATTTGTCAAGAACAAGCTATTTTTCAGTAGAGGTGTGGCTTTTTCCTGAGAGTATTTCTCAAGTATCTATATAAAATTTTCAGACCTCCTCAACCTCTGTAATAATCTCGTGTATTTCAGAGTGGCTCTGATCAGATATTTTGAAAACAATATAAGAACAGGACACATAGGGGTTTTGTGGTAGGGAATAACTTCCTTGTTCTTAGAATTCAGTTGCTTGGGGTCTTGGCATTTTGCAGTGAAGAACAGCACACCAGTACCTCATATCACATATGTGGGGAAGAGGAAGCAGCCTGACTGAAAAGGGAGAAAAGGCTGTGGAAAGCAACTGATGGATAAAGTGTTGTGATGGCAGAACCCCTTTGAGTATGAGTCAGTCTCATGGACTGTAGGGTGCTGTGACCACTTCCCTGGGGGAGCCTGTTCCAGTGCCCAACCTCCCTTTGGGTAAAGGACCTTTTCCCAATATGTAACCTAAATGTCCCCTGACACAACTTCAGGCCATTCCCTCAGGTTCTGTCACTGGTCACCACAGAGAAGTGATCGGTGTCTCTTCCCCTCATGAGGAAGTTGTAACTGCATTGAGGTCTCCCCTCAGTCTCATCTTCTCCAGGCTGAACAGACCAAGTGATCTCAGCCACTCCTCATGCAGCTTCCCCTCAAGGCCCTTCACCATCTTCATTGCCCTCCTTTGGACACTCTCTAGGAGTTTAATATCTTTCTTATATTGTGGCACCCAAAACTGCACACAATATTCAAGGTGAGGCCTCCCCAGTGCAGAGCAGAGCGGGACAATCTCCTCCCTCGACCGGCTGGCGATGCTTTGCCTGATGACCCCCAGGACATGGTTGGCCCTCCTGGCTGCCAGGGCACTGCTGACTCATATTCATCTTGCCATCCTCCAGGGCCCTTTCCGTGGCATTACTCTCCAGCATCCCATTCTCCAGTCTGTAGGAACATTCAGGGTTGCCCCAT
The DNA here is from genome assembly GCA_013396755.1 of Sclerurus mexicanus. Taxonomy (NCBI): domain Eukaryota; kingdom Metazoa; phylum Chordata; class Aves; order Passeriformes; family Furnariidae; genus Sclerurus; species Sclerurus mexicanus. Next base: position 315,603 of record VWZF01003842.1, read on the forward strand.
CCCAGATGCAGAATCCAGTGCTTGTCTTTGTTAAATTTCATAAGGTTGGTGATTGCTCAGCCCTCTAATTTATCTAGGCCCTTTTCGTATTCCCCAAAGTCATTTCTGTTCGTGTCTGAAGAGGTGTAGTTTAGACATTTATTCCTTCTATTTATGCCTTCCTATGCCATTTTTCCCTTCCAGAAGCCATTCCATAGTGTCGATGCCCCTTTTGCCCTTCACTGAACCTTTTCCAGCTCTACCATTTCCTTTTTCAGATGAAAGGATGAAAATTGCATGCAGTATTCAAGGTGGAGTAACCACAAATTTGCATAGTGACATAGCAGTGTGTTAATCTATTCCTTTGCTAATAATGCCAAATATTTGATTGCCTTTTTTGCCTGTTGCTGAGCATTGAGCTGTTTTAATGATTTATCATGGCTTCGGGATCTCACTTCTGCCTGATAATGATCAGCATGGAGCCTTTCATTTCATGTGGGAAGCTAGGATTGTTTTTTGACATATGCATCACATATATGTGATTATGTATGAGCTGTTGAAAGTGGAGTCCCCTATACACGTCCTGTGGATTTTTCTAGACCACTGAAATAAGTCAAGATGTGTTTGGAGTTGATGGTACATTTTATCTCATTTTACTCATAACCCTAGGATAGTAAAAAATGAATACTTTTAATTGAGTAGTTAGGATCCACTGAAGAATTTCCAAAATATATGGCTCAGGTGGCTGGCAGAAAAGTATCTATATCAGCATGAGGAAGATCAGGTTCAGGTTATCGCTACTGGGAAAAATGGAGCAGGTAACACTGACCTGTTCTGAGCCACTTGTCTTCTTCTTGACAGTTCTTATTGTCTGAGTATCTTTTTTGTCAGTGTATCTCTTATGTCTCCATTGTTTGCTATGCAGTACCATGGATTAGGTATTTCTTTGTAATAATTTCAGATTCATTTAAGAAAAGTAACTACCTCTTGTTTTTTACGTTTTTTTTCTAAATAGTTTGCCATTAATTCTCATTTATACAAAATCAGTGTTGTACCCTGCAGACAATGTAATGAAGGCTTAAAATAAACATAGATGTAATTTGAGGCCCATTTTCCACCATTATTGTTTAAAATGCATTTTATATAAGGGATAATCAGAGTCCTTATTTTGAACATAAAGAGTTGTATTTTATCCATGGCTGGAAAACAAAAAGCACAAACTATAATTCTGTTATTAAGCATAACCTGAGGCCATTTCAAAATGAAGTTTGCATTACCTTAGAAGAGAAGTAGTACTGGTGTTTGTTTGTCTGGAGTATACTCTTTTGTTGGATGTTTCATTAGAAATTAGGCAAGCTGAGCGTAAAAATCTTCTTCCCCTTAGAATATACTTTAGCACAGACCATTTCACATTCCCACTCTTTTTCTTGATGTATCTACAGATACAAGTGTCCCATTACTGTTAAGTACCTGAACACATCTGCAAATAATTTTCAAGCTTTTGAACCCTTCTAGGTCTCTTCATTTATCAGTTGCATTCAGATTTGCCATACTGATTTTATTTTTGCTATATTGGTGTGTGACATCCATTCAAACAAACAAACAAACCCTATGATAGTGTTCTTTGATGAACTGCTGGGTGGTCTTTTCTAATGAAGTTTGCCTTGACAAAAAAGGATGAAAAAAACATGTATTAACCCTTCCCCATGAAAAAGAAACAGAGACCCTAGAGTATTACTCCTCTTGTGCCCAAGTGTCTAGTTGGCACATAAGTATGTCCTTGCATCCTCCTTCTTTCTTTAGGACTAATCATCAAAATAAAGTTACTCTCCTCTGCTCCCAGGACTGCTTATATTTTTTTATATCAAACAATACAACTTTGGTTGGAATTTTTCATATATTTGGGAAGAAGAACAAAAAAGTGAATCTCAATACTCTCTGGAATCCATGTATCTGTCCTATATGAGTGCACTGGCTTCTCTAACCACCCTTTTTTCTGTGTTTTGAGGATACATGGCTCTGTTTTCCACAACATGGTAATTGTTTACAAGTAGGAATGGAAAATCCACACCTTGGTTCCAGATCTGTGTGTAAGTCAAGGTCAGGGCACTCCACTGGGCTGTGCACTGGGAGACCATCTCACTCTGGCAGTGCTAAGTGCAGCAAAGACAGAGTCACAGGGAGCCAACGCCAGCTCCTGATGTGTCCTCTGCTCCCTTTCATTTGCTTAACTGCCCAATTTCAGGGCTGGTGCTAACCTGTGTGCTCCATTCTGTCACTGCTCCCTCTCTCTATGGACAGGAACTGGATTGTACTCTGAAAGCCCAGCATCATAATATCTAGCATCCTTTTATGAAGCAAAAACATTTTAAACTCTGAAAGCAGAGAAGTGCAAGTTAAAGACATTTTAAAGCCTCCCTCCAATGTCAAACATGTTGCTATGATTAAGAAAGAGTATTTGTGCCAACTTATGGTATCTCATGAATCATTCAAGTAGCTAATAATGGAAAATCTGTATTCTGTAGATTGATCATGGATTTATTTTTTTGTGATTCTTAGGGATGAGACATGAACACTGCTGGTACATCCTTGTAGATAATAAATGAGCTAAAAAAGCTTCAGACAACTCATTAATTCAAATTTTCAAGAATCAAAATAAGGTGAAGTCTTTTCATTATGCATGAAGAAAACTTAGTAAGCATCCATTTCTGACCCACTTGACTATCTTTTCTGTTGCACTGTTTTAGTGGTGGATTGACCTTGGCTGCACACCAAGAGCCCACCAAAGCTGTTCTATTACACCCCCTCCTGAGCTGGACATGGGGGAGAAAATAGATGGAAAACGACTTGTAGGTTGAGACAAGGCAGCTTACTAAATAAAAAGGTTGCACACGCACAAGCAAAGGGCAAAACCCCCAAAGATTTCATTCACTCATTCCTGTCATCAGGTGATGTTTGCCCACTTCTCAGAAAGGAGGGCTTCAGCACATGTAGTAGTTGCTCTGGAAGGCCAACATAAATGATGAATGCCCCTGATTCCTCCTCCTTTTCTTAGCTTTTATATCTGAAAAGATATCCTATTGTGTGGAATATTCCTTTGGTCAGTTTGAGTCGGCTGTCCTGGGTGTGTCCTCTCCCAAGATCTTTCCCACATGCAGTCTACTGATGGTGAAACTTGGAGAGACAGCGCTGATGCTGTCCCAGCACTGCTCAGGAGTAGCCAGAACACTGGTGTGTTATCAACACCTCTCTAGGTGTTATCAACACCTTTCTAGTTACACATAGCACTGTGAGGGCTGCCATGGGGAATGATGGCTCCACCTCAGCTAAACCTAGTTATTCTTGAAGAAATGCTGCTGCTCTAGGGTAAAGTGGTTGTTGGTTTATTTGAAACAATACGTAGTGTGAACCTCCAAATCGTGACCTCTGTGTCAGCTGCACAAGTGGCAAAGTGGACAAATACTTGCTTGCACCAAGGTATTTCCCAGCTGGAGTGAGAATACAGTGTGATCTTTGAAGACAGCAAGCTAAGGCTGGGTTATGCTATTGTGTACTGCTGTGAGCTGAGCTTCTGATCCTCTAGCATGCTTGTGTCTGGTGGGAGGTTTTTTGAGGACATCCTTTCCAGGGCAGAGAGCAGCATGGAGCCCTGTTGAGATATTCTGCTGATGACATCCCTGGCTCTAGTTCTAAGTTTCTACCCCTATCAATTACTTCAGCAGTTGTTTGTGGCCCCTTAGCAGCATCAGAAAGACCCCAAAGGAGCTGTAAGCCACTTAGTTCTCAATTTCTGAGTGTGCCATCCTGTGTCTCTGAAAGCATAGCACCACAGGGTATTCTTGTAGGTAGCTGTTTCATATGAGTGGCATGCTCATACTTAAGGGTTTTTCAGTACAGGTGAAAGCAATGAAAATTGAGACATGATTGTAACTAAGTAGCTTTATATATCCTAGGCAGCATAATTAAAAAAAAAGCCCAAAAAACAAAACCCAACCAAACAAAAACTTCTGGACAATTTGTATTTAGAGAGTTTAGTCAGAACAGGAGAAGCCGTGTTGTGTGCAGTTACGGAGCCCCTTTTAGTGCTCACCCCACCCACAAAATTCCCTACCAACAAGTGAAGACCCTTGGAGGTGCTGCTTCAGTTTCTATACAAAATTCATTTAATGTCATTTCCACACAACATACACAGTTGCATCAGACTAAAACAGGAAGAACCTGTTGTGCATCTAACTTTATATGTCACGTAACTGTACTCCTTCCTAGCTGATACAGTAAAGTTCCTATTCAGCCCGGGTTCATTGCTTCCTCCATTTACGTCTACAGAGCTGTCTGTCTTGTACCTCCCTGGGCAGTCATCCGGAGGGAAAGAAGGTGGTGAAACATGATTCGCTTTTGACAGTGCCATAAAACAAGCTTCCAAATGTTATACGTAGATCAGTTTACTTTAGGTATTTTTGTGAAAGCACAACCAAGACTGTATTGTTTGCAGATATCTCTTAATTCTAAATGCCACTATGAATACAGAGGTTTCATCATTTTAACTACACTCAGAATGATATAATCATATATTACTGCAAGTTTGAATGTCAGTTTACAATAGAAAACTACCTTCTAGACATAGTTGAATTTTGATCACTAGAAGTAATAATAAAAAAATATGCCTTTCTTTATACTTGCCTGAGTAATTATGATTTATACCAATGGGGTAACTATCTCTCATTAACCATGTAAGTTAAATCATAGTGCACATTTTATTCTAATGGACTCATTCCCTTTTTTAGAGCAAGTCACTCATGGCATTGTAATTCAGAAGATCCTTTGTCCTGTTTTTAAAGCTATTCCTAATTGTGGTCCAAATAGCTAGATGATGCTGGTTTCAGGATCATTATTGCAGAGAAGCTTCTGCTCTGGATTATCATCTGTATTTTTCCTGCAGTGCTGTAGAGAAGCACAGAAAACATCTGATGGGCTTCCTCTTCAGTGTGATCTTTCAAATTGCAGCAGTTACAGCAGCAGCTATGTAATCGTTGGTGTGGGCTCTGTATATCCTCGCGGTATTGACCTTAGTGCTGTTGCTGGAATTTTTTACTTATAAAAGTAAGTAATCTGAGGATTAAAAAAAAAACAACAACCAACAAATGCCAAGCTAGAACTTGTTGGAGTCTGCCTCTCAGTGATATCCATCTTGAGATATCCTACTTTCTTGCTAGAGATCAAGAACATGTCTTCATGTTTCTGCAGTTGTTTCAGCTGCCAGTAATAGCATAATCCATTGACCTTCCTCATCTTTATTCTCAGCCCTTGAGTTCAGAATGAAACATGACTGGAAATTATAAAAAAAATATTCCTGTTTTTTTCTTTTCTCTCCTCATTTCTGTTGTATGGTTTAAAGTAATTTCCTTGCGTGCTCTGTCAGCTTTCTTTGTGCCAACAGTGTCTCTGTCTGAGGATACACTGATACTGACCTGTTTCTTATTAGAGGGAGAAGGTCCAGGTTGTAGTCCTTTGGTGATCTAAGTACCAGTTCTTCGTTTAATTTTCTATCCCTTTATTATTGTAAATGTATTAGGGTTAAGATTTTTGGTCTTTGTCTGGTATTTCGGCATTTTAAATGTTAATTTAAACATACTGAGGGGCAAAACATCTGGCATTTGGTGAGCTGGCTCTTCATAGCATGATTTTTAACAAAAGAAATCTGCACACTCCTTTTCTTCTCTTGGAAGGAATCAGTAGGCTTTATTCATGCAGGAGAAATGTCCAAGTGTCCTCAGCACAAGAGTAAGCACCTTTTCTACCCAGGAGCGCATTCTCGAGGTCAAGACAAGTTTGCTTCAGCTTTGCTGACTAAATTTCAACTTTGAGATCACAGAAGAGGGAGACGTTATTGGATTGGATGCAGTAATGAGATTTATCCTGTGTCCGTTTTGTACCTGAACAAAGATGAAGAAAGTTTCTTACCAATGTTAATTTGGCCTAAGAATTTAATATTCAGCCAGATGGCCTGAGCTATAATGAGCTGAAATAGCAAATAGCCATCTCTAAGTTTATATTGTTATTCAACACGTATTAATTTCAAGGCTACATTAAAATGAATTTATTAGTGAAATTAGTGTTCTGAAATGTGAGTCCAGGAGGTACAACCTTAAGTGCGTTGGCTTAATATGAAACAGAGTAATTTTTCTAAGCTGTATGAATAGTTAAGCTGTCAGCATCCAAACTCATATATGTGGTTAGCCACTTTGAGCCTGTAGGAATTCTGTGTGTCCATAAATCATATGTCTTAGAATAAGCAGTTGTGTAACTGGACTTTTAATTTTTACTGAAAAGTGAAGCACCAGCTGTCGCGGGAAATGCTCCTCACCTTGATAATTTGATTTGTTCTTTGGCCATCAGAAAAGTTATTCTGTGTCTGAATGTAGTACCAGACTCTTCAGCTGCTCAAAGCTGTAAGAAAATGCTGAATACTTCACCACATTTTAAACCTTTTTACAAAAATATTTTCTTTGCACGTACACACTTTATTGCCTGTTAATACAAAATATTTGGAAACTAGCTTAAAAATAGTGAAATACTTTGCTGGGGATTATTGAATTATTAATAATAGTTACTAGTGTGCTGATGGGTAATTTTACTCGGAGGTTAATGCCATTGTTCCAATTTGCATAGCAAGACAACTTTGTAATGGTGAAAGTTAGTTTTTGATCCTGCTTTATCTTAGATTTCCTGATATTTAGAAAGTAATCCATTAAGGTGCCTGAGGGTTTTCTACTCAGGTACATAATATAAGTTAATTTATTTCAAGTGGCAGTGAATTAAAGAAAAAGTTAATTTTTTAGAGAATCTGTGTACTTTATAAGCTCTTCTGTAAAAATTGGCCTGTTCTAGATGAAATTAAAAACCCTGAAGTAAAACAGGACTTCTCATGATAATTTTATTTTCATCTGGCCCTATTTTGGAGAAATTTTGTTAGCTTCAAAACTGTATTTCTGGCAAAAGTGTTTTCCTACAAGTAGTGATTTCGTACTTGTTTAAAACAAAATGAGACCTAGAAGCAGATATACAGTTTTGCAGTGTGTCATGTTTTAGTCCACTTGCTAGTGTTACAAGTTCAACTAACAATGAACATCACTTGTAATAAAAGGTAATGAAGGAGAAAATAGATTTATCTTTTGTTCAGACTATGTTCACTTTGCATATATGGTTTATAAGAAATTTACCCTGTGCATTCAATAATTTTCTGTTCTGATTTATGGTGGAGTTTTACAAAAGAAATAGGGAAGGAGGAGGAAATGAGAAAATAAATAGTAAAACTGCAGATATTACCTGGAGGAATTAGACTTACATTATAGCTGTTGGGCATTTTTTGTGTTTCTTTTTCTTCCTAGAAATATCAGTAAGATTTACAATTCACTTTTGCTTTAAAACTAGTCTGGATTTCAGTATTTTTCTCTTTTCTTCTAAAAGAGTGCTTTTTTCTTGTATAGTTTTTAATTCATAAGCTGACCACAGTATGTTCATCATTTTGTAATTGTTGAACATTTTGCAATATTAGGGGCTTGGGAGTCTGATCAACCTAGATACATATTTCCATGTATGTCCCAACCTTCATCCACTTCTTAAGAAAATAAGGAAGATGTCTTTCTAATGCATAGCACAACTACATTTTGCTTAACTATGCTGCTTGGGTAGATTTTGCAACAAGACTTTGGTTGAGGAGGAGCTGGCTGCATCCTAACCAGAAAGATTGCGCTGTACCTTTTGAGTGAAAAACTGAAGTAATTTTTTTCTCAGGATGCTGATTTAGTAGGTTTCTTAATCTCTGTGAGCTCATGAATATGATTTCTTTACTTACCGTGTGGCACAGGAGCATCTGGTCTTTAGAACAGCAGTAATGTTTGAGGTGTGTGAGTCTGTGGCTGTTGTTTCAGCTTCAGCAATACGCTGCTTTGCTTTTGAAGCTGGGATGGGGAAGTGGAGGGCTCAGTTTATCTTCTTGATCTGCCCTGCTACAGGTGGAGCGTTACTGAGACCTTGGTGTTTGGCTTACCTAGGCAGTGGCCCTATAAACTCCTGTGGAACTTTCTGAATTGTTTGGGGTTTAGGACTAAACCAAAGCAAGGTTTTGCCTTTTTCTACCTGTTTTTGTCTTTTAGCTGACCATCCACTGCATCAGACTGGGTCATTGGTTAGCAGATGGAAATAAAATTTTAAAATGTGGTCTCTTTTCCAACATTTGCAGTGTTAAAACCAGCCAGTGCTGGGAAGAGGAGTATTTTCCTGACTTCAAATAGCTTTAAAAAAATGTCTGCTTCGAAGTTTGAAGTATTAGAACAAGTCCTTGTCAGAATGGATTAGTGAGCATAGAACATATCAAGCTGTCAACAGGGCATTAGGACATGAGAATGGCTGTGCCAGTTCAGACCAGAGGTGTGTCCAGCCCAGTATCTTCTTTGAAACAGTGCCAGCAGCAGGCTCTGAGGACAGTCGCAGACAGGGCAGGCATGCAGCTGTAGCTCCCCAGAGTATTCTCCCTGGCTCCTGTGGTTTGTGGCTCAGGGGCTTTTTGAGACATAGTGTATGCTTGTTTTTGACTGCCTTTGATAGGCACTGTAAATGTGTCACCAAGTCCTGCCTGGGCATTTGGCCTTCTAGAAAATTTGTGTGTGTATTAGGACACAGCTGGTTACTGAACCTAGCATGCCCTACAAGGAGACATGCATATGTATGTGGGTTAGGAGGCAGCGGGCCACTGAACTTAGTCACCATGAGGCGTGGTCTGCACACCCAGGCGTTGCTGTGTTTATTGACACTGGTTCGTATGTGTGTTGCATTTTTCAAGATTTTTAAGAAAAAATTAAAAAAAAAACCCACAAAAAATCATATGCATAGATGTCACACCCTTGTTTCCAGGATTTGAATCTTGGGCTTTACTTACTTTGTTCTGGTCACTTGAACTTCGAGTGTCTCTAGAATGGCTTGCTGTCTTTAGTTCACAACATTGGAGCAAACAGTGGGACAAAGCACTGTGGAGACACTTGGCCCCGTTAACTTGCAGCAAACTTAGTGAAAAGGAATGCCCTGTAGAAGCTGAGTCCTACCAGGGTGAGAGCCAGCTGGCTGCCTATACTTTATTGTCTAATTAGCTCGCAATAGCTCCTGCATCTGCACTGCCTGCAAAGGTGACCCACCTGAGCAGACAAATTCATAGCTGACTTTTTCCTTCCCTAGCAGGGAGGCTGTGAGAGGGGGAGGATTTGCTTCAGGCCTTTAAGTGTAAAAAACAACAACATTTTATTGATTCTCTGAGATACTTGGGAGCTACTGATCTTTCTTTCCTTTTTTCAGCTGCATGTCTGAAGTCCATTTTGTGCTCCCTGAATTGGTGGGAAACATATTTTGAGTCTAGTAAGCAATGTGAATAGGAAGATTCTACCCTGCTTTTTCTTCTCTTTGTGCCTTCTCTCTTAAACATAAAGGATGTTACCATCTTTCTGCACTGTGTGCACACACAGAAAGAAACTGCACCTTGCATACTTTACCCATCTGTGCAAAAAGAATGCACAGAATGGACAATAAGACATGACAATAAGACATGTCATATTCAAGGTGGTTTTTTGTGGTATGAGCACAAAGGCATCCAAAAATCAGGACTTAAAAATCTGAAAACTGGAGTGGGAACAATTAGCCAAGTATGCATTTAGATACAGGCAATTCCATGTTGAAACAGAATCCCTCTCAGAAGTAAGGATGGATCCAGAAATATCTTTAACAACAGTAAGTCTTTTCTAATTGTAGCCATGCTGCATTCACTTAACTGTATGTGACATGTCTTTATCTTCCGGGCTTACTTGAAAACTAACCCTTACACTGCGCATTCATTTCTTGTTAGTCGGAGTCTGGCAAGTCATTAGTTGTTACCATTTCACATTCTTTTGATCAAAAGGTCTTGCATGCTGTGACTTATCACTCAACCATATCATGCACATGATGTCACACCTATAAAGTAAATTTTTTATTGATTTCCTCCCCTAGGGTTTTTGATACTTTTCTCTACGGTATCTGAAGCATAGCAGCTTAATACATTGACAGGAAACCTTCAAGGCAGTGTTTCATACAAGGTCGTTCTGGCAGCAATTTTAAAAGGAAAAAAGCAGCTCTGGTGGTACGATGAAGAGCATTCAGGAGGAAGAACAGAAAGAAGAGGGAAGGAAACAAGAAAACAGTAGTTGCTTATGTGAGGAAACAAAAAAATCAGTTCATAGGAGAGCTAGCACAAGTCATAATTACCTACAGAGCTATGGGGGTTTTCATACAGGCTTGAATTAGAAAAGTCTAAGATGTGAAATGGGAATGGTAAATGAATTTTAAAGAACAATGTCCAAAGCCATACATTTGAAAATACTGGGTTTGGATAGTTGTTTGGTTTGGTTTGTTTTTTAAAGAAAAGGCATAATGATAGAGTGTTTCCTTCCTGACATTACCCTGATTTGTGGGTTTATTTTCTCTATTTTTATAGCTATTTGTTATTTTTCTGTTTCTTTTCAACTATCTGTAGACGACTGTAGATGATTGTCTAAAATAATGACAATAAATGTTGCATAATGTGCAATATGTTTTTATCACACACACATACACATATATATATATATATAATCCTGGATGTGAGCAAGAAGCAACTCTTCAGTAGTACAAAATACCAAGCTTTGGGCAGCTCCATAGCTAAAGCAGAACTGCAGGTTGTGTAGGAGTAGGAGGCCAGACAATAGAGAGATGTGGCCACAAACCCAAGGACATGGTCCGTGACACCTCCATGAAAGTGTTTTGCTTGATATGTGCTGTGCTTTAACATCATGTAGTTTGCTAAAACTGTGTGCTAGATAAAAGGATCCTGCCACTTCTGTCAGATAATGCCAAACACATTTTTCAGATAAACATGAGGGCTACACATTTTCAATCTTGTGTGAAAGCTGGGCTGTATTTCAAAAGGTTCTCAAACTCATTCAGGGCCACAGAAACACCACTGGGATTTGAAAACGTTGAAGAAATGAAAGCACTGTCTCTGTTTGAAGCCAAGCTGTTTTGTAAGTTGCCCTGCATTTATCTTTCCTTTTTTTTTCCTGTGCCAGTTTCTTCTTTAGATCTCATCTTCCACTCTCCTCAAAAGACCATGAGTTTGTAAATCACAGTCCTTTACAAGGTCTCCTGCACTCTCTGAGAGCTTGAGTCTACTGTGGGAGTCGTAAAAACAGCAGGTTGCCTTTCTTGCAGGCCCCTATTTGGAAAATTGCATTGCTATACATTGGGTAGAACTATCAGTCTTCGTCTGGAGCTTTCAGTGTGTATAGCTGAGAAAACAGAAAAATTATTTTGTTATTTGAGCTGCTGAGTGCTCAAGCAGTGAAAAATTATTATGTAAAATTTGCAATATACTGATGTGATCTGCATTTTGATGAATATCCTGGTGTGTGTAGTTCATGCGTACTTTTGCACTTGTGCACTCATACCTTATGCGTATTCCATCATGTGTACCAAATTCTCCAGAATAAAGGAACTAAAAAGTACAGGAGAAATGTGGTCCCTTAAATTTGGAAAATTTCTCACTGTTCAGATTCATGAAATCACTGTATGTGAGACAGAATCATGGAACAGCCCAGACTAAATAGGACTAACCTTTGACAGACAAGGGAGCCTAGGTGAGATTAACTAGCATGCTGTCCAGTTGCATCTTGAATACCTCCAGTGATGGGGATTCCTCTCACCATGTCCCTGGGGAGATTGTTCTGGATAGCTGAATGACATCTTAGTACCAGGTTACGAATAGCCTGAAGAGGAAGCATTCAAGAAGAAATGCTAAAAATTGCCTTAAAGGGAAAGTGGAAGTGCCTTTTCCTTGTTCAGTTTATGTGACACAAGCACCTGAGTGGACCAAATATGGGGTGTCTTGTTACCTGGTGTTTGCTTTTTGAGTGCAGAGAGAATATTTTACAGCTTATAAATCACATTGCAGATTTCACATCAGGCAATCCGGGGTACTGAGAGCTGGTAAAATGCCATCACAGTTGATCAGCAGAATAGAAGTCAAATGGCTGCAGGTAACTTCAGGGGGCTTATAAACTGCAAGGCTGTACTATACACGTTTGCTTTTTAATGCAATAACTTAAATGCAAAGAGGAAACTAATTGTACACGTTCTTGATTTTAGCAGGATTCCAGTGAGAAAACTTTCTGCTGTAGGCTTAAAATTAGTCTGGTTTGACTTGCTACAATCTGTCTTTTCAGATTACATGGAGATGCTTCTGAGACATAAGGAGACTTGCTAAGGCAAAAAGCATTAAGAATTGCATTCACTGCTTCAGGCCAGTGAATGGACATTTTTTACCCTTAGAATTTACTTAGCAGTCTGCACTTTTCACACATGGTGCTCAACTCCCGGGGGATGCTGGTGGTGGAGAAAATGGCCAGGTTTGTGTAAATTCTTGGTCTCCAACTAAAGAGTTGATCTTTCTGAAATATGAAAGATCATTAGAAAGGAGAATCTCTGCTGAATCTTACAGTATTAAAGGTCTATTGTGAAAAGAAAATCGTATCTTCTGTTCATAGTCTTATTTGGTCATAATAGCTTCACGTTCATCAGCCAGATTTCAGAACAGCTTATCTGGAGGTGAAGTCATGGACATTTTTTTTTCTAGAAACCACATTTCTAGATTATGTCAGTCAGTAAAAAAAAATCTGCACCAGGGCTTAGGAACCTCCTTGATGACTGTGTGATGTTGAAGCTCACCCAAGAGGCTTAAAAGGATTTATTATCTCTCAGCTTAGCAGTTTTCAAGGTTCTCGGTGAGGTGAAGGGTCTTTCTAGACAGAGAACTTCTCTAACTGGAGTACATCTCTTCCTATGCCTAAAGGGCTCAATTGTGACATCTGAGATCTAATTTTGCACTGTCGCCCAGCTGCCTCATGTATTGGATTGGGCTTCTTTTAAGAAAATGAATTGCCTTAGGCTGTCGTCCTTAAAATATGACTCTTCCAGATACCAGTTTTCCTTAAAGGAAACAAAGGCTGGTATTGGCTATGTTTAGCAAATGTGTCTCCCAAAAATTCCTGCAAAACCTCTTACTGCAGAAGCGCCCAGCTTCATCCAAAGGCTTGTGGGAGATTTGCTTAGTACTTGAATGGAGATATGAGCTATTTATTAGCTCAGTTTAGTTTTCTACTTTGAAAATCTAAAACCCACAGTGTTAATAAATGCAAGTGATGCATATTGTTCTTCCCATGCTTAACACATGCAAATTGTGCCAAGCAAGTGAAGACTCAGGTCAGCTTCTGGATTCTGTGAACTCTCTTTGGACCAGCTTAGGAAGGGATTTCCAGCAATGTTGCTTGTGGTTGCTCTCTTGGGGATCAAGGAGTAGATTCCCTTTCCTAATATGATTTATCAATCTTGTGCCTGTCTTTAAGCACTTCTAACAAAAATTGTCTCTGTGCTTGTGTTGCTGAAGTATGTATGAATAAGCCTTGTAGCCACTATCGGTCTTGAGACAAATAGGTTGTGTCCAGTGCATGGGTCAGCAACCTTTACAAAAAATAAATGCATAACTTGAAAGGTCCTGCAATTCTTCCCTTGAGCATTTCAGGTACTTGTTTTCTCTTAAGAATATCTTTGAGTCTCCATCCTTTGAGAAAAGCTATAGATTGTTCCACTGAGAACAGTGTTTATGTACTTTGAAAGTTTCCTGGTCTTCAAGTCCTGTGTGTGTAGACTAAATGGTGTAGAGCTGGGTTCTGTAGCAGTGACAGCTCACAAGCAGAACTGTCAGTTTCCACATGAAAAGCAGCAATACCATTAGAAAACATGTAAATTTTTCCAAGTGGCATCTTCATGCTACGAGTAGCCTGTCATGAAGAAGATACTCTTCATGGTTTAGAAATCAGATGAGAGCTTTCTTATCTGTGCCTTACTGAAAAACCACTGGAAGTTCCCCAAATTCCTTTAGGTGACTTCTTAGGAACTCTTGCATTCCTAACATGAACAGGTGAAAACACATTTCTCTGTCTATAGAAATCTCCCATACATCCAGTAGATGTAAATGCCTCTGCTAGGACCTCTAGTCAGAAAGAGCAGCAGGAAAACCTCTTCCTAACAGCAAAGCCTTAGGGGGTTTAATCTTTGCTGCCTTGCTTTGGGTGGCAAGAAGATTTTTAGAGTGGTGTACACCCTGAGTTCACTGGTTTTGTACGAGCAGTTGGGGGCCTTCTCAAATACTTTTTTAAGAATCATCCCAGCACACATTAAAGAAAACAAAACAGAAAACAAAAACCAAACTGTGTGAACTTGTGACTTTGGGCAAACAGATGAGTGTTGACCATCAAAGTCTTCCACATCTAACTTCTTTGCATTTCTACAGAACATCTGCCATTAAGGAAATACAGTGTTCTGTGCTGTATAAACATTCAGCCATGGAAAGATTTTTATACAAGGCACTAGTTATCTCTGAGAGTCCCTTGGGAGCCCAATTCACAGAAACCCATCAAGGAGTTTGAGATGGTTTCAAATTGCCTCAGATGTCATCACTGTTAGAGTCTTCTTCTGGCAAGCCTGAATTATTGCCTCCATCAATTGCAAGCGAAAAGGGATTTTTCGTCTTCTCAACCAATTTAGCTACCAAGTGTAGCTTGACAGCTCCATTCAGGATGCTGATAGCTTTTATTCCGGGCCTCAGAATATGGTGCCCCAGGGAACACTTGGTGAACTAGAGCAATTACAACTTTTAGCTGTGCTTACTTCACTGTTCAGTTTCAAGCAGAGGGCAAGTTTTACCCTGTCATCAGATGACATATTTGTTTTCTGGGGTCTTAGGTCACTGCTATTGGCACGCTGGTGCACACATCAGATTTTCTGGTGTACATGAGTCAGATTATTTCTATTTAGCTTTAATCAAGTGTGAGCACTACAGTTTAGTGTAGGCTCTGGCAAATCTACAGCTATGTTTACAGAGCGCTCTATCTGGACTAATTTTACCCTGCCTCTCAGAGAGCCTGCTTGGCTTAGGTGCCATATTAAGATGCCAATATCATGCCCAGGACCCAGTTTAGCAATTAAGAATTAGTTTGTATGTCTCTAGTAAACTTCATCATGCAGAGTGAAAATTAGCTTGACTCTTACATAGGTTTTATGAGACAAAACTGCTTATTTGGTATTTCTTATTAAGATTGTTTTAGAATTATTCTTCCTGCTGCTTGACGTAGGCATGCATCTTCATTCCAATGAGTACTTCTGAGTTGAAAGCTTCCTGTCATGATGAATTGTCACATGAGTTGCTAGGTAATGTGTTTTGTTCATACTTTTCCTTCCACTCAAGAATATTGGATAGTTTTGACTTTCATGTTCCTTCCTGGCAGTGAATGGATTTAGTAATGGCACTTGCATGAGACGGAAGTTGTTCAGATTTGTAAGTAACTGCTGCTTTCTGAAGCCAACAGATTACATATTATGTGTAACTACCACATACTATATTAAATCTCTCAAGCCTGCCCTTTTGAAGTTAGCTAAACAGTAACCATTTTTCCACTATGACCCAGTTCTGAATTGCTTTTCCTGCTGCCTTGACAGAAGTCTCTGATGTTAGGAGTTCACTAGAAGTCTGTTTTTCATTTTCTTCCCTTTTTCTTTCATCAGTTGACACTGATGTGATTTGGCCTGGTCTTAAATTAGGAATATTACATTCAATCTGAAAATAAACAACTTTAATATATCTTGGTTTTGATAACATATACTTGATCATTAAGAGAGCAAATGGTTAAAAATTTGTGAAGGTGTACTTCATACCTTGGAGCACACAGGGGAAGTTATACAGGGTAGTATGGAGAGCTGCACAGTTTCCCTGAATGAGCCTGCTCCAGTATCAGGAGCTCCGAAATAATTTCAGCAGGGCGCCAGGCTCAGCCTATGAGTATAACACCATCGAGGTGTGACCTGTGGATCAACCAATTGACACATTACTCTTTGGTCTCACCAGATACTTATGTGTGCAGAAGCCCCTGTCTCTTGTGTAGAGTTACCGGCCCATGTGGGCATTCCCAAGAGTTCTCATCAAGCTGTTGAAACACACCCACAGAGAGCTTTCAAGTTAGTCCTTTGCCACCCACACAACAAAGCAGTGCATAACATGTGGTCTGTTACTGTGTGTGATGTCCCACATTAAGTTCACCAAAGTCCCTCCTTTGACTTTCTGTGTGGTGTTCATAAGGAAATAGTAGCACACACAGTAAATAACTTGGAAGATGAGCAGGGGGCAGGTGACAAGAGCACAGGGTTACAACACTTTGAAGACTATGCTGAAATCATAGGATTTGTCTCATATCTCTTTGATCTTTTAATTTCCGTTTTACTGTTTAATCTCACAGTGGTGTGCTCAAAATCATTGGTGATAGTCGTATGAAACATCAGGATGAAGAACAAAGTATATTATGTTCTATCACAAGGCACATATAACTTATTTTAGGCAGCCTGAATGTTATTCTCATTTTCATTCAAACCTCTTTCTGTAATTCTAGCAATGTGAGGAGACATTAGAAGATATTTTTACATAAAGTTTATACCCAGAGAAATATAAAGGGGTGAAGGGAGCAGCTATGAATGTAATTAAGACTTTTAGTGGAGAAATGGTTTAAGCTTGTATGAGCAGAAGGCTTCATAGACCAATGTAGAGCACTGATACCGACTTCCTAGACTTTCCCATCCTAAAGATAAGTTGGGAGCTCAAACTGTGCTCCAGAGAGGTGACAGCAGCAGTGTTAAGGAAAAACTTTCTTCTCTTTTCAAGCCTTCTACTTGAATGTTAGCTGCAGGGGTTTTAATAAAGCCACTGCTGCAGACCAGCTTGCTGGCCTGCTGGGGCAAAGCTGTGAGAGGCGGTGGCAGGAAGGATGAAGAAGTAGCAGCAGTAGGAAAGGGATAAGTGGGAAGAGCCAACAAGAAGAGGCTGGAAGGAATTAACAATAAATTTTTAGCACATTCCTATTGCTCAGTATTGAATTTGTTGCTCTGACATTGAAAGGTGGATAAATCTAAGATTCAGCAGTCCCAGGAAAAGTAGTTTGATATAGCCCATTGAGATTTATACTGAGATGACTTTATAGCATCCTAACAGTTTCAAGAACCTTAAAATTGATGGAAACATTGCTCTTCTTCATTGTTACACTTTTTCAGCTACCAGAGCACTTGGAAATTAACTCAGTGAGACTCAGGAGCAAGTAAGTTTCTCCATATCTAAAGCTGGCAGCCAAATAGGTCATGTGTAACCTAACACAGACTGTACAGGTGCCCTGTTTCTATTCCTGGGCACCAGCTGGGGAAAAAAGAGGCTTTTTCTCTCTTCTGAGGACAGCAGCACTGAATATTGGCAAATAGTGCAACTGAGGAGCAAAAAAAAATGTCAAATTTTCAGGAGTAAAATATTGTGCCCTTTCAAACTCCAGCTCCTTTCTTTCATTCTGAGAAAACTGACTTTAGGTGCTGTTTCATGACAATAGGCTCACTATGTCCCTGACAATCGTTGCAATGAGATTGTTGCATAGTTTCTGTTAATAATCACCCTCCCAGTCAAAGTAAGTGAAGAAATGGACTAGTACATATATTGTGAGACTTATGCACCTGGTGATGCAGAAATTGCAATTATTTTCCAGCCAACTTATAGCTGTTAGATTGAATGAGCTGAGAGGTGAAAAGTAAATGGGGGGCTGAGAAGGAGTGTGATCTGTTACTGTCAGCTTGAAGCCTGAGACCTAGTGAGCACCCTGCTATTATCTTATCTTGGTATTTCTTAGTACTTACTAGCTTGGATGCTGGGATTGCCACTAAGGAGGAAGTCTGTTTGCTGCTTGCAGGGTCTGTGGGGAACTCAAAACTCTCACACCTTTTGGCCTGTGGTGAAACAGGAGATGTAGATTGCTGTTTTCTTTACTCCTCTCTGTTGGAGGGTGCAAGCCTTTATAGTCAGCTGTTTCTTCAGGCCCAAATTTTTGGTACTGTATACCCAGGCCTCCATTTTTTATGCTGTACTTGTAAATTCAGTACCTGCATCTGCTGGTTTCTTATATATTCAGTATTTTAATCACTAAGCTTTCCAGAACTGCCAGTTGAAATTCTATGAGGGAGGGCTTGAAAATCAGTAAATATAAAGTAGCATTTTATTGCTCTTTATCTATTCATTTTGTCATCTTGTGACTGAATCCCAGAGTGCACATGCATCGAGTTTTTGACCTTTCCCCCTAGCCAACAGTACTAGGAATGGTTTTAAAGGTATTTCACATTCTCACAGGGATGCATCAGCCATTGTGGTGGAAGCAGAATAGCAGATGTCTTGAGAATCTGCATGAAATTGAGAGAATTGACAATGCTGTAGATCTCCCTCAAAGTCTGAGCTTAATGAAACCGATATGATTCTTCGCACAAAGATTTCATTGTTTTTATTGCTGCTCTGGGGTTTTTTGAAGCCAAAAGCATATGCTTCTTTTTGGTAGTATGTCACAATATCCATTGATACTTCTCTCTCCTTTGTAAACTAGCTAGTGGGTAATTGTTTTCTTTTTATTTCAAAAATCTGTGATTTCCAAAGGTACACCTCATAGACACCCACATATTGTAAGCAAGAGCATTCCCATAGGATGCTCTTCTTGCCGTAATATACCCTGCGTGTCTACTTTCTTACCAGACATGACAGTTTAATTGCTGAGACAGTATGGTTTTGAGGCTATGACAACAGAGCGGGAGTCAAGCCTACCAGGTTATAGCAGCCCAGAGAAGTTCAAACAGCCATGTAGCTGCTCCGCCTTAGGTCATAGCCTAGCAAATGGAAGAGGGTTCAGTCTGTAAACTGTAACCCTGTTCAGCTCAGCCGAGCCCCTCAACAAATGCATGGTGGTCTGCACCCAACTTTGAGCATAAGCCCCAAGATTCTCCTGCCAGCCCTGTCACTAGTGCCATCTGGCCAAAATTACTGCTGTGTCTTTGGTGTTTGATTGTCCCCACCTGCAAAAGGGAGACTTTATTCCTTCTTTGCAAAGGGGTAGAAATGTTCACTCTCATTTTAGGTGTGGTAAAACACCCATATGCATGCATGCATACATATATGCCTATGCAATACATGTACATACATATATTCACACACAAAGTGTCTAGTATTCCAGGATTCATTTTACTCAAAGATTGAAAGTCATAACTCCAGGTTTGGGTTTTTTTTTTATATTTCTGAAGTAACAATAAATCCTGCCTGATTCTGAACTCTTATTTCTCAGGCCCCAAATCACCATCCATTTATCTTCAAATTTCATGCATTTTGTGATGAGGAGTGTTCTGAATTTCCAGACAGCTTCCATAAATTATTTGGAACTGCAAATGCCATGTTAAAAAAAAGTAAAAGTAAATAAACCAAGCATCTCTGCTGGTGAAGGAGTCCTGGGAATAAAAGCAAAAGGGCTTGTGCTCCCTCTTTTGTCCATGGCATGGTTAGAACATCTCAAAGCTCAGAATAGCCAAATCTTTGGCATAACAGAATGTTGAGAGGGTTCTCATGTCAAGAGACTTTTCATACTTCAGGAATAAAGCTTTTTTCACAGCCACAGTCTAAGGTCAGGGAGAGAAAAGAAGGCAGCTTTCTTGCGAAGAGTTTGCTAGCATTTGAATTGATCTGCCAAAGGAGTAGTCAGTGCATATGGATGTTTAGTTCAACATATCCAGGTAGGCACATATTAATAGAATTCCACCAGTTGCAACAGGAGTCTGCAGAGCACAAGCTCAGATTAGCTGAAGCCTCTGAATCTTTCATCTTACATCTGATCTCCTTCCCGTCTTTTTGAACTGCGTTTTTTCTAATCTTGCAGTTCTTTAAAATAGCTGTGGTGTTTGGTGAAGGAAGGGCTCACACATTAACATTTCAAATACTTAAAAATCCCTTAAAACTGAAGAAAGTAAGTTGCACTCTGGAGTGGAGGGGAGCAAGGACTGCCAAGTGCTGTGTTACCTCAGCTTCTTGAACTGGGAATGCTCCCACCCCTCTGGCAGAAGTGGCAAAAGTCCTGGAGAGTCACACTGACTCTTTATGGTGAACACTGGCACAGATTTCCCAGAAAGGTTGTGGACCCTCCATCCCTGGAGATATTCAGAAGACATATGGATATGGTCCTAGGAAACTGGCTCTGGCTGACCCTACTTAGCAGGGGTCAGACTACATGATCTCCAGATCTCCCATTCTACCTCAGCCCTTCTGTCAGTCTCTGATTAAGGTGGCCTTTCACATGTTGGACTTAGTGACCTAACTCAAGCCCTCCTGGCTGGAAACGATACCCAACAGATTTGTCACCAGAGTGAGGACAATGTATGGGCCCAGAAGTGCTGAGATAGAGCAAGTCAGTGCTTAGCAGTGTTCAGCAACGTTGTTCACGTGCTGCTTACAGCCAAGGCATGGCTACCAGTGGTGCTGCTCACAGTCCTGCATCATGCTGCCATCTCCTGGGATAGCCACTCCATGACTCCTCCCGCCTCAAGCTACCTGGAATCTCCTGCTTGCTCTAGTTCCTTGTGATATTGATGAAATGACCACAGTATGCTGAACTTCACTGGAATTCTTTCACTTGTGTTACTAGTTTTGGGAGAAATTTCAGGGTTTTTTTGATGGTTATTACCTATACCTTCCTCACTGGGCTACCCTGAAATTTTGCAAGTGTTCTGTTATGGAACAGAAGTGACCTTCTTTGGTGTTATACTATGTATAGAGTGACTGCTTGTGTTTTCTCACCAGATTTTTTTGCAGTTAGAAGTGAGTTGCTTGTAAATTCCAGAACTCTTCTATGTGGAGAGATTAAATCTGGATCTGTACTTGTATATAGATCTTTGTGACCTGTTGTAGTCAGGTTAATGTAGTTTGCTTGAATGTTTCTTTTGCAACATCCTTTCCTTTGAAGTTCCAAAATCCAGCAAGTTCATTTATTCTCCAGGGAGTTTTCCTGTTTCCCAGTTTATCATGGAGAGTCCTAACTGCCAGGTACTGCTGCAGCCTTAGGAGTTTTCCAGCTCTGGAAGAATCTGGCTTCTGAACTGAGGTCTCTGGAACTCCAGGAAGGAACTTACTGCTAAAATGTGTGAGAAGCAGCTTCTCCAATGTCCAAGAAGATGCTCGGTTGTTAAACTAGTCTTAGGGAAAATCAGTTTCCAGGACTGGAAGGCTTCATTGACACAAATAAAGGTTGAGGGGTTGATAGGATTAGAAACTGTATTTGAACACAAGGTGGCACTGCAGGAATTAATTTTATAATGTTTAATTCATTTTCTGAGTTGATGCTTTTTTTGTCGTGCTCTTAATAGGCACACAGAGAGTATTTCTGCGTTCGCATCTGTGCTTTCAGGAATTGGTATGGGCATATTTCCTGTAAAATTAATAGGAATCAACCGCAGAACCGTGGCTTAGCTGATCACAGGCTCTACAATTTCTGCCCTGAAGGAACTGAACAAACACAATGCAAATACTAAGCCCTTCCCCACCCTGTGGGGTTGCTTTCTTTGTTTAAAAAAATTTGAAAATTTAGAGTCTGAGTAGTACCTAGGGTGTTGACTAACTTACTGACTTGCTAAGGTTGGCTTCACTTTAATGTACTTTATCATCCATCTCCTGTTCCTTTCTGTATTGCTTTGTCCTAAGCATAAAGTATAATATCGTTAGGCCAGTGGCATTATTGGCATTCTACTTTTTATAGTGCCTCAAAGGGCTATCCAGTATGTGATTGGACTTCCAGCATCTATTAAAATATACATCAGTTGCAAGTAAAAACCCATGCTTTTAGATATTGCCAGTCTCAACAAGTTTATCTCAAGGACAATATTTAGTCAAGTTGTGCTTGCCAGTTAAAACGTCTGTAATCTGAAGGTGAACTTACTTTATTGGTAACTTGGGTCTGGTGATTTCATATCTCTTTAGTTAGAAATGTAGTGGGACAAGGTGTTCCATTGACTTTACAGCAGATTTTTCTGTAGAGATTCCCTTTCTTTCATTGCTCTTTCATTTTCATAAGCATGAAAACATTTGTGAAAATGTATCTGGTCACTGTTTTCCTTGTTGGATATCGTGAAATGTAACCATGCACATGCAGCATTTGAACTGGGGAGGTTCCCAGTATTTTTTCTCAGTGTTTTCACAAATGCTGCTCTGATTAATAGAAGCTGGAATCCTATCACCAGCCACAAGCACTCAAAAGCCATGAATTGCCATTCACAGTCAAGGCATTATCTCACAAAACACAATATGCTTATTTCTTCTTATGGTCCTGAGTATACATATTGTCACTGTGCTTTTTGAGCCTGGTATCTAAGGACACAAAGTTATGCTTAGATCGTTGGTTCAAGCCTTCTTTTCACAGTGTCATGGTCTATAATAATTCTTGTTGAAAAATCTTAAAATGCTCATGTGATCAATTATCCAAGAGCTAGAACTTTAGCAGAAGAAAATATGTGATAAAGTAATATCTGTTGGAAACATGGTCAGGATTTTGTTCACACAACTGCCATACCACTGAATTGTGGAGTTGTGAGTTTCTCTGTGTCTTTTTAATAAGATGTTTTGCCACGAGTGATTGCCTTGAGACAATTAGAGGGTACTTTAATTCTCCATAGTTTTTTAGTCCAACAACTTTCTGTGCTGCCTGGCAATCATGGCATCACACAATACTGATATCTGCAGAATGGCTAAAAGCAATGCCCCTTGTCATGTGGTGCTACTGGGGAAGAGCAGGGTCCAGCTTTGTTCTTATTTTAGTCTATGGTTTCAAAATATGTCAATGAGTACATGTCAGATAATTATATCAGTCAAGTTTTATATGATTTTTAAATAAAAGCGTACATAAAAAATTATCTATGGTACTCCCCAAGGAAGTTTGAAGGCTGACCATTGATCCAGAAGGCTTGGGGTTATCTGGTCTTTACTGCTCTTTCTTGAAAGTATCTCTAGTTTTAACAATGTTTCATAATCTGGGAAGAGAGACACTGTATAAGGAGCTGCTGAAATAGCCCAATTCAGTCCTAGTGCACTGCTTCACCAAGTCTCTGCCAGAGCCTGTCATACAAGACCCTCAAAGCCATTCTCAGCTATGGCTGATCACAAAGTCAAAACTTGTAGGTGTCTCCAGTCCATGTCCATATGTAAAGCCACCAGCATGCTGAGAATGTCTCACAACCAGAAGGCAGCACAGAGACTTCTGTCAATAAATAGTCTTGGTTCCGTGGAAAGCTGTAAAGTGAAGAAATTGAGAGAAGTTTTCTCCTGAACATAAACGGGCTTGGGAGATCTGAATGTAGATAGCTGGTTTGGAGCAAGGATTTGAGTGTGATACTCACTATCTCTGCTGAGTCTTCTGATCCTTAAAGAAACACACATCCTTACATCATTGGTTGAGTTCTACAACTTGTCTAGGAACCCCCAAAATTCTGGCTCACTGGCAAGGCTGCCACTTCACAGGGCAAGTCTTGCTTTGGTGTTTAAGGTCATGCTGGTTCTCTGAGCAGCTAATTTGGTCTGAGGTGGCACTAATCCTGAGGACACCTGAGAATAGCTCAAGATCCTGTGACAGTGAAGCAGCAGTTTTGAAGGTGGTAGTGGTACCAAATAGATGTATAAACTCCTTCTGTGTTCTTTTTATTTTTATGGTCTGGGCTTCAGTCCCTAGGAAATCATTTATCCTGCAGATGTCAGCTCTGTAACACATGCTGGGAAGGCTTGGATGAACTATAGTTTATAAAGACAATACAGATTTTGGACTGATTCATAACTGAATAGTTACAAAGTTTTTTTCTCAAACTACTTTGAAATATGACAGCAGCAGAACTAAAAAGAAACATAAAAACTGTTTCTGGTTTGTTTTTTTATTTTATTTTACTATCTTCTAATAAGTTAAAATTCAATCTGGAGAAATTTGTATATATTTACTAAAACTTAACTAGGAAAGCCCTAGTCACTAGTGTGCCCAAGTGGCCAAGAAGGCCAATGGCATCCTGGCCCGTATCAGGAATAGTGTGGCCAGCAGGACCAGGGAAATGATTCTTCCCCTGTACTTGGCACTGGTGAGGCCACATCTCAAGTGCTGTGTCCAGTTCTGGGCCCCTCAATTTAGAAAGGACACTGAGGTGCTGGAGCATGTCCAGAGAAGGGCAACGAGGCTGGTGAAGGACTGAAGCACAAGTCCTGTGAGGAGTGGCTGAGGGAGCTGGGGTTGTTCAGCCTGGAGAAGAGAAGGCTCAGGGGAGACCTTATCACTCTCTACAACTCCCTGAAAGGAGGTTGTAGCCAAGTAGGGGTCTGTCTCTTCTCCCAGACAACCAGCAGTAGGACAAGGGAGCACAGTCTTAAGCTGCACCAAGGGAGATTTAGGTTGGACATTAGGAAGAAGTTTTTTACAGAGTGAGTGACTGGGCATTGGAATGGGCTGCCTAGGGAGGTGGTCATCACTGTCCCTGCAGGTATTTAAGAAGAAACTGGATGTGGCACTTGGTGCCATGGTCTAGTAGACAAGGTGGTGTTAGGTCAAAGGTTGGACTCATTGATCTCAGGGGTCTTTTCCAACCTAGTTGATTCTGTGATTCTGTGAAATGAATCATCTTGGCTCTGGGTAGGGGAGTTGATGATCTTGAAAGTCCCTTTCAACTCAAACCATTGCATGATTGTATGATTCTGTGGTATCGAGAGTTGAAAGTGACTTTGGGACAGTATCATATTGAGAATGTAACAAAAATACTTAAAAAATATTTACTAAGTTGTTTTTCTTATTTTCCTAACAAATTAGGGATGTATTCCAATTATTTACACTTCATGCTGTAGAGAATTGTCTAACTTTACTGTTGGTCATAGTAACCACCAAGTTAAATTAATATACTGTACATATAGTTGCAGCAGTCATCAGTTTAAGACAGTTTTGTAGCTATTAGGTTTCGTTTACCATTTGATACTACCTAAAGCAGGTAAGAGTTTCATGTGGCATTCATTTCAATGTACAACCTCTTCTCTACAAGGAGGCACCTGGTGAGTAAATAAAACTCAAAAAGTCATAGTGGTAGGCTTAATTTTCAGGAATTCTTAAAAATTATAGATAAAATTCCAGCAAACAGAACTTCATATGAGAGTGCCTGGAAAACAACAGAAAAGATTGTCAGTACAAAGGGGTGAATTCCTTTTTTTCCTGGTTTGGACTAGCAGGTGCAATAGGTGGCAGGCAACAAGAGAAGCGTATTATTGTGGCTTAATGAACCAGCAATAAGTACCATGTGCACAACTGCATATTAAAGCAGTTTGACTGAGTTCTAAGCTAATGCAATTTGTCTTTATGAATACATAGAAGGCTCAGCGCCATGACCGTGAGGTGGGAAGCACAGTACCTCCGTGGGCACAGCTGGTGACCATTAGTCTTGAGCATCCCTTGCACTGAGATGGTACCCAGACCTTGTACCTATGATTGCACTGAAGTGGGTCTTGCCTGGAGCATTTCTGGTTATCAGAAAAATGTCATAATGAAAATCAAAATTGTATGAAGCTTGCTAATGATAACTCAGTGGATCTCAGCTTTTTTTATACAAGTGCAGTAGCATAAATAGTATGAATACATTCCACAGGAACAAAGGCTTTTAAAAATAAATATTTACAGTTACATCTTGAAAGCTTTTATTAAGTAGCTGATGGAGAAGGATCTGTCTGAATTTTTGTAGGCAGAAAAAAGTCCACTGATGCCTCTGTTGACTTACACAAGTAGAAACTGTCAGGTCTTATCTGAAATGCTCAGTGATGTAAAGATTTCTTTGTTTTAGTCTATCTGTGTAAAGAAAAAATGATCAAATATAAGCCCAAGTCTCATTCCTCAATGATAGATTTTCTCTGCTTTGTTCATGGCAAATTAAAAAGATATTTGAAAGCAGGAAGGTTTGAGTTGATTTGGAAAAANTCTTAAGCTGCACCAAGGGAGATTTAGGTTGGACATTAGGAAGAAGTTTTTTACAGAGTGAGTGACTGGGCATTGGAATGGGCTGCCTAGGGAGGTGGTCATCACTGTCCCTGCAGGTATTTAAGAAGAAACTGGATGTGGCACTTGGTGCCATGGTCTAGTAGACAAGGTGGTGTTAGGTCAAAGGTTGGACTCATTGATCTCAGGGGTCTTTTCCAACCTAGTTGATTCTGTGATTCTGTGAAATGAATCATCTTGGCTCTGGGTAGGGGAGTTGATGATCTTGAAAGTCCCTTTCAACTCAAACCATTGCATGATTGTATGATTCTGTGGTATCGAGAGTTGAAAGTGACTTTGGGACAGTATCATATTGAGAATGTAACAAAAATACTTAAAAAATATTTACTAAGTTGTTTTTCTTATTTTCCTAACAAATTAGGGATGTATTCCAATTATTTACACTTCATGCTGTAGAGAATTGTCTAACTTTACTGTTGGTCATAGTAACCACCAAGTTAAATTAATATACTGTACATATAGTTGCAGCAGTCATCAGTTTAAGACAGTTTTGTAGCTATTAGGTTTCGTTTACCATTTGATACTACCTAAAGCAGGTAAGAGTTTCATGTGGCATTCATTTCAATGTACAACCTCTTCTCTACAAGGAGGCACCTGGTGAGTAAATAAAACTCAAAAAGTCATAGTGGTAGGCTTAATTTTCAGGAATTCTTAAAAATTATAGATAAAATTCCAGCAAACAGAACTTCATATGAGAGTGCCTGGAAAACAACAGAAAAGATTGTCAGTACAAAGGGGTGAATTCCTTTTTTTCCTGGTTTGGACTAGCAGGTGCAATAGGTGGCAGGCAACAAGAGAAGCGTATTATTGTGGCTTAATGAACCAGCAATAAGTACCATGTGCACAACTGCATATTAAAGCAGTTTGACTGAGTTCTAAGCTAATGCAATTTGTCTTTATGAATACATAGAAGGCTCAGCGCCATGACCGTGAGGTGGGAAGCACAGTACCTCCGTGGGCACAGCTGGTGACCATTAGTCTTGAGCATCCCTTGCACTGAGATGGTACCCAGACCTTGTACCTATGATTGCACTGAAGTGGGTCTTGCCTGGAGCATTTCTGGTTATCAGAAAAATGTCATAATGAAAATCAAAATTGTATGAAGCTTGCTAATGATAACTCAGTGGATCTCAGCTTTTTTTATACAAGTGCAGTAGCATAAATAGTATGAATACATTCCACAGGAACAAAGGCTTTTAAAAATAAATATTTACAGTTACATCTTGAAAGCTTTTATTAAGTAGCTGATGGAGAAGGATCTGTCTGAATTTTTGTAGGCAGAAAAAAGTCCACTGATGCCTCTGTTGACTTACACAAGTAGAAACTGTCAGGTCTTATCTGAAATGCTCAGTGATGTAAAGATTTCTTTGTTTTAGTCTATCTGTGTAAAGAAAAAATGATCAAATATAAGCCCAAGTCTCATTCCTCAATGATAGATTTTCTCTGCTTTGTTCATGGCAAATTAAAAAGATATTTGAAAGCAGGAAGGTTTGAGTTGATTTGGAAAAAGTAGAACTCCAGACTATAAATAGTAATTTCAATTGATTTGTACTAGTTATCTGCTTTTGGTACATTACTTCAAAAGAGGAAAACTGAAGTGTAAGTTAGAAAAAGCTCCATGTTTCAGGAAATAAGCCAGTCACTTTTTGATGAGTGGAGACAAAATTTCTCATGTAGTCAGACACTTCTGCAGGTGTCCTAAATGACCCTGGTGAGACATCTCTCTGCAGCCTGTTGTAGTGCCACTATACTGTACCTGGGCTCCTTTCTAGGGGCATGCGCTAGCCCAAATGTCAGCCACTATTAAGTGCTCCCAGCCAAAGGAATTGGAGTTCGACCCATGCCCTGACTTCTTCCAAGTCCTGAACATATGCTTCCATAGCATGTTTAAGTAAAGCAGTTGATGCTTTACAGGATTTTGACATCCATATTTAGATTGAAGTATAGCAGCACTCTCCCTGTTTCAAGGATACTGTTTCTTTCTCTTTTTCTTTTGGGCATTTCTGCACTGACCTTTCTACCCACGGTTTATGTGTCCTGGAAGGATAGAGCAAGATTTGCTTCTTGTAACATTCTTCCATAATATTTGGGCACACTGCAGCTTAAAAACAACAACAACACCAAAAAAACCCCAACCAAACCAAACCAACAAACAAACCCAAACACACAACCCCCCCCATTTAAAAAATCCTATGAAATTACAAAATAAATTAGTAAAATTATGAATTTCTTAAAACAATATAAAGCATTGTCCAGAAAGACTGAGAAGTTCCCATCAAGGCAATATGATCATGGTTCACTCCAAGTTTTTTTCCTTTAGAAGTCAAAGCACCTATCTTATATCATATATTTAGATCATTTCAAGAAGCTTCGTCATCTGATGACACTCTTAGTCATACTTTTTAGTTTTAGATAGTTCTGCAAGGAGCAGGGAGTTGGAATTGGTGATCCTTATAAGTCACTTCCAGCTTGAAATATTCTATGATTCTATATTTAACAGAAAACATTACAAATTTATAGCTGGAAAGGTACTGCTAAACAAAGGGAGGAAGACAGTGGCTCTTTCACATAGCTCTTAGGCTGCAAACCGTTGGAAGGTAGAGGGATATAACCAGAGATATCACTCTATATTTGCTCTCTCTCTCTCTTTTACTCCTTCCCAGAGCTCCTTTGCACAAATTAGGTACCCAAAGACACGTACAGATGGGTACACACATGTGCATGATACATACTGACCAGTTTTGTTTAGTGTCCTTGTTTCTGTTTTTCATGTGTGTAGCACAACCACAGACCCCCATTTCCCTAAAAGCTGCTCTGCCTCACAGCAATATCAATGTTTTAATTGTACAAGCAGTAATATGTGAATTGATTTTTAAACAGTGTTTTGCCAAGCAGCTTCTTAAGGTCACAGTACATTCCTATTTGGAGTTTGAAGTGGAAAAACTTTAAATGAAACCTAAAATAAAAATGAGTAAGATTCCTACTTTAAATAGTTGAATTACTGCAAAATTTGTCCAAGGGGTTTTATTTCAGTTACCATTTAAAAAACCCAATCATTTCTCAGGAATAGCATTGTAGTTGTGACTTCTTATTAGCAGCATGCCTATGGTGAATGGTACACAGTGATTCTGTTTCTTGTAATGTGAGAGAGAAGGTCTTAATACTTTGTGTTTCTTAATAAACACTAGGCATTGGTTTTTGTATTGGAAGAATTTGTGTTCAGTGGAATGACACAAAGGATCACAACCCGTTAATGTATTCCCATCATTTATTGATCTTATTACTGAAGTCTCTGGGCATTTACAATCTTACTTTACTGGAAGAAAAGAGATGGAATAATCAAGGTATTTCTAAAAAGTCTCATAGGAGATTATCTTCCAGGAACATAATACAAGGTTATTTTATGAGCAATTTGACATGTGCAGACACTGACAGAACTCAAAATCCTGAAAACCTTATTCACATTAGTAGGAGCTCTTCTGATTATCTTCACTGACACTGTTGACTTCCATCAGTGTTTGTGTAACTTTTGCCCCTTGCAAGCCAAAGAGAGAGCAAATATGAATTTACAGAGGAGAGAGGCTAGACACGATAAACTTTTTGCCACATCAACATCATCTGAACACTGCATGCATTGGGACACAGGAGATAGAGGAGGTGGTTCTGGGGACCTGCACTTACACTTTGTCAGGGGAATTGCTGCCAGAGACTTAAAAAAGTTTTGGATTAATAAGATCTGTGTGTAATTTTTGACTACACCAATTTCAAGCAATGAAGCCCGTTCCAAGGCAATATGATTTGCAGCCACTATACCACCCTTTCTCTCTAGTGAAACAAAATGTTTCAAACCTTGTTGGCTGTAGCTGGCTGAGTATTCAGTCATCTTAACTCCTTATGGACTTTTTGCTCTAAAATTGAGAAAAAGAGTATCAGAATTCCAGCCAAGAACCTTGTTACAGCCAGCACTGCTGAAAACGCAACCTCTTATTGAGGAGTGATGGTAGAAAGCCAGGACTCTACCTCTCCTTGTAATCTGTGTGGCTCAGTATCCAAGCCTCACACTGCCTGTCAATGCAGCTCCCTAGTGCTGCAGCACAGCAAAGCACAGCATCTGCAGCATAAAAATGGGGTCAGCTCTCGAATGAACTTAGCAAGTGTTTGTTGGTCTTTAAGAGGGAAACAAGCAGCATGAACAACCCAGAGCTGTGCTTTTATCCCTGGGAGAGCAGACCAAGATAAATTATCTGGAGGAATCTCACAACATAAGCTGGAACTATTCAGCAAAACTAGAGAGTATTCAGACCCAACTGCTAGAGCAATAATGATTAGCCCATTTTTGCTGAGATGTCTACTGAATCCATACATCTTGAATCGGCAATCAGTTTGGGGAGACTTTGAATCATAGTTAGTAATTAGATGTGTTTGGGTAAT
Organism: Sclerurus mexicanus; assembly: GCA_013396755.1. Taxonomy (NCBI): domain Eukaryota; kingdom Metazoa; phylum Chordata; class Aves; order Passeriformes; family Furnariidae; genus Sclerurus; species Sclerurus mexicanus. Next base: position 346,067 of record VWZF01003842.1, read on the forward strand.
CCGTACACCCTAACAGCAAATTTATATCATCCATAAAAATGAACAGCATAAAAACTGCTTCATCTGAAGAGCTGTACTGATATTATAGCTGATTTGGTTTCGAACCAGTCAGACACTCTTCGGATTATAAAAAGTGAGGAGACCCATCTTACTATTCCTTACAGATAGTCACTCACCTCTCAGGAAAGCGAGGGTACATTTCTTTCACACAAACAGAATAAAGTTTCCATTCAGTGCCATGCATTCCTTAGGATATTGCAGACCTCTTTCTTTCCCCTCTAAGGTCTTAGAAACTTATTTTTCTGCCTTATAGAAAGTAGATTTTGACTTTGGTGCTTTGACAGTGTCAGCATTTTTCACTGCCATTTCAACAACTTTCTAAACAACTATAAGATTATAATGTAATCATCCTATTCTTTTTTGCTCCCAAGACATTGACATCCTATTGTATTTTCAATTTTAAATGCGAATGTTTTTCCACCATTCACACAGGCATAAGTGCACAGATTGATGTGTTTGTATACTGGTATGAACTCATAATGAAAGAGGAGCATGTGCATGGATCTGATTATTCCATCTCAGTTGGCAGGGAGGAGGAGTAGTTCTTAAAATTGTGCTTGTCATGTAAGTCTATTCAGCAGGTTTTCCAAAGTACATAGAGAGCAATACTGCAGTATCTTTGCTGTTATTGACAATGAAGATTTGTTTTGAGGAACTGGCCTATAACAGGCAACTGAGAGGGTAAAATAGTAAAGAAAAGTGAAAAAGGAAAAAATTTTAGAATGGGAAAAAACTGTACAGCTTCAAAAGTGAGAGTGCAAAGTACACTTTTGGTTGATGATTTTAAAGAGCAAGATCCTGTTGGCTCTTGTTCCAGTATATTTGCTTTAATCCTCAAAGTACTGAGTTGAGAGGAGGTGCGGGAGAATAAAAGAATGTGAATTAGAAACTCTTAAGAAGCCTTTTAAAGTGGTTTACAAGATATATTTGAATTTCCCTACCCTAGAACTTTCTGAGTGTCATGGATTTGTTTTCTTTTCTTTCACAATCTTCCTTAGAAGCTGTTCTGTTAATTAGGTAAAATGTTAACCTTTTTAGCACTGTACTGCTTCTGTTCTTATGACTCGTTACGCTTTCCATATCACTTAATTTACACTATTTAAGAATTTTTGCTAATATTGATTCTTTTATATGGATAGTCCCTTGCCCACATCACATCAAATTAAGAAGTCTTGTCTTAGGTTGAACTATTTCATTATTCTTTCACATCAGATTCCAGTGGAGTTGTCTTTTACAACTCTTAGGGAGCTCATTCTCCAGGGATCATGATATCTGAGGGGTAAGCCACCTGGACGTATTCACAAAGCAGACTCAGTAGGTAAATGCTGTGGTAGCCAAACATTTTCCCCCAGAGAGCTGGCATCCTGTGCACCTGTGCTGTTTTGCCCACAGCTACGTGTGTTTGTGTGTTTGCATGGGCAAAGACAGGTTTCATACCACGTTGCGCACTTTGCAATGAGTTTGTGTTGTTGACAGCCTAAGTCAAAATGGAGATACAGAAGTGGAGGGCCTCCGAAGCATCTCAAATAACGAGGCAACATCTGTGCTCATTTCTGCAGTCTCCAGGCATGTGAAGGACTGCCAGATGTGCATGAAGTGTTAAGCAGCTGGTGAAACTTCCAGAGCAAGTGCTGTTCTTGAAAAGCACAACTGGGATGGACGGTTTCACTCAAACTAAAGGGTGGCTGATGTAAAACTAAAACTACATATGAATGTAGAGCAACTCTTTGAAATTTACATTGTGATTTCTTGCTTTCACACCCAAATTGCATTATAGAAAGCCCTTCTCTTGTAAGTTTTAAAAGTTTATCAGCAGTAGGAGATTTTTTTCAGTGGCACAATTTATGCCATATTTAAATGTTTCATCTGTCTTTATGAGAGATAACTAGGAAATACTTTATGTGCTTGAATATTGTACCTTGGAGAAGTTACTGTCAGAATTAGTAAGTCTTAATAATATGTATTTCAGAAAGGACAGTAGGAATTAATTTATTTCCCTGAATGTGCATTAATTTCTGGTGAGTAATGCTTCATACTCACAGAGTAATTAGTTGTATTCTTCCATCTCTCACATTTATCATCATTAAACTCACAGCCAAGTGCCAAGCTTATTAAGATGTATTCATATCATGGCAGCTTCTTTGACAAAACTGTCCACAAAGCACTGCAAGCTTCTGATTGACTCTAATCAGTGGTTATTAATGAGACTTTCAAATACTTCTTTCCATTGCTTTGGAAGACATTTCAGCACTCTATTGCTTCATTTTATTTGAAATCTTAACTTTTTAACAATATAAGACAGAGATGCCAATCCTACCATTTAGAGGGTTTTCTTAAAGATGTATAGACCTTCTTCCTGTAACGCCATGAGCATAAATTCAATGTGTTTAGCATAACATCTAAGAGAAATGGGAATGTGTGGGAAGTGTAACCTCTTGTGACTTGTGCAGTGTGTTAGAACAATGGTGTGAGGAGCCTTTGGAGAACAAGGGCTACCTGGGGTGTACCAAGGATCTGGACAGCAAAATTGACATCTGCTACCATCTTAATAGCAGCTGGTCAGCTGAGAATATCTGATAAAATCATTTCATGTCACAAAACCAAAACACCTTATGCAACAGAACATAGGTACTTCTATTCTGAAAAAAATATATTGTTTTACTAATAGTGAAGTGTTTCCTTTGATTTTGCTTCTAAGTTTAGTGTATTTTTTACTGCAGGCATGGTATTGATTGATGAGACTGTTTAAACCAAATTCATATCATTTAATTGCTTTTCAGCTTGAGTTCAAAATTCTTGAACAGTTTTGGAATTGTTTTATTCTCTTTCTCTGAGCTTCAGAGTGTGTACGCGACTCATTTGGGCATTGATACTTCTTGACCTCTTTTTACTCCATGTAGTTGCAGGATGAAGTTGCCTCATTACTTTGCTTGTGCTGACCCAAATATAGCTCTGAGTTCCAATCTCCAAAGCTTTTCATATCAGGCTGTTTTTCAGGTTGACAGTAATTTTCTTTACCTACTTAAATTTTTAATATTTAATAAATCATAGAAATGCTAAAAATAGTTCAGGATTTTAATGGCCATTTGAAAGCAGAAAGACCATTGGGAGAGCCATTTCACTTAAGGCCATGTGACTTTCATAAAATGTTAATCACATGGGACAAGATCCAGTCTGCCTACCCAGCTCTCATCTAGGTATTGCAACTTTCCATCTGACTGTCTAGCCTGGATCTGAATTTTAGATGTCTAGTGCATAAAGTCTCCTAAAATAAGCACCTGCATTCCATGTCAAATGAATGGAAATCTCCAAAGTGCTCCAGAGAGGGAACCTGTCTGCTTGAAGACAAGCATCTACATATGTATTTATCTCTCAGCTCAGCAATTGAATTGAAAAGGTAAATTTTGCTTTAGTAACTCAGTAGGTAATCTCTCACCAGGTGCAAAAATGAAATAAGCAAATGCTTATGCAACAGTCCCACCACTGGCATGTGTAGAAGAGAACATAGGATTTGATCTGTCCAAAATTCCACTTAGAAACATTGCCAAGGGCATTTTATCCTATGCCATTTTTGGCATAGGCAGTTCAAAAATAGGTTTTTTTTGAAAACTTGCTTTAGCTGGAAACTAGATAAACCAGGATAGTTTCTTCTTAGAGAACACATTTGCCTCATTTTAAAGGTATCTTTTAAGGATAGCCTTTTTAAAGTATTATTTATAACAAATGAGCTATTTAGCAGCAATGGGCTAGTTTAGCAGCAATACCTATGCATGTGACCTTCACCTTAAAGATGTGGAGGTTTTTTGTAGTGGTCCAAAGGGAACACTGTCAGCAATCAGAGTTCCATTCATACAATAGTTTCTGATCGACAAAAAAGATGTAAGAGTCTTGTTAGTGTTATAAGATTGTAATTTAAAAGTATCTTTTCAGTAATATTTTCCAATTAGAGATACAAGAGTCCTTTCTCGAGAAGTGACAAGGGAAAAATAGATAAACTTTCAAAATACAAACAGGAATCTTAAAAGAATTTCGCATCTTGGGGTTATGAGGCAAACCTATTTTTTGAAAGATGAACAGCATAGTTTCCTAAGTGAATTATTTTGAATAGATTTCAGTTTGACATAGGTTAATATTACTGACTTCAGTCTGAAGTCATCCAAAAAAGATTGAGTCCAAAGAACAAATTTGAGTTTTAGAATAAATAATAGAAGGATACCCGTGTTCAGAATTTGGCTGTTGTGTTCCTGTTACTTTGAACAGGTTTTGATACACAAGTTTCCTACAGTAATTCTTAATTTTAAAATGGCTGCCATTATAATAAAATCCATGGACAAAACAGAAGATGAAAGGCTGTGGTGTGACCAGTGCTGCACTGGCATAGCCCAGAGTGAAAGACAAGCATCCTCCTTGGCCATGTCCAGCTGGCTGCTTGGCACTGTAAGCTCTCTGAAATGCTGTAGTAGCTGCCTGGGAAGAGCACAAGGGTTGATTGGTTTGGCACTGGGAGCTTGTTTCTCTCTTTTTCTTAATGTCTTCAGTTTGAAAGGAGGAAGGACCTCACTGAGGTGCATATAGTGAGGGCTGATATGGGCCAGAAACGTGCTGCTGTCTAGTGTCTGTCCAGAAGCCTTACAGTTCAGAAAGGAAGGAGCGGAAACTCCCCCTCCCAGCCCACTGTCTTCTTCTCCCCATTTGCCTCTTCCCTACACTGGCAGGGGCATCTGTGTTGGTAAGCAATTATGAGGCTGAAAAATGCATGGGCGTATGGACCACGGTATTATGGAGAATACTGTAAGGAATTATACGGGTTTTACTGTTCCTGCTTTGCTGAGGAACAGAGAATGTTATCTATATTGCCATTTTATACTGCTTTCATGTAAAAACTAATTAACTTTTAATCTACTTAAAAGGTGAAATCAGCATTTCTTTTACTTCAGTAATTCTTTATTTCTTTTAAATTTTCTGTGTTTTGAACTTTTTTCTTGAGTAAAATATGATTTTGCAGTAAGCATATTAGGTCTATGGAAATGTGCATCAGATCTATAGCAAGTCAGTTGATACATATGAAGCATAAAAGTAAAACTGTTGATTTGAAATATTTATTGGGAAAGAAGCTGAGAAATTATGGGGATATTTATGAATTATGGATGTCTCACATACCTAAATATTGCCAGTAAGCTTAATGTTTCCTCTTTTACATTTCATTTCAGTTTTTATATCTGTTGTAACACATCCTAGGATTTAAATAACCCATACAATTTTTAAACAGGTTAGTAATTGGTGTACTCTGTTCCGAGCTAAATGTCAATTCAAGTGCAAAAAAGCAGCAACTGTTAAAGGGGGCTACAAAATTCAATATTTAGACTATTACCAGTGTCTAATAAAGCTGCTTCTGGAACACATTTAATGGGTATATCTAGTGTATTGAAACAACAGGTTATTTGTCCACAAAACATTAAGAAGAAGAATATTGGAGAAGAATACTGGCAAACATTATTAGAATAACTAGGCCTATGTCAGTCCCTCCTACTTGAGGAGTGTGTGCCTATATGAAATTAGTCAAATTGTGTTGATCTTTTCCTCTTTAATAGCATTGAAATGAACTCTATTAATTTTTCAATAGGCATCTGTCTCTCCCTTACGTACCCCTGAAAACCTTGCCCTTTAGTTATTATAACTTTAAAAGAATCTTTGACTCCTGAATTAGTCAAGCAACATTTGATAATGTGCTTCTTTGTAATTTTTGAACTATTTTTGTAAAAATAATTTTTAAAGCTTTTGTTTGCCTCATCCGTCTAACACATAGAACTAACTGCTGAAAGCTGGATTTTAGGCCTGACATTTACAGTTAGTGAAGCACCTGAAGCTGCAGAGAGCCTTCTATTGTTATAGATGGAATTTGGGGGAGCTAAGTCTCTTCGAGTTCCATCAGTTTCAGTGGAAATTGGGCATATTATCAGCTTCTGAAGTTCCTCATCTATACATACCAGTACCTTCAAGTTTCTGACTTTTAAATATCTGGCTCTCAAGGTACCTTGTGTTAAGTAAACTCGTCTTTGTAATTTGCTCCTTGAAGTCAGGCACTGTAAATTCTTTTGGGGAAGATCAGCATTATGGTAGCAATTACTAGATCTTAGAGCATTTCTCAATGGGAAGGTGAACTACTAAGACAACAATACTAAGATTTTCCTTTGTGTGTCCTTCTTGGTCCCACATAGTATGGTGCTGGCTTTTGCCCAACAAGGATGCTGTGCCCTGACCAAGAAGCCCTTGGGCATGAAGGGTTTGCAGGAGCACAGGTTCACACTGCAACACAAGCAGCTCCTGTCCTTGGGAGGCACTCTGGGGTGGGTGGTTGGGGTTCACAGCCTAGAACCCATGCAGTGCGGGGAAAAGAAGACAGTATAAGTCGTGTAGAAATTAATAAAAAGGGTGAAATACATTTTCCTTCTAAAGGCCACTTGTATTCTACACAGAGCATGTAATGGCTTGCCTCAGCTCAGTGCCTACCATGCAGGTGCAATTTCAATAGCCTGCAATCTCTTCTTCACTGCAGCTGCAGAGCATCCCTGTTTATACTGTGGCATACTCATATGCTGAGAAGTAAAACATTTTATATGTGGGGAAGGGAAGGGAAGGGGAATTTGATTTATTCCTTTAACACAGTTCTGTGAAGTCAGAAAAAATAACTTAGTAAAAAAGAGAATTTTAAATAATAGATTTCAAGGCTCAAAATAGTCTTCTCATAACATCCAGGAAGTGCTGCTGCATCTCAGTTCTTGACTGTCTGTAAAACTGCAGTGAAAGAAAAATCAGCACGGGAGGAAGAATCATTCTTTCGGCAGACTGTGTTAAAGGGAGGACACCATAAAAAAACCCAGGAGACTTTGACTGTTGCCTTTTAAGAGTAAAGCCAAAAATTGTTAAGTGAATAGGATTCTGTCAACTCAGAAGTTACAATAAGTAGTAAATAAATAGACCTAAGTTATTTGTGACAATAAAATTATCCTGAAGCAATATATTTTAAGTGTCATGGATAGTACTGGAATTCACTGTATATACTTTAAGATCTCTGCAGAATCATTGCACCTCATTGATCAGATTTTTGTCTAAAAGTGACCTGATATGACATCAGACACAAAGACAGTGCATGTGTCACCACTAGTAGATCACAATTGTAATGCTGAGTTTGAAGAATCTGGTTATGGATTCCTGTCAGGAACTTCAGAAAGAAACGTAACCAGTAGGTTCGGGTTGTGTGACTTCTCAGCACATTTACTGAGAGGAAGGACCACACTGTTGTGGTTTAAGCACAGGTCTGGGAGCCGGGAGGTCTGGATCTATTCATGGCCGTGTGCTGTGACATTGAATAAGTCAGGTTAACCTATATCTGGGCTCCTGCACATCCGGTATTACATCTATGCTTAGGTAAACACATTGCAAAGTGTTACTATTGTGGTCACTATACTGCTATTCTGAGGGCGTCTTTGCTTTCAAGGCAATAGGAGTGGTCGGAGCAAGAGCAGGAGCAAGTCTGGGGTTTTTTCCATGTGGAGTCAGTAACTTCTCCAAGTTCACATGTCCCTAACTTTAGTGTTATATATATCTTTCCTCCAAAAACTAAGTGTCACCCTGCATGCAGATGGATCAGGGGCCCCTTCCCTCCACATCTCCCCAAAGCTTAGGGTCTGTGAAGAAATAACACTCTTACCCCTTTATGGGGTATCTTTTTGGTCCTCCATCCAAACCCTAGTCAGCAAGGCCACATCACCTAAAGGCTCCTGCTTGAGCCTGTTGTTTTCCATGGGAATCTGTGTGCAGGAGCGTGATGTGAATGGGCGGCTTGTAACCTGTTTCTGATCTCAAGTCACACAAGCAATGCTGCTTATGAGGCTCTGTGGTTTTATATTGGACATTCATCGTGGACCGACTGCTCTGAGGCAGATGTTGCACTTTCTCACATCCACTTGTAGACCTCCATGCAGGCAACCAGGCATGCCTAGACTCCTAAGGGACTTTGCTGCAAAACCCCAGATCTCAGCAACCTGCATACTCCAGTCAGCTTCGGTGGGACCTGGCTTTTGTCCCCATGCAGGGAAACAGATGGAAATAAGCAGCACATGTCTAATATCTAATGATCTGAACTCCTTGCATACTCTTCAGCAGTATGTAAGGCTGTAAACTTCCCTGCCGAAAGAGAGGTGCTGAGATGAAGCAAGATATTCTCTCTTATTTGTGGACACTAGAGGGCATTATAGTCATATTTGACTAATACATGTATGTTTAAAAAAAATAGCAAGACAGTCTTCTAAATCTCAAAAGTAGCACTTGCAGCTTGAGGATTGTACTAGTGATTGGCATTTTTAGGTGCTTACCTGAATTGCTAGCAATCCATCCATTGCTAATCATATAAATCTCATGTGAGAGATATAAATCTACAAAGGACACTCACTCTTGGTCCTGTGCTACAAGATGTGTGACTAAGTAACATTATTGTGTCTTGAACAAGGCAAACAGAAGGGATCACAGATTTGTTTGTTCATGTTGTGGCTGATTCTAACCCCATCCCCTTCTGCATCCCCTGTGCTTTCAGATCAGGTGGTGGAGGAGAATGTACACAGAGGTGACCGCACCTTTCCCTTCTGGACACAGTGCAGGTGGAAGCTGATATTTCGCTTTGTCTCTGGCCATACACTGGATACTAACAGAGATGTAGAAAGGAAGCAAACAAACAAACAAGATCGAACAAAGAAAAAAGTAGTCAGGAAAACTGGATCACTGAAGCCACTGGAAGATGAGAGTGTTCTGTGTGCATCTCAAGGGGTAGCTTTTATGCAGGAGGTGGTGGGTGGTTTTGGCTTTCTGCTACCTTGTGACAATGGAAAAATAATAGGTGGAACACGAAAAATAAGACCTGTTTTCTTTACTGTCTGAGATAGGGAGCTGTGAAATCCTGCCAGTATTAATATCACAAAAGGTTTTCATTAGTCTGTTTTGCTACAGATTTTTTCCCTGCAGCAACTCTGACAGATAGAACAGCAGCAGGAGGGAGTAAAATAAAAGGAATTAACCTGATTTTTTACTTCAGGCTCTTCATTACAGAACAAAAGTGGGAGGCAAAAATAATAGGAGCACACTGCCATAAAGTAGAAAATTATTAATGTAGAAAACTGCATAAGATCTCAAACATTTGATGTCAAATGCTGTGTAATGGGGTTTAGCTGTCACTGGCGCTCATGATTTTCAAAGAACAGCTGGGAAGAGGCCCTAATGCCTGAGATCATTGCCAACTCTGATTATTCAACCTGAGGCGAGTTTTGGACCTGCTATATGAGTTGCAGATTTTGAGCATGTTTAGTTTGTGTTTGCATGAAACACCTGTACTTAGATACGGAAAACATTTCATCTCAGAAAGCTTTTGTCTGGTTGTCTTGACATCACCCTCAATATATTTGCTCCCACCTCACTGTCGTGTCAGACTGATTTTAGCTGGACTGTAACCTAAAGACTAAATCCTGCCTTTCAGCAGCGATGCGTGGTACCGTCTATGCCTCAGGAGATTTACATCTTTGGCAGTTCACAGTTCTGTGACCTGTGGGCTGAATGGACTTCTCTTACTTGGAATTTAAAAGCAGGTCTTAATCACTCTTTGTTTTGCCAGTGTTGAAAAACTCACCCTTTGTTTCTATTAAAAAAGGTTTTGCAGATGTGGCTCCACTAGCAGAGTGCAACCCTCCTAAATTTACTTCTTACCAGGAGAGGGGTTTTGCCTCTACAGCTTAATCCAGAAGCAAAGTCAGGTAGGTCAGCAAAACTGTTTCCTGCCAGTATGACAGCTATTCTGGGCCGTTTTCTGGTGAAGTTGCATACTTTATGGACTAGATATTGTTTCTGCAGTCCTGACCGGCGCAATCATTCTACTGAAGCTGGTGTGTAGGTGAGGTCTTGCTGATGCCAGGGGCTGTACTGAGAAGTAGCAACTTCCTCACTTCACTAGTGCCTGAAGAGGAGAGGCAGGCAATTCCTACTGTTCCTTTCGGAAGTCAGGGAAAGGAACAAACTCCAGATGATTCTGATACTACAGTCTCTGCTGAAGAAACAGGGGACATGTCCATGCATAAAGTGAAGGTGTGATACTAGCTCCTTTTTGTCAACTTGCTCAAGCTGGCTGTGAGGACAAGAATTTTAGTGACCAACCTGCCTACCAGGCTCCCCAGAGGCTCCCGCTCCCATCTGTAGCTCATGCAGAAGCACTCACTTCTGCCATCCCTTCCCTGTCATGGTTACCCCTGCTAGCATGGCTGACCTGTCCCCGGCACTGACCAAGCCTGCCCTTGCTCTGAGGTGCCAGCAAGCCCTCAGTACCCTGCCCAGAGGGAAACAGCCTTCTGCTCCACCTGTGCAGTGCTGTGGTTTGTAACTTCTGGGCCTTAGTGTTTTGAAGATTTGAGAGCTCATGCTGTCACCCTGGATAGCTGAATTTTAACTTAGGTTACCTTGCATTTCACTGTAGCCAGGAAGGGTTGTTCTAGTTTGCTTTTTCATTTCTCAAACAGAAGGTCAAATGGTGATAATTCCTTCTCCCCTGCTTTGCCATCAAAGTCTGCTAGATATTTACCTAAGCCACAAATTATAGTATAAGTGTTTTGTTTCATCCTTAGGTTGTTAATAAGTTTTGACCTGAAGCCTTTTCTCAGACAGCATTGTGAATGTTATTTCAATTACACACTAGTGCATTAGTGGCACTTCCAATGGGATGAGATTGCCTGCCAGAGAAAAAAGATGTTACTTACAGTAAAGGCACTTAATGGGTGTTGGCACGTGTGGCTTCATAATGTCCTATCTACATGACTGACAGTGAATGCCAAAGACAGCAGCAAAGGTTTCTTCCTACCTTTGACTCTCCTACTGTTTGGCGGAGGGAAGCAGACAGCCTGATTCTCACAAGTACTAGGCTGATCATCCTTGGTATTGCACAGAAGCAAGGGAATGAGGCTTTCAGCTGGCATGTGTACTTGATGCCCATTTTTTATGTTTGAACATATACAGAAAAAACCCACATGGTGACGGAAGCTAGTTATGGATGAAATGTCCTGGCAAACATTTTCTGAAAACGGTATCAAGGTATTTTCCATGGACTGTCTGAATGACTTCAATCGTTCCTCTCTGTGGTGCTTTGATGAGATCATGCTCTGCAGTGTGGTTTTCCTACCATGCATTATGCATTTCTGATTTAATTCCTACCACAAAAGAGATGCCAAGACATTTCCAGAGATGCACAGATACTGGCATGAATTTAGACAGGGAAAAACTGAGGTGACAAATCCAAACTAAGCAATATAATCACCAATAGAATTACAAATCAACTGTGATATGGCAAGTTTTGTCCAGACATGCATGATATTCTGATATCTTCAAGTGCTTGAAGTTTATTCTGGTCACTAGCTCAAATCAATTTTCCTCTAAAAATTAGACTCAGAATAGGGTGTATCTACACTAATACTGAGAGAGCGTTTCACTCTGTGGATCATTGTTAAAGACCAAAAGTTGGAACTCATATTGGAAGTAATTGGAACTGGAAGTAATTGGAAGTAAAACAGTATAGTAGTGGGCCATAAGGAAGCAGTTGTGAGTGTTATGAACAACTAATAGGATACAAATGTCTATTTTTGCCTCTTCCTCTAGTAAACACTTACAGAAAGAATCCAGCTTCAAATCATACACTTGCTTTGTGTTAGCAATAAACAGCCATTTGTTAACAATGATCTGTTTTGATAACTCTGTTCTTTGACATTTCAGGGTTTCTATCTTTGAAAATCTTCCTCTGTGCTACCCAAACTGCAGTTAACTCTTCTCAAGTCACTTACAGAACAGCTAGAAGCTCATCTCTTCAAATTCATTCATGCTTCTTCATATCCAGAATATTTAATAATCTCAGTTTTAACATCTGCTACCCCAGGGTTCTTTCCAGCACACTCAGCGGTGCCTCTTTATGGCTCACGTAAAGGAAATGGTGGGTTTCAGCGCTTTGTAACTTTGGAAGGATTGGAGGAAGAGAGGGTCAAACTGCAAAATCACTGACTTGAAATTAAAGGACAGAAATGGTAGAAGAATGGTACAGGAGCGAAGGGGAATTACGTTTGTTTATTTGGCTGAGGCAGAAAGGAGTCACCCAGCTAACAAATAGCATAGATCATGACTTGCCATGGGACGAAGAAAACTTTCCAGAGTAAAGTTAAGCAGGAGCCTGCTTGACTTGTTGACTGGGTCAAAAAGCAGGGATGAAGGCCAGAAAGGGCAGGCAAAAGGACGGACACAGGGAGCTGTAATACATAAATCCACCAGTGTGACACAGTTACAGGTTATGGACACTCGCATAGATGCTTCCTTGTCTCTCTGGTGAGCATTCGGATTATTGGAAGGTAAAGCCTGCTAGGCTGACTATAACTGAAGGCGACAGCTATTGGTAGAAGATTTTCACGATTTACAGCCTCCAGTATTATGTATTTGTGTAGTAATATTATAGAAAAAATAGAGAGTTGCATTGAAGAACTTTTTTACACCTTTCCTATATTTAAAAGGTGGCCAAAGATGGCAGGGCCACTCCAGCACTTTGTGTTTTCATGCTGAAGATCACACCACTGTTGTAACTTTTAGCAGTGCTTTCTAATTTTATGAACACTCACCTGATTCACAGTTTCATGAAATAGTTAAGGAATAAGGGATTTATATTTATTTCTGGTTGAAGGGTGAAGTAATGAACAGAACAACAGTTACTTCCTCTGTTTACATTTCAGTTGCTTTGTTTGAAACTGAAGCTCAAGGCAGAAGGCTTTGAAGCTTACCTTTGGTTAGTTATTTTAAGCATCTTGTGGGCTGCGGCAGAGTAGGAGGGTATCACTGGCAAATAAGCTTTGTATTTTTGACAGGGAGACTTGTGGCATTTGAGTAAGTTGGATCCTTATGCAGCAGAAAGACTGATATGTGTGGCAGCTTCTCATGTGTGAGCTTCATCTGGAAAATAAGCCCCTTCCTTTATTATTGAGGCATCTTTTGCATAATCCTTGCAGGACAAGAGAGAGACCTACTTGTTCAGATCCTATATAGGCTAACATCATATAGCATGTCCAAGAGACATACCATTGATTCTGTCTGAGGATTTGTTGCCAGTCTTTAAAACTCTAGGTCGGTGTAAGTGAATTGTTCAAGGACATTTTAAAATAAGAGCAGGCTTGACACTGCTGGGCAAAGTTTTAATGTAAGATAATCGGGTTTTAGGGTTTCCATGAACTTTAACATGTCAGGACAAATTATTCACTTTCTCAGTGAAAGTTTCCTCTTCTGCCTCCTTTCCAAAATACAGAAAGCCTAAAAGGGAGCCAGCTTCTGTTAGTCTCTCCATGCATCTTCCCCACAAGGTCTGCAGAGGTTTCAGCCTAAAACACATATGAGAGAGTGTGAATACTCAGTAAACTTACAAGAAAAATATGTTGTTGTTTTCTTTATAAGGTCGCTGGGGTTCTTAGGCAGGAAAGATTTTAACATAATTACTTGTAATACAGTTACCCATACTAAAGATTTGTTAGTATAACTTAAAGGATTGTTGATGATGTGCAAAACAGAAGACAATCTCAGTTGTCTGCCCTTTAAACTGTGCCAGCTCTGCCGAGCTAAGACAAATAAAACTTCAGATTGTTGTTTTCACCTGAAATGGATGAATAATAGGACACAAATATGTACTCTAATATTCACTTTGCTATGACTCAGTAACACTGGATAAGGAAAATGAGAGATGCACTTGAACTCTGGACTCAGCCCTGTACCATGGCCTGGAGATGTGGAACAAGATGAAGGATACTTATTAAACATGGAGGGTTTGAGATACTTGCAGTCGAGTGCCACAAAAATTGAAAGTCAAGTGCACTCATTCCTAAAAGCAAAACTTGGTTTATGAACACATCCATTTTGGGGTCTGACTGTAGAATTAAGCAAATGATGACAGAAAAGGATACCATGGTGCATTTCAAATATCACAAATGTAACCCGAGGCACTATTTGATAGCTTTTATCCTACAGACTTCATAGCCCAGTTGAAATACTTTCTTCTTGAATTTTTTTTCTTATTTTCTTAGGCATTGAATAGTCTGAGTCAAAATATGTTATTAGCTGGACATTAGGCACTTTGGGGGAGAGTTATTCCTATCCTATGTACTTGTTTCATGTTACATATTTTTCCTACCTTATCAAAGTGTCAAACTTATTAATGGTGCTGCTAAAATTATTTTTTCTTCATATTGCTTCTAAAAATGCCTTATTTTTAAATATATAAAGATATATGAGTACTCCTTAGTTTAAGGAATGGAAGGAGAGGCCGCAAATTTCAGACTGTTTTCCCACATACATTTCTTAGTGTAACCATACCACAGGTGTGGACCTCCTGTCACTCTTAACCCCTTTTTCGCAAGATCTTTAGGAGAAACCCCTGATGATGTCTGAAAGACAACCAAGAGGAAAGGGTGGGGAAGAGAAGGGAAATGTCTGAAGTGCTCACTGGGTGTAACCCTTTCACTGGATGTAAATCAGATGGAATCCTTTCCCCCACTGCTAAAGGATTTCATCTTCACTTTAGTGCAGACACAAATTTCACTCATGAGTTTTTTTCCACTAATGCTAATTACCTTTGGATCATTCTCACTGCATGGAAAGATTGTCTTGGGAGTCAGTAGCGAGGTAATTTCCACTGCTAACAGCTCTTCAGAACAACTAAAACTCAAATCCCAATTTACAGTGTTTGTCTTTTGATCTGTTTTTAATACTGTCAGTAATGTTTCTACCCTGTGCTGCCACATAGCCTACTTTCAGAATAATTGATGTGCCCTGTAACAGCTCAAAATAACAAAACTCTGTTTCTCTATGCTCCTGTAAGGAGAAATTATTCATTTATCTTCCAGTCTTACAAGTTGGTCCCCTTTTCTAAGTTTCTGGAATGCACCTACCTTTCCATGCAAATATATTTTCGTTAACCTGAGGGTCACCCAAGCTGGTAAATGAACATTTCCTTGCATACCTTTGCCTGTGAGGCAGGGCTGATTTTTCCGTAACACTTGGCCATAAGCACCTGTGGGTGCTGTGGGTCACTTCATAGATACTAGACTGCAGACATGGTGGAGTTCTGCACACCCCTTTTGGTCTGGATTCCTGACTAGCCAGGAAGTAGAAAAACCAGGGGTCATTAGGTTGTCTCAAATCTCTTTCAAATATTAGCCTAAAATACGAACTCCCAAGTTTATTCGAGTGAAGGGTGGTGCTTCAATGCAGTGGAAAATAGCAGTCTGCAGTGTTGGAGTACCCCATCTGCATAGCATCCAGGGCTCTAAGTGTGGACTCGGCAGTAATAGCCAAGGTATCCTTTTGGCAGCAATCCCCTCCCCATGGAGTGGGTCTCCAAAACTACCTAGCAGAATAGGCAACTTAGTTTGCCACTGATTTGCTTTGGGAGCTCCCCTACAGTTTAAATGTACCCTTTTCGTCTTTTTAGAATGAATCCCCCTCTTCCGTCATCTCAGTCTTGCCGCCCACGATCAGGTAAATTTTGTGATTGTCAGCAAATGACTGTGATGAAGCAGTCTTCTACCCTCCTCTGACACAAGCTTTGAAATAAAAATATGTAAATGTAGCAAGTGGGACCTCTCTTCCTCCCCACAGTGTTTCTTAATTAGTACATTCGTTCAAGTTTTAATGGTTACTGCATTTTGTGAAATAATAACTGTGCTAGTTACTGATGATAACTACATTTCCAGGACCGTATCATATTTATAAATCATGTATCTGAAACACTCACAATGCATGTACTAACAAACTCTCAGCTTTCTGTTTGCTTTAGGTTATTCAAAGACTGCACACACAATATACGGTAATACAGATGATGCTCTTACCAGTACTCTTTCCATGCACCAGCCTCCCCCCACTTTCCATCAAGGATTTGTTCCCATCACAGCATCATAGCTCTTTTGGTGCTGAGTCTCTGCTTATGTGGCTCCACGCTAACAGCAGCCACACGTAACTACTCCAAATGCCAAATACTCTTAGTAATACTGCAAGCAGAATGTCCTGTCTCAGCTCTAAAAGGCATAACATAGAGAGCCAAATCAGAACAATCTCAAAGTGATTGTAACAACCAGCCAAAATGGCTGAGTGATGAGGAAAAACCCTATCACGCATCATGTAAGAATCTAAAGCATTTTGGTGACTTAGAATCCAATTCTAGTGCTTTGACAAAGATGTTTTATAAAAAGCAGAGCAGCAGTTTATGTTGCCTTTGTAGTAAGGCTCAAACTGAAGAGGAGTATTTGAGATAGGCCATATCTTAGATGCAAAATAAGTCACTATGCAGTACATTATTGGTTCTAATAACAATTTTCTCTTATTTGTTTATTACCATATACCAGTTCTGTATGAATGAAAGGAAACCATGAGGGAGCAAATAAAACTACATGTTGCATCACTAGAATTACTTGAACAAATTCAGTATTTTCTCCCTCTTGCTTTCTAGTTTTTCCAAATGACAGTGAGTTTTCTAGAAATAGTGTGTCTATGTGAAGATTATTTTATGAAATGTTTTAAAATGTCATATGTACAGGCTATAAATACGGTGTTCTGAATATCTACAGAATTTTCATATACTTCCCATAATATTATTTTATCTGGAGACCAGATGTCAGGTTCAAAGATGAGGTATGCCTGGGCTAAGTCCTTTCCTCTGGATTTTTCGTTCTCCACTGAAAACTTTCTGCACTTTCCAGCACTTCCGATGTTCTAATTCACTTCTGAAAAAGTAGTGATTTATTGAATGCTTCCTGCTCTGGGACTTTTTCTCTTCTACAATTCCATGGGTTTCAGCAGAATAGACCAATTGAGCACTTAGTGAGTTACCCAAAGTCGCCTAAGCCAGGAGTGATTTTTCCACAGGTATCAGCAGTAGCATTTCTGTTGACTGCCGAGGAATTTGGATCTTGTCTTTAAGACCAGGGTTCAGATACCTTTCTCCTAGAGGGTCAATAGATACAGTTCACACAGTAGGCTTGTGCAGATATGCTCAGGAAAGTCAGGACATCTCCTCATGCAAGTGAAAAACTGAGCTTCCAAAGGGGAAAACAGAGCTTTTCTGTTTCACTGAAATTCTTCGAACACATCTTTATCTTTATCTTTATACGATCTGAAGAGAAGCCATGGTATACATCCACAGAAGTAGCTGACAGAGAAGTACTCGCTCACCAGTTCTACCTAAAAGCACTGTCAAATGCTGGGGGAGCCTTGAGGTCTTCATCCAGGAGGCTGAGCAAGACCTAGTGCTTGCAGAGCTCCCAGGTGGGTATCTGAGTGCACACATCTCCTCTCTTCTCTGGCCACAGCCCTGTGAGAGGCTTGTGCCGGTGCAGAATGCTTGTGCTTGGTCTGTGGAGCTGGGGGGCACCTGTGCTCTGTCGCAAATGGGTTTTCTAAACACAGCGTAAGGTGTGTAATTGATGTCCACATGGTTTTCCACATACAGCAATTCACCCACAGCAGTGCACGCTTTCCTTACCTGCCGTTTGGAAGTCCAAGCTGTGCCATAAGTTTGCAGGCATCCAGAGCTTGACTGTAGTACTGCTTTATTTCACCTTTTTGCTTCTGAGACAGTAATTTGTCTATCTCACAAGATTTAAATGGTGGGCATGCATAAACTCAATGAAAACAAGTGTTGTCTAGCAAAGCAATAGGCTACATTCTTGATCATAAACATGAAAATACAGTTATAGATAAGAATGTTAAAAAGGGAGATGAAGTAAAATCGAATATATATGTGAAATAGTGTAGCTGGCTTCTAAACATTTTCTGAGACATCTGTTAGCTGTTATAGCTGAGGGCTAGTCAACAGATCCAGCATTATGCATTGTAAAATGTAGTAAATTGTGGGCTCTCAGTACACAGTCTCTATCTTAGATTTTCTCTAATCCTTCAGAGTTGTCAGGATTACAACGTGTTTAAATGATATGTCAAAGTAATTCTATGACCTCTGCTTTCTTATTAATCCATTTAGGGAAATGTATTTTCAGCCTGGATTGGCCACAAATGTGCTTGAGACATTAAAATGAATATAATGAATGTTCTTGTAACACTGTTCAAGCCTGTCTAGGTTGGACTGTGCAAAGCCTCTCTTCATAGGAGAGGTGACTTTCTGCAACAGCCATATCCTCCTGCTAATTACATTGCAGTCTTTTTCTGTTCCAGACAGAATGATTTGTATAGTGAACATTTCCTCCTTTCTATAGGAAAATGTGATTTACATATTATGAAAGGCAATACTTGTGCAGCACTTTGGTCTCGCAAATACACTTACAAGAAAGACAGACACATAGCCAGTTTTCTGTCTCCCTTAACATTCAAAACAATAAAATGTGACTCTGTATTTTCAGTTCCTTCTTTTCTTTCCCTGACTTCTGTCAGAATTATTGGCAGGAGTAATCAGGTTAAGCCAGACCACTAAATTTAAAGAAACATTACCTCACAGAGTCGTTCTGGGTTCCACACTGAAGTAGCATGATTTCCCCGTAGCTATAAATCCATAACTTATTACATAAAATATGTTTGTTGTGGCCAGTTTTGACCAACCATTCATGGACCATCTTCATCAGGAATAAGAGAAACATGAGGTGGCAAAAAGAACAGAGTCACAGAGAGGTTCCAGGACAAAGAGAGATGGAGTTATTTCCTTTAGAGAAAGGTTAAAAAGGAGAGAGCAGTGAGTACAGAGAAAATAAAAAATGGTTTAAAGATCGCGTTTCAGACTTATCCTGTTTGAATTTTCTCATAAAACAAGAAAAAAGAGAATTGTTCTTGGTTACTTACCCAGTAAAACAGATAGGCAGCAGTTGTGAAACATAGCAGTGTTTTTCACATAGGGCAGAACTAACCTGTGGAACTCCTACAGTGAAAAATATACTGAGATCATAAGTTCAGGAGGACTCAGGAGAGGATGGGACTCTTTGGGTGGAGTTACACTGTACTCACAACAACTTCAGATGAAATAATGGGAAATGTGTGTGCTCAGGAGTTAAACCAAATAGATGACATGGAGAGAGGGAGGCAAATCAGCATCAGTAAAGCACTGATGCACATTTTTAGCTTTAAATATCTACTTAAACCCACTTAGCAAATCACTTTGTAAGCAGATAGAGATCTCTGAAGATGTGCTCTAGTTGGCTGAAGTTGCAGCTTCATTATTTAGTGTTTTTATTATATGCCTGGGCACTTTTCCATAGTATAAGGCCTGACATTGAAATATGCTGAGGAGTAATGTCAGCAGGAAGCGTGCTATCCAAGAAATTATGAACCATGTGATACAGAAGAAAAACACAGAATGCAAATGTATTAAAAGACATAATAATTGAAGGCAGTCCTTCTCTTGTCATTGCTCTGGCTTCTGCTGATGAGACATACAGCCTGGTAATATACAGGACTATTTTCAGGAATCAGAGCATATTACTGACATGAGAGATAAAAGTGGATGAATTACAATATGCTATTTTATGTGACTGTAATAGAAATTATTTTGTGCTATGCTCACTTTCCTTTGTTCTTGTGAGTCTGAGGCTCAGTTCAAGTCATTCTTATGATCCATGGCCAATCCCTAAGGCCCCTTCA
Source organism: Sclerurus mexicanus (assembly GCA_013396755.1). Classification (NCBI taxonomy): domain Eukaryota; kingdom Metazoa; phylum Chordata; class Aves; order Passeriformes; family Furnariidae; genus Sclerurus; species Sclerurus mexicanus. The sequence continues at coordinate 365,810 of VWZF01003842.1, forward strand.
CTTTGAAATATATGTTATGTAGTGAAAGTCTGAAAAGAAAAACGAGAACACAATAAAATAGGCCCTTGGTTGCAATTAATAATAACCCATTCTAACACACTCTTCTATCTTATGTATTATCCACAGTTGGTTTGCCTTTCACATCAAGGTGTATTTGACTCCTCCTTCTTGTTCAGGTTCTGCCTTACTTAGGTTTTGGATTCTCATAATCTTCCTCAGTGCTGAACAGCAAAAAATTTTCCTGCAAGCCTGGAGGAACTTCTCTGTTCCCTTTCATCCATCTGTATTATCTGCAACAGAAGTAGCAGTGATTCTAATTATGGAATTTCTGTAATCATTAACATTTTATAAATGATCTGTTTCTTGTTCGAGATGGTCCTATTCCAGCAGCAGATAGTCTCATATTCCCCTCTGTTACTGAAATTGTTGAAGATTTGGCATCTTCACCCTGCAAAGAACCTCCCTTTCCCCGTTTGGTACATGGATACCACATTCATCTCTTTTTAAAATGAGATTTGTTAATGCTTATGTGTAGTATACCTGCAAGCAGGAGAGTATCACAATGTTAATATATAAATGACAAAAGAAGCAGTGGTGATTTCTGTTCATGCTCCAGCACCTTTCACCTGAAAGTTGTGCAACTATTAAGAAAGCAAAAAACAAACCAACCAACCAAACCAGAAACCCAAAACTCTCAGAACTGATCATGCAGTTGTCGGCAGTTTCATTGGGTAGCAGTTTCACTATACCAGATGCATTGTACTCATTTTGAGTTGGAAATAACAAAGAAAACATAACTTCTCCAGGTGAAACACAGGAAAAATAATGCTAAGAACTTTGCCAAACCTCATGCTGGTTGGGTAAAAAGAATGAAAGATGGATAAGAAAGGCAGAACATAATAGCCCTGATTGTTGCCAGTATATAATAACATTGCACTAACATTTACAACAAGGTGTTCAGTGACTTTGAGTGACTTCCCTTGAAGCAGATAAAGCAATTTGGAAACTACAAAGTACCTGGAAGTGAGACCAGGCTGGCTGAACTTGGTATACACCTCTGCACACTGAAATTTAGTCATTTTCCTGGGAATGCAGTTAGATGTGATGTGTCTCCAGTTAAAGACTTTTTCTGTTAAAAGAAAATCCACAAACCCAAAAAACGAATTAGTAGGAGAAGGGATAAAAGTCACTGTGAAATAAAATATACAAGTTTGTTTGTTTTTTTTTCACTTTGCATGCAGTGACCCAGGAAGGGAGTAATAGGAGGAGATGAAATATCCACACCATACATAAAGGCTTTTCAATGAATGCAAGCTACTCATTACTAATTGTGGTAGTGTTCAATGATTACAGCACACGATAACAGATAACACTACTATTTAAGGGTGAATTGTTTAAGATTCTCCCTGACTAGCAATAAAATACAGCAAGGTTATGTTTGATAAGATAGAGGAGAGATAAGGTTGTAGTGAGATAAAAATGTAGCTTGGCTCAATGCTAAAGTACTTAAAATGATCAGATAGAATGTCAATATCTAGGTGTTGGTTTCATCGAAAAATATGTTGTAGCAGTTGTATGATCCTAAAGACTACTTTTTAAGTAAAAGGATTTGAACCAATCCTGCTCCTTAGTGATTTAGACAGTTTGCACTAAGACATTAACTGGCAGTTAAATTGGAGGAAGCTTGTTATACATGGTATAGATTGACTAAGATGTAAACAGCTTATTTTCTTATCTTTATGTATATTATACACTGACAGAGGAGGAAGAACAGGGTCAGAAGTCTTTTAAATATATAGCATTAACTTAGATGAAGCAGTGATGATGATGGTGATGATGATGATGATGTTTTACATACACTGAAAGACAGAAATTCAGGGCCAGTTTTAATCTAAATGTATTTCTCTAGAATCTAGATTTGTAGTTTGGAGGATTTCTCTGTAATGCCTCTGCAGTTAATGAAAGGAGATTGGCCTAAGGGATCCACATCTGGATCTTGTCCAGATAGCAAGAACATTCTTATTTTTGAAAGTAATATTCAAGAAAATCTTTACACTCCTGAAATAATTAAATGGAAGCAGGCTATCTGCGACTATCTGTTTGGGTGCTGTTTTGGACTGAGCTCTGTTGCTTTTCAGCAAAGCCAGGTTGGACTCCCAATATTTGCCTTGTTAGTATTTCTTGTCATTCCTTGCTATAGCCTTAATTGCCCTAGTAAGTTTTGTATGCTTCTTCTCATTTTCTGCCTTTGGATTGTTATCTTCAGCTGATGCTGTTTGCTTTGTCAGACACAAAAGTATCATTCAAAAAAACGTCTCTTACAAATACACCTTCTATGACCTTATTTTACACAGTGGTTATATGAGTAGCTTTTCAATTCCTATATATAATCTCGTGCCTGGGGAGTATATATGCTTTTTCAATTTAGGTTTCTGAAGTTCCTTTAAATGCACTAGTTACACCCTATAGAGTGATTAAGGGCTTCAACAAATAGGGCCTCAGAGGCCTTATAACCTTCCAGTCTCCCATAAATGCATTTGCTTACTGATTTTCCCTTCTTTTCTCTATGCATCTGCTGTTGCTGTCGTTGTAATCCTTTCTAGAAAGTCAGTCCTAGTGAAATGCAATTATCAGGGGAAAGACCAAACAAACAGCAAGTCTTATGCTTACTTCTGATGAAGGGCTGGCTTATTCTTAGAGGTGTCTGAAAGAGTCAGAGAGCCCGGACTGAGACTAAAGCTTTTTTTTTTTTTAAGATCTCTATGAGCAATACTCAGTTTGTAATTACATTTTGCTTTGGAAATGCTAATATCTAAGCCAGGTTTAAATTGACACTAAAGAGTTATTTCTTTTCAGTGAGTTACCACATGAAGCAGCTGTAAGTTATTTGCAAGGTGTTTTATACATAGTTAATCAGGAAAAAATTGCTTGGCATTTGTGCTATTTATTTCCATCAGGTGGTATGGGACCTAGATTTATGTTTTGAAGCTTTGAGGAAAAGTATATTGCATTGCTGAAGGCTTTGGACTGTTTCGTGCAAGAAAACCAGTTGAAGAAATACATGCTGGTGCCTGAATTATTACACATATCTAAATAATAAAGCCCCAGCCATGTTTGCCTCCTGCTTGTAACTGCAGTAAAAGGTACTTGTGATTTTAATTACTTAGAGCAAAATTCAAGTGGTTTATTAATATCAACATAACCCTAGGACAGAATTATAGTCATGTTTTATACACAATTGGGGAGATGCTGGTGAAAATAGCATGAAAGGTATAAATCTGCTTTCCCACTGCTTCACAGCTCAGTGGAAATTTAACCTGAGATCTAGACCTTCATTTGCTGGGAGTGGAAGAGGGAAGAAGAGCACAAACAGTCACCTCAGGGGGAAGGTTTCCCTCTCCCAGATCTCAGGAGAGTGTTTCTGCCCTCACTGCAGAGGCTGGAGGCTGTCTAATGGAGTTTCAGTATAGCTGAGAGGGAGATGGATAGGCTGTCTCTTGCTCTCAGGTCCCTTATCCTACCACCCCCCAGGTATCTGTCCAGTTCTTGGCAAAGATCAGAGCATACCTTATCCTACTGTAACTGACACCAGAAGCTGATGTTCCCCCAGGGTTATGCTAAGACCCTTGGGTACCAGCCAAGGGAGCCTCAGGTGAGGGGACAGTTTTCTCCCTGTTACTCCTGCTTCATATCCATATGCCATACAGTGAACTCCTATGGCCATATCTGACAAATTTGCTTCAAGTGATGGGAAGGATACAAATCAACTGCATTCTCCAAAGGATTTGTCCTGGTGGCTGTAGTGAAAGGATCAAACTGCAGCTAAAGAACAAGTTGGAAGTCTCTTTGCACAAGGACATGTTAACCCCACACAACACATTGTAGGACAAGGAGCAGCCTTTAATAGAAAACTGTGCTTTTAGTAGCCAAAGCACATATGGACTTTCCTCACAATAGGCAGGGGCTTCAGTTTTTCTGAATTAACTCAATATTCTTACTATTTCTGATTCCAGTTATGTTTTGTATTTGTGTTCTCCTGCTTGCTTGAAGTACTGTCCACCTGTGTTTGGCTTATCCTGTCTGATGGTCTTCACTTTCCTTCTTCATCTTGGATATTTCTGCTTAATGCTTTGCCCTCTTTTAGCTTTCCTATGGATTCATAGCTTAACTTGACCGTCCCTCCTACTGCTCTATAAGCTAATATTTTTATATCTGTCTACATTTTAAATTTAGTTTTCTTTTAGCTGTTTTATTATTACTGTTTTATCAGCAATCACAGTTCCAATGTTGAGTGCATGGAATGCACTAACAAAGTTCCCATTAGTTCAGAAAAAAATTAACTGAGTCATGGAAATGTAAAACCCTGTGCGTAATCTTATTACGGATATCCCTGGTACTGTTAATTAATCATCCAGATTCATTCCCCAAAAGCATTAACCAAATCCAGTCTAGAAGTTGAGGGATTAATGATAAGCAGCAGGAAGTCTTTATTATAAAGAGCTGTTCTGTTATTGTGTAAAAGACAGGGCTTACAGTATAGAATGACATCTTCAGTGCTCACAACCATCGCCGCATAATCATGGAGAGTTTCTCCTCCAGCATTTTAAAAAATCTTCATGCCTACTTTAACAAACTCTGTACAGATTTAGTAGCTACTGGCTAGCAAGAGGGCATGAACCCACTGTAACCTCTTTCTTCTCATACTGCAAGAAAAAAACAGGCAAGATCCACGGATGGGCATTCACATCCCAAGGAAGGTTGTAGGAAATCACTGCTTTTTGAAACAAGACGAAAATTGCAAACTCCTAAAACTTGGCAGGAATCAAGCTGAAAAAGGATAAAAGTTGTGTTTCATGCAGAACCTCCACAAACAGGACACATACCTTGTGTCCTGGTGGGTGGGGGAAAAATAAGGTATCTGTAGTAAATTTCTGTGCCATAGTATAGTCCCAGCTAAAAATAGATAGAAGCATGGAAGTGACTAAGAGAAACCATCACTTTCTCCCTATTCCACAGACCCCAACAGTGGTTCCCCTGTATCTGCTGAAATCAAAAGCAATCTCTTAGACCGTTTCACCAATATCTGGTCAGTATGTGTGATATATTTTGGAGCTAAAGATGAATTTCTAATATGAAGAATTAAAAAAAAAGAAGTTTTTGCTTATTTTAGTTTAAATAAATAAATCAAATAGGAAACATAATGTCACAATCCTTCCTTGTTTATTCAAAGCATTTCTATTGGAAAAACCTTTCCATTTTCCTCAGTCTCAGCCCTCTCTTGGAGGCTACTACAAACACAATGTCTGAGTAAAATACTGAATTTAGTGCAAGATATTTGTGGTAGACTATACTCTTTGCTGCCTGTGCATTCATCTGATATGGCTACACTTAAATCTGTGGAATTGTTATAGTTTTACATTGTTATGAATCTCCTGGCTGTATTCATGGTCCTTTGTAATGAAGTACCTTCTTTCCAAAGCAACAGAGCAGCCCTCCTTAATTTCCAGCCAGAACCTCAAGCTAGCTTCTTGTCTTTAACCCTGCTCTTTGATCAAAACTCCCATGGCCTTGAAGCGGCACAAAGGATTTAATCTTTCTCTGTGGTGTTTCCCATGAATGACAGTCAATATTAACTGTGCCGTAGGTATACATCTGACATTGCATTGTTCAGCAATGCACTTTTGAGGTTAATATAAATCACTCTGTAAAGATATATAAGATTATGAATCAATTTATGAACACACAGAATATTAAGAGAGGTACTTCTTGATCTACAAAGCACTGGTTCACTATCATTTCGAAAACTCAGATTTGGCATGTGACCCAAAGATTTAATTATTCTTGCAGTAGTGATAAACAGCAGTAACAATACATCTACCTTCGGCACTAGTAATAAAGGCATCCTCTTCCTTAAGAAAAGGTAATAGATTATAAATAAATGATAAATATAGACAAATGTTACATATACTCTGAGTGTTTAATAGCGGTAATTCTTGAATGTTCTCAGGGCTGAAAAGCATAGGATCTCAAAAGCACATTAAGGAAGTAGCTAAGTTAAGTCCCAAGGTACTTGTGAGTAACTGGTGGCAGCAGCTTAACTCAGGCCCTGTGTCACAGTGATGGCAGAGCCTGAAATGGAGTGGGAGAATTGCATGGCCACTGCTCATAGCACACACTAGTAGGTACTTTTAGATTTTATAATAGGCATTTCCACATCAGCATTCTCTCCTTTTTCCTTTTCCCAGTGTCTGAAGGCAGATATTCTTCTAGGAAGCAGGCTTATATTGCTGTCTCATAATAAAATAGCTGGGGTCCAACTGTGTTAATATCTGATTTAATGGAGGTTGAAAGAAGCAAGAGGAGAAGCGCCCCACAAAAAAGAGAAATAGCCAGTGGGCTCAAGAAGAAGAGATTAGCCTCTCTGAGAGTGGGAGACTGGAGTGATGGGGATAGCAGGATAGGGAGGATATAATTACAAAGCGCGTGGTGCTAAAAGGCTCATCCTATATAATTTCTTTTAAATAAAATCTATCCTTGAAGGAGGAATTCAGTGTGCCAAACTGAGTGGTCTCCCTGAGAGCAATCAGCACAGCTGCTTGCTTTAAGCATTTTGGTGAGAGGTCCCAGGAAAATGAACCTGTTTGCTTCCAGGGATCTGATTTACTGCTTCCCGAGAATTAGCTCAGAAACCCACACTCCTGAACTTTGCTTGGAGTGCCTGTGAGGAAGCAGGACAGACTTGAAAAATTTTGGGAGAGGCTGTGCCTAGGACATTAGTTTTCATTCTCATCTTGAATTCTTCTGGACATAGCACTGATAGTGTGCACAACAGCGAATTTAAATCACAGAGTAGGAGAGCTTGAGAGATGCATCACTTCTGGACAGCTACAGTAAATTTACTTTGAAGCTGTAAATTGTGAGGTCTGAGATACCTCCAAAAATCCCAGTACTAACTATTAAGGGTTATGATGGACATGAACAATTAAAAAAGAAGGCACAGGTAAATGTTTTTTTTTCTGTTTATCTGTGTAATATTTTTTGTGTAATTTTATAAGTGGATTTTATAAGTGGATTCATTTCATGTTGTAAGCTTTTTAGTATTGGCATTGGGAGAAATTTGACATGAAAGAGAAAAGACAATGCACATGAAAAAAGAACAAAAGAAATACTGACATAAAAAATAAGAAGAAAGACAAAGTGCAGAGTATACACAGGAGAACAGGAAAGAATGTACTTATTTAAAGTGTTTAAAATCAGTCTTCCTGGTAAAAGGGCAACACAGGAATCAGCCTGGATCTGCTGGCTCTTACACATTTTTGTATTTTAAATTTTCTTCCTGGCAAATATCTAGCAAGTTATTTACATAGCCTGAAGCTCTCTCCAGCCCGCAGGACACTGGGAATGCTTAAATCATACCTAATCTTTGGTTAAGCAGCTGGCAGTAAAATTTAAATTGGACAGACTTCATGTCATCCCAGAGCACTGTCTGTAAAAACGGTGACTTGAAATACAGAATATATTTGCTTGGAAGTGTCTTTACTGCTATTTTCTGAAAGATCTTTGGATGTCCCTTTTTCATCTCATCTCTTGTTCTTGTCCTGCCTGATACTATTTGGTAGGGCAGTGCAGAGTTCTGTAAAGGTTCAGGTGAGAAGAAATAGAAAAAATGTGATTCTGTCTCAGTTCTCATGGTCTTTGCTTGTGTGTTTGAGTCCAGGAGCGTATGCTTATTTGCTCAGTCAATTCTGAAAGAATCTTCTATTTCAGGACAAAAGGTCATCTCACAGATTGAATTTATTTCTTTTCTTTCTGAGTCAGAGTCCGAACAATAGATCTTTTTTTAATCCCGTTTTTAGGTTTTAGACATTTTAATTCTGTTTTCATATGTTCCAACTTCAGATCTTTTTCACTTATCTCTCTTAAAATGCTTAAAGTCTGAGCTACTGTCAAACATGGTCTCCTGGCCTTCGCATCATTACTAAAAGTGTTACAACAGTAGAGGTTTAAAACAGTTTACACACTGTTTCTGATGGCAGAAAACATGCACAACTTCATTGGAATGCACTTCGCATTTAGTACTTTACGAAGACAGCTGGCCAGGAATGGGCTGGTGCTGAAGGATGTAGAGGTGGTCCCCACTTATTTTCAATTCTGTATGTATCCCAGGTAATGAAAGGGCTAAGAAGTAGTTGTTACTGAATTGTTGATATTGATGTCATAACAATGTGGGGTTTTTATGACTTGAGGTGATTTAGGCCTTGTAGATAGACACCGCGCCACATACAAATAGTCAAGGAAAAGCAATTGCCAGATAAACCCAGGAGGGTGTTGAAACTCTGAGACTTAACTCTAGCTTCTTTCTCACATTTTGTGGAATTCACCAGTATTATTTGAAATGCAGCTGTTCTTTATGCACAAAACCAGGAGAGCATCTCAGAAAATATTCAAAACAGTTAATATTTTATGAGATTTGGAAATAAAATCCATCAGTACCATCTCCTCCAGTAATGTTTACAGTAGTTATAAACAGAAGGGTCAAAAAACCCCAAAAAAACAACAACAGCAACAAAAAAAAACAAGAAGACCCAAACAAACGAACAAAAAAAACCACGAGGAAGATTTTCTCACCAGGACTTTGCAGCTGTGTCCAGGAACTGTTGGATATAGGATCATATAGACAATCTGCTGCCTTTATGGACATCTCACACTTGACTGTTATTTGTAGCACTCTATTCTGATCAAATTTGAAGAGGAAGCATTCAGATACAGCAGTAAGTCTACAGCAGTGTCTGTGTGGTGCAGTCTGGTGAATAGCTCTAGCCACTGCCTTGTTCTGTGAATTCTTCAAGACATGATACTGAAAGTAACTGAACTATTTCAGAGGAGGGGAAAATTGGAAAGACACTGTCCTTCCAGCTAGGCTGATATTGCAGAGACTGACTGAATGTAAATTTGACCAAAATGTGAATTTGTTCTGAGTGGAGGTTGGGAATGTAGGAGGTGTGCAAACAGAGTAGTGGTGGTTGGTCACGAGACAGCGCATCTAAATATGGATTTCAGAATGATTGCAGGACAGCAACCATCACTTCCAAAATAGCTAGTATTTGTGTTAGAAATGTGCTTTTGACATCTGTGGTTTTTGAGCTGGGAAATAGAAACAGATTAGAAAGTTATTAGGCAGTAGCCAAACAAAACTTAACACAGCATTTAAGTAGAACAAGCTCCTCACAAACAGACTAATAATTACTTGTGGAGAATATTCACCGAATAACTTTAATATACTAGAGGAAAGGATCATCTGTTCCTGACAAGTTATGGCCAGTGTAGGTTTCATGTATGTGTTTGACTCGTGGCAGATGAATTCATTCTGATAGGAGATGGAGCCTATTAGGAAATTGGCTACACAAGTAAAAGTCTACACTCCATTTCCTTTAAGGTTGCTAAGCACAACAGTTATTGCCCTCAGTGGTAAGGCAAACACATAAATTAATAAATGTCCTATTAATGAGTACACTAAACATGAAAATGTCTGAACCAGAGAAATACCAACTGTGCCTGTTACCAACTGGGCATGTTTCATGTTGGTTAAACAAATCAACTAATAGGATAAGAGTCAAAGGTTGTAGCACACATAACTATGAGAATTTAGTTTTGTCTTGAATATACCTTTCTGGGTCAATGAGGAATCTTTCAGAAAAGTGGCAATGATACATAGGTTTAAAAGCGGTGATGCTGAGTGTTGGCACACTTGTGTGTAGGTTTATATGTACAAAACCAACCCAATGACTATACTTTCTTAATCTAAAATGAAGAAGGGTAACTGACTGTAAAAAAACCCAGTTCCATCAAACTACAATTTCTAAAAATTATTCTGAGCAAATTTTGACTGTTTCATCCTGGATTTTTCATCCGACCTTGCCTCTTTGACATGAAGCATCCTTGTTCTTGATTGGAAATGAAAATCTACTTTCTTCAGTTTCCAAGGTTTGTGAGTTTCTCTCCACATTTGTAAGCTGTCTGCAAACCAGACATCCACCACTTTCTTCTCTGTTGCCTCTTTAATATAGGAGTGGTGTTGTAAAGGTAAAAAGCCATAAATTTGACTTGAAATTCTACCCTGCGTGCCTCAATTTTGCATTGCTTATACTGTAAGATGCTTACTGTAAATTAAACTAAATGTAGTCCAGCAGCAAATGTGTTAAAGCTTCGGGAGGTGGGGATGTTGCAGCAGAATACACATTACAGAAAGTAACAAGCCTGCTGCCAAATGCAGCTCTCACTGCAGAGTCCCTGGAACACAGTCCTCAGGCACCCTAGTCTTCATTAAATAAACACAACTTTTTGTTATTGTGATATGTGCTCGGTATTTTTATGCACAGTGTAAGACTCTGTGTGGGTCTCTGGTGTAAGTATGTGTGCCTACAAGGGCAGCAAGAGAAATCAGAGACTGATGCAGTTAAAATGCTCTGGGATCAGAGCTGATCAGAGTTGTATCCTACTGCATCATTCTCAGTCAGCTGTACTTCGCACACACACTGTGCTGAAGATTTCCTAAAGCTCACAAGTGGTTGGATGTTCTCTCCCCAGTTTGAAACCAGCCTTGGTTGGATACTGATTGCTCTCGATGGCTTTGCTTTGAAAGCTTCTCTGGGGTGACTAAACTGAACACTCAGGAGAGAAGGCTTGTGTTGTGGTTGTGCAAGGCATCATCAGAGGAGGACAGATCTGAAGGCTTAAAATGTCTCTTTGGTCTCCTACAGCACCAGCTGCAGAGGTGCACAAGCCTCTGCTGAGCAGGGCGCTTGGACATCACCCTCACCTGGGCAAGCAGAGGGCAAGCCAGCCACAGGAGAGAGTTACTGCATACAGGTCTCTGATATTTGGAATTCTAGGCTTAAATAAAACATTACAAGCCTGAAACATGTTAACAACTCTACAAACCCTTCAATATTGCACATATGCAGAATAACATAATCCAAAAAAAAGTTAGTTCTCAATGTGATTTTCTAGGTGAGCAGCACCATCCTCCAAGTAAAATACTGTGTTGACTGTGTCTTTCCTTTTAAAAATAGGAGAGCATAAGCCTTTTAGAAGGAAAGAATATAAGTGCTCAGCGACAAAGACTTTTCAATAAATATCCTTTTAATTCTTACGATCGTCCCATTGATTACAAGTATAACCAGAGGAGGAGTCTGATTGTCCTGCCTTGCACAGCCATTTAGCTCTAGAAAAAATAGGGGAAATTTGGATGTAAAATGCTGATTTAGTGTTTTCCTGCTTATGTAGCAGAGGCTCAGATGATCCTGGAAGATCTGCTCCAAGCAGAGGCCAGAGTTCTCCAGGTTCAGATATGACTGGTCGTCTGAATCCGAGGGAGTCTCTTAAATTCAGTGGCTGTATTTTACCCATCAGTGAGCCTGAAGTTTCTCACAGAGGCAGTGTAAAATGAATTAATATTTTATAATGTGCTTTGAAATCCTCAGATAAAAGGCACTGCAACATTGTGAAATATTTCATGGACAGAACCATCCGAGGTGAGATCTGCCTCCTTTTATGTAACTTCTTTAAAAGATCAGAAACTAATTGAACTGCAAGATGAAATAGTGGCATGAAACAAGGTGGACCCACAGTTCTCAAACATGCCTATGATCTCTACCATCCCAGGAAGCTAAATTGGCCAGCTGATTCTACTAAGAAGACTTGGAAATAACCATGAAAGCCACGGTTGTTTTTATTTCATTTGACCAAGCTGACATTTTGTGGCCTTAGCTCTGAGCACATGAATATTCTCTTCAGAAGGATCACTTGGAAAACAGCATAGTGATTTTTTGTATAAATCGCATCACCCTATTTGTACATGAAAGGCAGTGTACTTTGAGGACTGACTTCCCTTCCTGGGGAACGTAAATATTTTCATTCTTGCTCTGCATCTCGTGATCTTCCAGAGATAGGTAAGATCAGCTTTGATGAAGAGCTGCAGAACAATCACCTCACCACAGAAAACATGTCCTCCACTTAGTTAGCCCCTACTTAGAGCTTCTGCTGCACAGAAGAGGCATAGGAAGTGCGAAACAACCTGGAGCTTCATCAGACTGCAGATCACCCTATGAGACCTGTGAGAAAGCTCGCCCCTTAAATATGAAGAACTCTCCAGACAGCAGAAGTAAGGTGGTGTTTTCCCACGGTTTCCTGAACAGTCTCTCGGGACTGCTTTTCAATAGCTGCTCTTTATATAATTAATGAATACTTTGGAATGTTTGTGAAGTATTGATAGCTACCCAGTCCTGTTTGCAAAGCACACTCATTTTAATTTGACCAAATCTTAAGAAATGTTGAGTATTTGCGTCTTTGCTAACACATCTCGTTTTGGAACCTGGCAAATGTGCTGAGTATTTTCATATCCATAGAAAAAGTCACAAGGAGCAAAGGGGGCTGAGGTCACTGTCCTCAGCATCTTGTGAAACCTGGTTCTTTGCTTATAGCTATGGACCTCTTTTTTACATGTTTCATGTTCATTGTGATGTGTTCTCTCCTGCAACCACTTGCATTAAGTCTTGTTAATTAATATCAGACTTTTGTGCTTTGACAGAACAGTAACTCTACCACATGTTGTTGGTATGTCATGACTGGGGATCTTAAAATTATTGCTGAAAAAAAACTCCACCATAAAAAGTTGCTACATACAAGTAGCATCCAGATGTGACGTACTACGTTTTATTTAACGTGTGTAGTTGTGGACGTATTTTGTTTCAAAAAGAAGTTGTTAAACTGTGTTAAGACAGCTGTAGAGTATATGACTGCAGGTATTGAAATATTATTGGTAAATCCATGGGGTATCCTCATCTTGGCTGCTCGGTCGAATTTTGGTCTCCCTCTTAGAAAGGACATGGCAGGAACAGAAAGGCTGTGGAGAGGATGGTAGAAATTACTAAAGGCATGGATGGAAATCGACCCAGAATAGTGGCTGGACCTGAAAAAAATAAAGGAGGGGTAATGCGGAGCAAATAAAGAACTGGTTCGGAGGGTGCAGATTATCCTTTCCGCTCAGTCAGTGCGAAGAGAACTGAGCAGACCGCGATAAAAGCCGGAGCCCCNGCTGCCGCCGGCGACGGGCTCGCCATGAAGAAGCATTCGGCCAGGGTGGCCCCGCTCAGCGCCTGCAACAGCCCCGTCCTCACGCTCACCAAAGTGGAAGGTAAACGGCGAGGCTTGGCAGCGGGGCGGGGGGGGGCTGG
>VWZF01003842.1:379244-433847 GCA_013396755.1 Sclerurus mexicanus
GAGCAGACCGCGAGAAAAGCCGGAGCCCTTTCCGTGCGGTGCAGCAGCCCGGGGCCAGCAGTCACCGCCGGGGCCGGGAGCCCGGCTTGCTCCGGGGAGCCCCGGCGCTCGGGCGGCAGCGGGAGCGGTGTCCGCATCCGCATTACGGTCCCGGCCGCCTGCGTNTGGTGAGGCGGGGGCCGCGACGGGCGATGCTCCGGGGGGACCGGGTACCGCTACGGGGGATGCTCCGCGGAGACCGGGGGCGGTGCTGGGGCGATGCCCGCGACTCGTGGGCGGGCGGCGGGAACACCCTCCGGGCACGCAGCTACCCCGCCGCCGGGCATCACCGGCGCCCGCTCCTGTCCCCCGCCCCGCTCGGCTCCCGGTCTACCCTCGCCCGTGCTCCAGAGGCAGAGCTCCTCTTCCGGAGCTCCCTTCGGGGCTCGGCAGCAGACCCTCAAGCCCCTAGGCAAGTACCTGCCATGCAGGACCCTTGACAGGAGGGAGGAAGGATGCTGGACAGATGTGCTCCACAGATGTGGGGAACACAGCCCCATGTTCCAACAGTCTGTTCTCACCCGTAGTTGCCAGTCCAGCTGCATGGGAGCCGTGGGGTTGAGGTCTTATGGCCAGGAGGGACATTGAGAGCCCAGCAGCGGAGGAGGAGGGGGGGCGTTGTCAGGTTTTCAGGGAGCATAGGGACCTTTGGAGACTTTCAGAGATCTTTGGAGACACTCAGGAGACCTTGAAAAGGACACTTGATGTGCTCAGGAAGGCTCCACAGAGAAATCTGAAGCTCTGGGTGTACCAGTGGGAGGTCTGGAGTGAGGAGCTGTGATCTTGGGTAGAAACCTGTAAGCCATGTCATGGAGAAACATAGCAGGTGAGACTGGGGGTGATGTGAAGGCAGGGTGCGGGTTGGGAAGACGACCGCATCTGAGGGATGCATGTAGAGCTCAGTTCCTGAAGGAAGAGCCAAGGGAAAGTCTCTGATTTGGGGGATCCCCTGGGGGATGTGGTAATTGGTTGAGAGAATGGAGTTGATGAAAGAAAAAGGTTGGCTGAGGGGAATGGAGGGAGGAGAGGCAGAAGAAGCACGAGCAAGATGAGGCAAAGAGGAAAAACAGCTCAGAAAAGGGAATGACTGAACAGTGAGAGGCAAAATGTGAGTGAGACTCCATAGAAAGCTGATGAAAAAGAAAAAAGTAATACTGAAAAACTGAAGAAAAAATGGTAGCAAAAGCTCTGTGGAGGAGAAAGTGAGAACATGCAGAAATGCACAAGAGGGAAAGGGAACTAAAATCAGCATGTAAAACTGAAAAGTTGGGTACCTGAAAGTTGTTATTTCAATTCACAGAGAATACAGCTGTTACATTCCCACAACATAAAAATCACCTACTACAGAGACAGGAAAAGGTATCTCAGCTTTCTGATGGAAAGAAGAGCAGGCCTGATCCTCATTACACTATAACTCAAATTAAAAAATGCTCTTGGATTTGGCCCTGTACACAGTAGAGTGTTTCTCTCAAGGTTTGCATTGGAGGCTCCTCTGGGCAAGGAGCACGTCTTTCCTTTCTTGTGGTGCACTGCACATGCTTTATGAATCATAAATAATAATAACCTACCAGGTTCCAGCTTTGAAATGTGGGTCATCTCATTCCTCTTCTACCAGTTCAAATACAGTTTATTACCTACCTTATATAGAAATGGAAGCAGAGCAATCTTTCGCCATGCTATAAAATTGAATCCTTTCAAGCATTTCCATGTCTGCTCTGCATACCAGCTCTCAAATACCCTATGGCCGCCCACCAGGGACTTTGTCGACCTAGTTGAACTTTTCCTTCTTTACTTCAAATTCCTTTTTTTCCTTCAGTGGCAAAAATCTAAATTGCCTTGGTGGTGTATGATAGGACCTGGAGTTTCTTTCCTTCTCTTAATGAAACAGACTGGCTTTGTTTGAGAGCTTCTTTTTCCAAATCAATTGACATTTCCTTTCAGATTGATATTGACTAATTTTGCCAGCTGGTGTTTAAAGCCATATAAAAAAGCCACGGTGTAGTTATAGGCAAAAATAAAGTGAGGCAACGGGCATACTGTGGACTGCTGGCTTCCCTTGGTCTGGCTGCTGTACCTCTGGCAAAGATTTGACTTTCTAAAGTTCTCTGGTAGTTCCCAAGTCAATTGCAAGGGTATAGACGTTGCTGCAAGAGCAAGACAGCAAAAACTTTCCTCTGCTTTATAGTTATGATTATTTTCTCCCCTATCAACCACCATCAAAGCATTTCAAGGATCTTTGGCAGAACCACTAGGAATATGTTTCATTCTAGGATGGTTAGCCAAGAGAAGCCTTTCATTGATATGCATTGCTGTAAAGCCCTCCAGCATTCCCTCTATTTTCCTGCTGGTGCAGTAGCTTCTTTGCTTTAAAAGGAAGATAAGGACTTTGTGCGCCTTCAGAAGCGTGACTGCCATTTCAAATTATTTCAGAGATTGAATCATCAGTATGCTTCGAGCCTGCTGTACCAGCACTTTTCAAGACAACTGTATCTACATGCATTGCTCAGGCAGGCAGTAACCATACCATGTGTTTTCTGTGCCTGGTACCATTGCACATGCTCCATATTTTGAGAAATGTAGGCTTGGTGCCTGATTTATTCTTTTTCATCCTTCTGTTGCTGTTTTTCTCACTCCTTTCTATCCATACTGCAGCGGCTATTCCTCTCAGACCAGCCAGTTGACTGTTTTCACCCTATTTGTACATGAAAGCACAGTGTACTTTGAGGACTGACTTCCCTTCCTGGGGAAGGTAAATATTTTCATTTTTGCTCTGCATCTCAGGATCTTCCAGAGATAGGTAACATCAACTTGGATGAAATGCTGCAGAACAATCACCTCACCACAGAAAACGTCCTCCACTTATAGTCCCTACTTAAAGCCACATATTCCCAAGGCTTTCAGGGGAATACCAAGGAAGTGGTACTGCAGCTTCCTCATAATAGCATATTTCCTCTGCACTGTTCTGTCAGGAAGAGTGACTGGTGATATTCAAAGTTGCTTATAAGGCAAATGACACCTCTCTGCTATCAATTATTACACATAAATGTCCAAACTGAGTTGCCATGGAACCAGATTCTGCCACATGTTCAGCTGGAGTAACTGTCTGCATCACTGGAGTTGCAGGGAGTATGTATCAGTACAAATAAGAAATGAATTTGGCCTTTAATATATTTGCATGCCTGCAGGGAATTTATCACAAGCATATCAACACTGTAATCACGTCAATAAAAAATCTTTTTCACTTCTTCAGCAAGTACAGACTGAAGATCCCAAGCAAGCAAAAACTTTCATGAGTGGCAGTCTGCTTCCTTAAGAGATGAGATTCTCATTATCCTCATTTTGCAGATGGAACAGCCAAGAAACTGCAGAATGAAGCAATATGCCTAAAAACAAGCAATGCATCTTTTCACAAAGCAGGCAAGAAAAGATCCACAACAGATAGGAATGGACCCCCAGACTTCACGCACATGTTTTCTGGCCATGGGAGGGCCCTGCCATGAATGGATGCAATAAGGGTTGGAGAAACGTTCTTTTATTGAAATCAGTGGCTTCAGGTTTCTACTAAAGCATCCTTTTTGGGAAATAAGCTAAAATGATGCATAAATATATCTCTGGATAAAACTGTGTAACTATTAGCAATGTTCTGCTCGTGGCCTCTGAAGTTTTTGGTAGTCAGGCAATGATTGTTTGTACTTTGACTGAGCACTAGGGCAGACCTTGTGAAAATCTCACTGAGGACTTCACATCTGTAGAAACACAATTTCTGCCCACTGGTCTTTTTCACATGAAAGCCATACATTACACGCATAATTCAGTGCTTGTCCATTCTACAAAACAGAAGCAGCTAGAGAGCAGGAGAGGTCGGTGGTTCAGTGGCTCAGTCAGGGCTGTTGGTTTGTGTGTGTTTCCCCACTGAAGGGGCCTTGGCGAGAAATGCGTGCTGGCTTCTGCATGGAGTGGTTAACTTAATATAAATTCACTTTTGTTTAGACTGTCTTTCTGCACAGAAGACAGTCTTCAATGTGAACATTCACAATCAGGGCAGACCATCAAACCCACCTTGTTCTTGCTCCGTAGCTGTGGTAGCAGCTTTCTCCCGCTCCTATCTGGAACTGGGTGAAGGTGATGGTCACAAGTTTGCATGCAGCTACAGGAATGAGTAGGGGATGTAGGTTTGCTGTGTGTCTGCTTCTCCAGGATACCTGCCAGCCTGCGCTCAATTACTACAGGGTAAAGATAATGTGACTTACTACCCTGATGTAAAAGAGGTACCCTCTTCCATGCTTACTGTGGTACTGAGTGTAAATGCACATGGGCAATAATTACACTCTGGCTTTGGCCCAGGGCAACTTTTGCCTAATTTTCGTATTCCTTGCAGTATTTTCAGTTAGCACAACGGCATATTTGAATAGATATCCAAGATCTTGTTCCAAAGGCGTGAGGAGTTTCTTGTTGCATAATACCTGGCTCCTTTCCCAAATGGCACCATGCTTTCTTAGACATTAAACAGCCTTAAAATCAGCTGCTCTTGGCTGTGCTAGGCTTACTCACTGGGGAGTCCCTCCAACTGATCTTTGATCGTGTCCCACTGGTTATTTCGGCAGCCATCTCGCCTGTGCAAACTCATAAACTATAGGTTTGGAGGTGACTCATGACTTCTGCACTGTGTGTCCCATCCTCAAATGGTACAAAAGTAAAACGAGACCATTTTGATGTTACTAAACTAATGCCAGAGCAGGAATTTTAATGCATCATGAAGCAGAAAGATAAGTTATTAAAGATTTATCTAAGCTTCCTTACTTTAGTGGCTGAAATGGAACAATGTGTACACACTATGGACAAACAA
The DNA here is from genome assembly GCA_013396755.1 of Sclerurus mexicanus. NCBI lineage: Eukaryota > Metazoa > Chordata > Aves > Passeriformes > Furnariidae > Sclerurus > Sclerurus mexicanus. The sequence goes on from VWZF01003842.1 coordinate 384,130, forward strand.
CAGTTTCATTTACAGTGACAGAGCTTAAGAATGACAGCATCCATTGGACCATCTTTTCAGACCTTCTGTAGATCACAGACCATTACATTTCACCCACTTATCCCTAAATGAAGTAAGGTGCATTTGTAGTCATCTTGAATCAATTTAGGCATTTGCTTTCAAAAAATAAGCAGATTACTAATCCATCTATTTAATTATAGATTTCTCCCATGAGAAGCTGGAATAAGAACTAGTAAAAAGTAAATATTAAGTCAGCAGAATGCATTATTCACTGTCTCCTGATTTAATTTTGTAATTCTTGTAAAGGAAATTTTGTCCCTCTTTCCTAATGGCTGACAATTGTAAACAGTAGGATTTGTAGCATAGAAGCATCTCTGTGTAAGAGCTGGAGTTCAGAAAAGATCAGTAGTTCAGCATACTAGGCTATGTTATCTCAGCATGTATTCCCCAAAAATTTTCCAGCAACAAGGCTTATATATAGGATTATTTATGTTGTTGCTTTCCCAGCACATTGTACCTAGTATAGCATGTTCATTTATATATTAAGCAGCTCTCTGCACTTGGCTGGAGTACCATTGCCAACCTTTAGTCACAGCCCAGTTAATCTTTGTTAATTATAAACCGTGAGATGCCACTGCAGACCTGGATAGCATCCTGCGGAAGCAGGAATTTGGCGAATAAAAGAGTAGATTTACTTTGTAGTCTTCACTGAGTTTTGCTGACAGCCACTGCGGCATAAGATCAAAGGCAACAGGAAACAAGGTGTTTTTAGCAGTGCAGAACTGGCTTGCTTTTAGGCATAGCTGCCCACCAAATGTGTAGGCACCATGTATTGGGAGAAACCAGGTGCCACCTCCCATGTTAGCTGCCCAGTTCCAGAAACATGGATCCACTTTACCTGAACATAATGCAGGGGTACCCAGCCTGGAAATTTTGTGAGTTCTGCTGAAGACATGAATTTTGACATGGGATCTGGCACCTTTTGTTTATACAAAAGCAATATGTTGACTCTCCTGGAAGTAATAGGTATATATGTAGTTCAGTATCACTATTTCTGGCCCCAAGCATCCTCAATTAAAAAGAAAAATCCAAACATGCGTGAGCCTCATAAGCCTTGCAATTCAATCACAGAGAGTACAGAAGTGAGGAAGTAAGAACTAGAAATGCCTTTTCCACGATCACCTCAAGTTCCCTAGTGCAACTCTCAGCAAGGATAATGTTGTATTTGGGGTTGAAAAAGGCATGAGTCTGTTTTCTGTAGCTGATTGAAACAAGTGAGGAATAGTGGGTTGCAAAAGCCTTTCTCACTGAAAAGGAGAAGAGGCAAGTATCAGAGAGAAAATAGAAACCAGAATTTTTGCATGTAATGTATTTTTGCTCAGAGTTATACTGAGTCTCTCAGTGCCCACGTGGGTCTAGTCAAACCTAGGGTTTTTTAAAGGAGACCCAGCTTTTGATGAGTTTTCTGGTGAACGATAAGGCAGCATCTCATCTTTCCTCCAGTAGATCCGTGAGCAAATCATGTGGGGACTTCTGTGACTATATGTGCATTACTTTAACAAGTGACTTGAGCATGCTCAAGTCCATGTCAAGTCCACACTAATATCTGTTTATTCGTTGACAGAGAACAGGTGCTCCAACTATCTTGTTCTGAACTTAAGACCTAAGAAAAGGTCTCAAAAAAACAGACCTTTTTAAGCATTGTGTTTGAGGTTCACTAGTAGGTAAATCATTTAGGTTCTAGGAGAACAATCAATTGGAGTTAGAATTCAGTACACAAGAAACCAGTGGGCTACAGCAGAGTCTTCTGTCTAAAAACTGTGCTTACTTGAAAGCCAAGCAGCTCTGAATATTTGAAAGCTTCATAGGGAAGAAAGAACATTGTCTTGTTTTTGATAACATGCAGTTAGCATAGCCTCCACAATTAGTACAAATTCACTTACCTCCCTGCATATACGCACTAATATAAATGTGCTCTTTATATTAGTATAAGTAGTTGAATTCCCTTGGAGACAAAACTATTATACAAGAAAGACAAGTAGCACTCAAACACCCAGATAATTAATACAGTATTTTCCTGCAGAGCATTCAGCCTGGTTTTTTTATAATCTCTCAACCCTTTGTTCAGTCTGAAATTTGAACAGACTCTGATTAAAATTTGCCCAAGATACAGCTTTGGTCATATCTGATTTTTGTGCTAATACAAGTTCTGCTTCCATAACTCCTCAAAATAAGTGGTGAAACTTCGCCACGTAACTCATTGTAAGACTCAGTCTGATTTTTATTCAAGAAGGAAAAGCAGAATAATAGCAAGAATACATAACTTGTAATCAGGATTCTTCTTTGCATGCTTTTATGGTGGTTACTTTCCAGTCTCACAATGCTGATGCTGTAATAAGTACCCAGTATCTTACATTTTCACTATGGACTCCAGTCATGAATTCTAGTCAATAATAAGAAGGACAGTATTTAGGGGAATTCCCCACCTCACGCAATTCGAAGTAGAATATCATATTTTAATGAGGCCCATTTGAAGGCAGCAGTTTTAGTAGAATTTCTAAGCAGTTGTCTCTGAAGATAAATTAAATGGATTGAAGTCCAAATTGCTGCAGTATGAAGTTGATAATTTTTCAGCTCTCTCTGTATCACTAACAGGAACCAAAATATATATTTTGCAGAAAGCCTTGCTGAAGTGTTTGACAGAAAGAAAGGCACATGTATGCTAGAGAGGAAAATTTGGCATATCTTCATCAAATATGTGCAGATTATTTAATTCCACCTCTTAGTAAGTTTAGGTATTATCTTTAGCACAGGACAAAACAGGAATTAATATATTATAACCGTGAGTGATAAAAGCCACTGTATCTGTGAGTAATACTTTAGGATATGGGAGTACCTGTTACGGGAAACTTAGGCCTGTTTGGTACAAGTTAAGCTATACAGATGATCTGGTGACGTCAGTGATATGGGACAGATTTCCACAGACAAGAGGACAAGAGAGGCATCTTGATTGCAAACGGACCAATCGTCCTATTTTCTACCCTGCTGAAATTAAGGCAAGATGATCAGACAAGTCTGAATATGCTGCATAGATTATCGTAACACTTTACTTTTATAATTAGTTAATTTATGCTATGAATTCCTATAGGAAAAGATGGTCTGAACTCAGTACTTTTTTCTTGCTTTGAGTTTGTGTTCATGCCATTGTCCCAATTTTCAGATACCTACATCCCTTATTCTGTAGCCTCAACCAAATTTAGACCTTATAACTGTATAGATTAATACCCTGGTTCTGTTCTTTAAAATAACTCTACTGTGGACTTTAAAACTATTTTCTGTATTGATTTAGTCTTAATTTAGTCATGCCATTTCATGATCAAATTAAGTAAAATTATTTTTATCTGTTACTGTAAGAGCAAAGTATTTAAAGGAACTGCTTTAAACTTTTCCCAAATAGTATCTAAAAATGCATATGGGCAATACTATGATGACCCAATAGTCTTGTTCAAAAACTGATTTAATGAACTTCTATGGAGTTTTGTCATTTTTGCATTATGATACATTAGTTGATATTCTTTAAAAAATATAATACTGATCTTTTAGACCTTCAGCTCTGACCATGGTTGGAAAGTTAGGGAAATCTGAGCAAACCCAAAGTCATTGCAATGCTAAGTGCTGCAGTCCCACCTACCAGCCACCCACAGGGATTCACAGCTTTCGTGTAGGAGCCCAAGAGCAGCTTCTTCAAAAATCACATATACAGCTGCCATATGAGGCCTGACCAAAGGTCTGTCAGGTCCTCCCTCCAGCTTGGTGGAACTGATCGGGAACATGTATTTTCTAGCCAGAGATTTATCTCTCACAGTGTGGGTGTGCTGACAGCTGCAGTTTCCCCAGAGGTAGGAAAAGAATTCTCTTTTTTTCTGCTTTGTTCCTAGTGATTTTGGCAGTTATTTTGCTTTTTTGGCTGCTCTTGAACACTGAGTTGCCCTTTTCCATGGAGCAGCCTGTGAAGAGCTCAGGATCCCCAGTGGCAATGGCCGGAGCCTATCACTGGGTGTGCAGTGTGTGGGTTGTTTACTCACACCTGCACCTCTTTATCAGCACACCTCTCCATCTGTCGATCAATGACCCAGTCACATAGCCTGTCAACCCTCACAGCTGGCCATTGCCCTCGCTGACCTGCCTAACTTCACATTGTGAGGAAACTTTGGCACATCATGGCTAACCCCATTGGTTAGGTTACCTGTGGTTAATGGTGAAGAGTACAGGACTCACAGCAGACCTCTGCAGAGTTTTGTCCACTGCCCCCATTATTGTATTTACTCCTCACTCGTTTCTTATCTTGTACTGAGCCTTTTATCCATTCCACCACCTTCTCTGCCTGCTTATTTTCTGTAAGGCCCTTTGGACTGGGATTTTATCAGAAGCCTCTTAAAAACCTAGAAAGGGGATCTGCATCTCCTTTATTGATGTGCCTGTTGTCCACCCTCAGAGAACACTGGTGAGGCTGCAGGATGAATCATTAGTTTGCCCAGTAGATAATGTCGAGCAGAGACCTGTGCTTTATTCCCTCTAAGATGCCTGTTCCTAACTATTGCTCACTCTCTTTAGCACTTAACCAGTCTATTTCAGAGCTGAGTTGGCAGCTAAGTGGCTGAAAAAAGTTTCAGCTTCAAAAAGTGGAGGTGGAGTGTGTGATCCTCTTCAGTAGCTCAGTGTGTAGAGCAGCCTTCTACCCCTTTGCTAGGAGGAGGTGCGCTAATCCACATGCCCTGCAAGGCCAGGGGAACACAGATATCAGTAAAGCTGGTCTGCTCAGAGTAGAAAATATTTATTGGGAAAGCACGAATTGAGGAGATCATTTGCCCAGACGAGCAACAGTGAGGCTCTAGGCCTTGTTCCAGTGACTACTTGAAATACAGAATGGAAATATTTCTTGGAAATTACTCCTAAAATGAGAGATGGAAACTCTCAAATGTATCTTTGAATCCTGACAGGGTCTGTCTATAAGAGAGGTACATGAGTGTTAGGAGTCATGGTGTTTTGGCATGCCCAGGAACAGATTCTTTGGCATCTGATGAGCTCTAGTGGGATTGAGAGAAGGATGCAGCTGGTACAAGCAGCTTTGGCAAAGCTAGAGCTAATTTGGAGAAGAAGGGGATGTCCCTTGTTGCAAAAGTTGGGCTGCTCATGCTCTCATTACTGATTTGTGCAGGAAGGTTGATACATGGGGATTACTGCCTTCCAAAATGAAATATTCCTTAAAACCAGCTACCAGGATGACCTCTGAAAGAAGAGGTCATCATTGACAATGGGACAAGAAATCTGCACTAGCTATTAGGTGATTTGCCAGGTGACGAGATCTCACTCTTTAACCCGACTGTGAAGAAAATGCGTGGGCAACATATATGAATAAATATCCACATTTCATATTTAGACAACTGCAATGGCAATTAGAGACATAAATCGCTTCGTGGATTTGGTATATTTCATCTTCTCTTCACCAGAAGATGCTTTGGCTGGTTTTTAACAGCTTAGCTCAGAAATCCAAAACACCTAAATAATGCATAGTTAGTGTGGTCAGCAGGAATGGGATATAGACAAAATTTGAGGAGTTTTTGAGACCACTACTGGGGCAAATAATATTGTGTGTCCAGAAAATCACCATCAGAAGTCATCCTGTATGTTCTCAGGTGTGTTGGAACTAATGGTCTCCCACAGATGTCTCCATGTAGTAATTATTGGGTGCAGAAGAGATCACACAGAATTCAAGGCTGTGAGAGTATATCTTGGGTAGTGCCCAGCTCTGATCCCCTTGCATGTCACACATTTTTAGAACTCTAACCACCCTGAGGGTCAGGCACTGTCTTAGAGGACTTGCTGCAGCTCCCTCTCCCCTCTATGATACGCATATATTTCTGCAAGCTTTACAAACTTGTTCTGCGCAGTGCTCAAGCACTTACAAAACATTTGAGAGGCTGCTTATTTTGAAACACATTCATAGCCTGAGGAAGCTGGCAGAGTTCTGCATCATCATTAGGTACATGTTTTGGTCCCTAATAGGCAGGACCTTAGTCTGTAAGGGTCACTTTCTCACTTTGAGAGGTTGGCAAGGGCACTGAGCACTTGTGTTATGCTTTCACTCATTTGCTGACTAGCTGACAACGGCTAAAGCAGGTCATCGATGACAGCTAAATATGTTTATGTGGTATTGCATAGCTCTGAGTCCATCAGTGCTGTCTGTGGTGGCTTTACTATCTGTTCCTGACAGCAGCGGTGGAGAGGTGAGACTCATCTCACCCAGCTTCAGACACCCACACTAGAGACACCTACTTCAAGCTTGTCGCCCCAGACTGTTTAGAGCTGGTGGAGAGAAACAAGCACTCAGAGAGGGTGATTCATCTGGCTTGTTTTAATCGTCTACTTTAGGAGATAAATCGTGCTGTGGAAATGTCTTTTTTCTGTCTACTAACTATGCAGAAAGTGTAAATCACTGTCTCAGATACTGTGCAGCAGATGTCTCAAACTGAGAAGATGAATGCCACCCGTATTTTTTATCAGTATCATATTCTTAACATACACAGAGGTACCACAGTGTGGTCCTACAGTAAGCCTTTAAGTGGATAGCTGTGCACAGGAGTCTTAAGACTCTTGTCCAGACTTTTGAAGAGATCTGGACAGGTTATTTAAAGGTGTTATCTTTGAAGGTTTAAAGGTGTAGTGCCTTCCCATGCCTGTTTTGCTTCATGGCCTCAGCTGGGACTGTTGAGTAAGTAGGTCAGGTATAGATGTCCCTACCTCAAGTATCTGAAGTCAACTGTGGGGGGTCTCACCCTTAATGGAGGAAACAAGACAGCTGTTTTCTGGGGGTTGGGGATCTCCATGGGTAATGGCATTGGCAGTAGCTTTGGAGGTGATTTCTTTCATTTGCTTCTGAATGCACTGGGGAAGAGGCTGGGATGAAAGGGAGGGAGGAGGAGTGGTTCCAGTTGGAATTTATGAAACATGAAAATGAATGAACAAGAGGGACAGTGAACAGCTAAAATTAGTAAAAGCAAGACAGGCATTTTTCCTCTAGCTTAGTATCTTAATTTGTTCTTTTGGGGGATACAATAGCATACAGAGGAATCTGCTACAAGGAGCAATGGAAGAAGCCCACTAGAAGACTGAAGAAATAAAATTCTTTCATGTCCTGCTTATCCATTCTGAAAAGACATTTTGCCATCTTTAAATTAACATGTATTCTGTTGCCAGCTGACCCTTGTGCAGTATTAGAGACTGAGCAGCTTTTTAACCTGTGTGGTTTTGATGTCACCCTATCTGTACACCTGTGATTTGGGTGAGGAGAATGTCCCCAGTGGAGACGCAGGGATGAGACAGGGAAAGCTACAGCTTCTAGGTGTTGTGTTTGCCAGCTGGCAGGCAAGTGCCCCGTGTGGTAAATGATAGGATGAGGCCATGTGGGTGCATATCATCTGTAGTGTCCACCACCTCCAAAGACAATCTGTATTTTTGGTGCAGATTATGTCTCAGATATCCTCCAGGACAGTGCCACATCCACTGGAAAAGGCTGTGCTCATTTGGCATCTAGCCCTCTGGCAGCACAAGAGATCATGGGGTCACGGTACAGTTTCACTGACAGATGCTGCAGATACTGACAGATACTAAAAGTCTCAAATTGTAACTGTTAATCACCAGGACAGTGATTTTTACACTTGTCATCATGAAACCCATGGTGCCTGGGATAAGTTTTCACTCACTCCATCCAGTATGTAAATGCATGGAAAGAATCAGTGTCCCTAGAAATTTAACCCTTGAGGTGCAAGATCACTTTAGAAGTGATGCATACATTATCGTCTGTTGCTGAAAGGGAATGTTTCTGTTGATGTGTTTAGGACAAATATGTAACTGGATAAGTAATTTTGCCTATGTAGCAGAGAAAACTTCAGTAAAGTTAGCTTTAGGCAGTAATTTTCACAGAATAGAGTTTGAAGACAGTGCTATTTGTGCAAGCTGTCCAGATGAATGGCTGACTCTTGTGTATGTGCACAGTACAAGGGGGGACCAAGGCATGCGGCTTTTGCCCTTGGTGGGGAGAAGATCTTTACTGCAGTGTCTGTAATGAGCTGTCTATCAGCACTGTATTATTGGATGTTGAGTGTGTGGTGCATCAGATGGTATAGCTGTGATTTTCCCCCTTCTCAGGGACTGCCAAGACTGCTGGGCCAGAGGACCAGATGTGGTATCTTCCTGTCTCAGTGATCATGATCAGTTCTTATTTTAAAAATAGTAACACAGCTTCAATGTTGTGATTCAGAGCGCCTATCCGTCTTGAGATCTCATATACCCTGGTGGCTTAAGGCATATTCCCTAATGTTAAGTGTCTTCAGCAGGAGTGGTTTAAATCCTGGTTTTCTGTTTCCCAGGGGAATAACCGCAGAACGATGAGGATGGTAGATACCCTGCTGGCTGTCTTCTAGACGGAGGAACGTTTTTGCCTACCTCCAAACAGTTTCAGAAATGTATACTCTGAGTGCAGTTGCATTCATACAGAGGCACAAACTCCTCCTAAGCTCTTGTTTGGCACCCTGTCTGCCTGGATTTGATTTTTCCTGTGGCCAGATATCCCTGTGGTCCCTGGGAAGGACATTGGAGTTTGTTAGAGTGTGTGAAGTGTTTGGTGTTGCAGTGACAATGCCCAGCAGAAAATCTCGAGAGGAAACGAAAAATTGGGTAATCATTGCAGGATTTGAGTGGTGGACAGCAAAGAGAGTGCTGACAGCTATGTATTACATGATGAGGATAAAAGAAATGAGTGTACCATTGTTCAGTAAGCTGAGCCCTGAATGGTCTGTGCAGCAAGTGAGGGAAGAAGCATGAGTTATAAGAAATGTATTACTAAGAAAATGCATTAGAATTATTTTAAATAAGCTAAGGGTTCCCAGGCAGTATTTTTTCAGTTCCAGCTTCTTTTAACATTTGGCAGGTGGTTTGTAACCTTTCTGTTATGTGTTTAATACAAGGTCACATTAACTTTGAACAATTCATTGGCCTGCTGGTGCATCTCCTATTATGCAGGAGGCTGCCCACACAATCTTCTATTGAAAACTGAAATGGGTGGAGAGATGAGTAACATCCCCATCTCTCTCAGAGCCACTGAAAAAGGCTAGATGTTTATGCTTTGGCTGCTGTACACTCTTTTTAGATACCAAGCTGTCAAACAGAGGCCACAGTTTTTCTGTTATAAAATATTGCTTCACTAGGCAAACTAATGGTACTCTTAGCTCAGATCATGCATTTCTTATCTATATAAATAGTTAACTATATAGATAGTATAATATATTATATATATATAATATATATAAAAATATAAATAGTTCTTTCCATAGAAAGAAACCTTTTCTTTCATAATATATTAGTTCATGTAAATACAAACTTACATTAACCTGAAATAAGAGGTTTTAAGAGATTTTTCATTGCAAATACTACTTCTTACCAAGACAGAGAAGGATTTCTCGTGTGTAGATCTCTCTTAGTCTGCCTTGAATAGACATAAATGTCTGGCAATAATATAGTCTCTAGTTGTGCTGGCTGTGCTTACATGTTTTCATCTTTCAGTGTATGCAGTGACTTCTGGACACTTCTGAAGTTGTAGATTCCTGGATTTCAACATGAATTACATCCTCCTGCAAGTGAACAGACCAGCTAAACTGAAGCCAGCCCTTAAAAGAAATCACTGCTGAGTGTTGTATGTGTGTGACTGACAACTGTAGGGGATGTTGAATGGGGTGAATCTAAGAAAGGCAGGTAGCAAGCCCTAAAGGCAGTAGCCTGCTGCTGAGGTCTGTCAGCACCTTTTGATCTCTGTGAGAACTGAACCACCTAACCTCACTTTGCTCATTCATTCACAAGCTGGATACATTATCTGCTGATAGTAGATATAGCCCTGTTATAGCAGGGCCATAACAATTCATGTTTAAAGAGGTAAGGGGCAAGGTTTTTTAGGAGAGAAATTTCCAGCAGCATGCTAGGCTCAGTTATAACGGGGCAAAGCTCCAGTCCAGTCTCATTTGGTGCAGGACTCGAGCTAAAAAAAGTTAGGGTTGCCTTGTCAGAGATAGACTTCAGGGCAGCCTGTGGGTTGGTCTAATTTTTGCCATCTGGCTATCGCCTCAGGAGACTTGTTTTTCTAGGGATCACTGAAATGTGTGGTGATCTAATTCAGCATTAGTCGTGCTACTTACGTTGCAGTGATTGTGCTTAACTTCAAGATTAAGTACCTTGTCCCTCCTCTCCTTTTCAGAAACACCATATTCCATAAACTGCCTATTTCCAGATTTTCCAAGACAATAGCAATTTCAAGTGCTGTTGTAATCCCCTTTGCTGCTTTATTAAACTCAATACCATATTTTTCATTCATTTACACATCCTAACAGCACGAGTTTAAGTGGTGTGTTAAGCCTTTCTATGTACATCAAAGCAACATGTAATTTTCATTGCCATTTTACCCAGTGGCTTCTAAATCTAGAGGTGATAATTGGTATTTGCATTCTAGTTATGCTTCAGTTGGACCAGAGGTTTTGCAATGATCTAAAAACAAAAGACATTTTGTGGCAGGATCTGGTGGGCTCTTTTGCTCATAAAGCTCCACGTGACTTCAGAAGGGCCTAAGATTTGAAAACTAAAATACAGGATGGATTTCCTTAGTAAGCCATGTGTTTTCTTTTCCCCAGGGGATGAGCGCTCCCGGGAGTCTCCAGCCCCAGCTGAAGCACAGATGCAAGCTGGGGCGGAAGGCGGTGGAAGGGTGAACCGCTGTTGCTGGAAATGCTCCGTGACGCAACTCAAGAAGATTTTCTGGGGTGTGGCCGTGGTCCTGGGTGTCTGCTCCTCTTGGTCGGGGTCAACCCAGCTAGCGAAATTGACCTTTAAGAAATTTGATGCACCCTTCACTCTAACATGGTTTGCAACAAACTGGAACTTTTTATTCTTTCCTTTGTATTATCTTGGACATGTTTTTAAGTCAGCCGAAAAGCAGTCTCCAAAGCAGAGATACAGGTATGGGTGCTTTTGGTTTTAATTCTGTGGCTCTTGCATGCTGCTCTACATTTAGCAGGCATTTCATTCAAATCAGTGTAGTTAAATCAAACTTGTGTTTGCTTTCCTCTCCAGGTTTTTTAAAGGATAGTCTGAGTTCATTCTGCGTCCTATGCTAGGTGCTGTGTTATTATTCCTAATAAGATTTTACTCTGGCAGTAAGAAATCCAGATTTATTTCCAACGCATACAAATCACGTAATGAAAATCTGCATTTTCTGCAATTATTTGTCAAGACGTTTTTGTTCTAAACCTCTGCAAACATAATCTATTTTTCTTTTAGTATCTGTTTCCCCTACCCATGGCTGACTTCTATGGCAGTCTCTGAATAAGCTAAGTGTGATTTTTTTTTCCAAGCTCAGGACTAGAGCAAGGCCTTGAATAGCTGAATAAAAAGTACTGCAGTATTTTCCTGGCCCTGTGCCTCTGACATCAAAGGCCAAGCTCTGATCCCAGTTAAACTCGAGCTGTTGTGTTTATTTCCGGGAGGAAGCGCAGTCATAACCAAAGGCAGCACTTTGTCTTCAGCGCACCTTGTCTTTATAGCAAGCCAAACCCACAAAGCCTGGGGCACTCATGGAAAGCCCTGAGTGCCCGTCCTCTGCGAGGGGCTGAGGATGCTCTTGGCTGCATGAAGGACTGCCTCTTGGTGAGCACTCCCTCAGCTCAGCTCAGCTCGTTTTGGCCTGAGAGATATCTGGGACAGATGGAATGACTCAGCCATCAAGATGTCCCGTGTCAGAGAGCTTCCCTGATATGTGGAAGGATGTGAACAACGTTTTCCCCTTCTGTTACACAGTGGGGCTCATAGCCTTTTAATGAAGTAGCCTGGAAAAGTAAACAGTAAGAAGTGCACGTTTCTCAGCTCCCAGCTGTGCAGCAGCGAGGTGGAAACTTACTACAGGAAAAATCTAAGAAACCAGGGTACTCAGGAAATGCTCTACCTCAGATGACTAGGTTTAAGATTATGAATGCTGAAATTTTGCTGCTGAGCCATCATTACAATTTCTTCATCTTCTGAATAATTTGAGGGCTGCGATAAAGGATATCACTATCCACTGCAGATTCGAGACCAGTATCCAAAAGGTTTAAAGGCATTTTTATAGGATGCCATGTTTCCTGCACTTCAGTCTTCAGGTTGTATTTGTTGCTTACTCCACAGCAAAAGTGGTTCCTTCAGAGATGAGAGGAGTATGAAGGTTACAGAAAGCTACAGTTTAATCCAAAACCAGTAATGAATACTAGCCCCAAAGCAATTTTTGTTTCTTTGTTTTTAAGTATTTTTTTTCCCAGCTGCTCTCAGATAATGCTTTAAATACTGCTGAATTCTGGGGCAAGCGGTTGTGGTTTGCCAGATCCCTGGGGTTAAAACCAAAGCATTATACTCTTTGTTCCTGTAGTAAATTGATACGGTTGGTAGTTTTATGTCTTCTATTTAATTAAATGATCGCTGAGTTGAAGAGCAGGTGCAAGCCCTGCAGCCTGTTTGGGATGCAGGGGAATATCACTAGCAGCAAGCTTGCCCAGGCTCAGTAAAGACTGTGCATTTATATGTCTGACCAGCAGATTGAATAGGGTTAACTTACAGAGTTTTTTCTGGGTGTCAAGGTAGACTTATGCATTTGGAGATACGGCTGCGGTTCCTAGCTCTGCTGCCATTTGTTCTGTGGTTTCGAGCAAGTCACTGCAGAGCTCTGATTTCCTTGTACTTTTTGTTTGTTTGGATGAGACAGTCCTTTAGGGAAGAAGGAGGACTGCCCCTTACCATGTGTTTACATAGTGTCTGCCTCAGCATGTCCACTATCTACACTGAGACCTTCCAGTGGTGCTGAACTAGGTTCATCTTCTTGCTCTGTTACAGCTGAGGTGTCACATGCATGTACATCAGAAAACCCAGGCATTGCATTCCAGTCTCCCCTCTTAATTATTCCTCCTTTTTGCATTTTTTATATGTGTACAAATATATAGAGAAAGAAATATACAGAGGCTTTGGAGCTCTGTATGAGAGGTCACCATCTGTATGAGAGGTCACCATCTTCAGGAAAGCTTGCACTCCAGACATAGTTGGACATGTTAAGTAGATATTTCATGGACTTCTGGATAGTTAAAAGAAGATAATTCTGACCTAGAACTATAAAGAAACTGGCATAATCAGGTTCTGCTTCTTTTATCCTTCACCTCCATCTATATTTTACATATTATCTGAGCTCTCTGTCAGGAATTTACAGCGAGATAAATGAAAAGGTGGCAGTGGGAGCAGGTGGAAATACGATATCTAAGTCACCTTAGCAGTGAGGTACTAAAGGAAGGGATTGTCATATCTTGCCTACACAGGTTGCTAAAATCCATAGGCAGCTGATGTTTTTTGGCAGCCATCTCCTCCTCAGCGGGGCTGGGCAGCTCAGCCTCCCCTCCACATGGCACAGGCAGTGCTTTCACACTGCCACTTCCTCAGGGTGCCAGAGCTGGCAGGCATGCTTTGGGGTACCTCCCTGTACAGCTACAGAGCATGGAAAGAACAGCAACCAGTAGAAAAAATGTACAAAAGGGGAATCATAAAATGTAGCCAAAGTGAATAGATGTATAGTCCCTCCCACACAGATTATATGGTTTATTATGGTTTTAAAATTCCTATTGTGTTGTACCAGTATGTATGCTATGCTGTAAATACATAAATTTTTATGTTTCTCAGTCTCATGGAAGAATGTACCTGTCATGGACATAAACAAGTTTCAAGCTACACAGATTATTTTTTCCCTTATGTGTAATAGTAGTAAATTTACAACCAAATTTTGATAGTGGTGCATTGAATGTAAGAGCAGGTTTGTTCAGTTTTTTTGTAAGATTTGAGTGTTAGGCCACAAGTGAAGTATTAAGGATTTATGATTGACCCATACAGCATGGTAAGGAGATTCCTGTTTAAGCTGAAGTAGACTGTTGTGTCCACAGCATGGGGAGAGAGTCACTCTTCAAAGCAAACCAGAACTCTTGCATTCACATCCAAACTGTTCTAAGCTCTCTGTACAGCTCCATCAAATGCCAGGGTTGTGCCCAAGCATGGCCTGCTCAGGGAGAACTTCTTCCATGGTTGCTACCAAGGATGTCATGCACTATGGCACAGGTCTGCATGCATGGGAGGGTGAAAGAGCTCTGGAAGGTCACAGAGGAGCATGCCAGAGTCAGCACTGGTCTCCTACTTCTTGTGCAAGTGCTCTCTGGCTTAAAATAAAAGTACGGTAACTAAATTGTTATTCATTTCAACCATTGTCCGGTCCAGAAATAACACATGTAATGATTTATGTACATAAGGGATCATTTAAGAGTACTTCATACTTTTTGCTTCCAACCTGCTTTATAAAATGACACATTTAATGTGATGAGCTATCCTCCATCATACCTACATTATTAATTTATGAGGTAACATAAATTAAAAGCACTAGGGCTTGAAACTCCCTGGCTACACGAAAGATTAAATTAAAAGCTCTGTAAGATACTGCTTAGCTTTGTGTATCTCTAGGCAGGACAGAGCACAGCTTTTATAAAGATTCACCCTATGTGTGCCAGCTGAGGGAATAACAGAGGGATGTGTTCACATTTTAGGTGGAGAATACGTCAGAAAGCTTGTTTATTTTGGTGGTACAGTTTTATCTAATGGTTCTTTGAGAACGAAAGGACAGGGCTTTCAAGAATGGCTTGCATGATTATTTATTTATTTGTTTATCATGTAGATCTTGCTTTTATTTCATAAAGCATTAGGACTAAAGAAAACACTGGAAGCTAGAATGAAATCTCTCCTAAAACCTTGAATACACTTGACATGTTGAGTGAATGAAAGAATTGTCACACATACCTGCACTAATTTGCATCCACATCTGAGCATATTTTCGAATGTTTTTTTTCACTGAATCAGAGTTTTGTCTCTGTACTGCCTCTAAATTAGCTGTTACTAATCTTTAAGAATTTGAAGATTTTTCTTTGAAAATAAAAAAGTTGCAGGTAACACCAAGCTATTGTTATACCTTTGAAACAAAACCAAAATACTGGTGCAACAATGGAAGAGGACTAATATAGTAATTACTTACTCTGGTTTACCAGGATACTGACTTCACAGGAGTCACTTTGCATTTGTATGCCTATGGGCTCAGAATCAAGATTCGGCTCTTCAGTGGCCACGAAGTTTCAGTGCCATATCTTCTCCTGAGGTCCAGGAGAATGCGGGCCAGTTTCTAAATGTGTTTCACATGTGTTTCTGCTACCATGAAGGAGACAAGACACTAGCCCAGCATCCCCAGTAATTCAAGGAGTTGAGTCCTTTAGTTTGATCCTGATTCATTCGAAAGTGCAACTCGCTGCACCATGGGTACTGCCCTCCTGCATCAGGCAGAGGGCCCTGCCACGCAGCACCAGTAACCAACCCCCTGGCCGTGATGAAACTCTAAGGGGAAAGAAGGTCAGAGCCTGATTCGGCGTGACTGGATGCTTTTTAACTATTGATTTTCAGTGGTTTGTGTTCATAGGTCTCTTACCCAGCAGCATTAAAATGTCGCAGTGTGGTTCATTTCTGGCATCCTGATTTATATTACTACTTAGGTGGGAGCTTCACCACAAGAGCAAACAGCATCAAGAGAGTCATAAATAAGCTGCAGAGGCATCAAGACATGATGAATGCAAGTGTTTTCACAAATGTCACCCAGTGAAGCATGTTTTCTTTCAAAAAACTTCAGTTTATAAACTCTTAATTGTCTAATTCAGTACATTATCCTTAAAATAATACCTATTTACTTTGTGTTCCTCAAAATAAGATCACTTTACAGTTCAAGTTCACATTAGCTTCTTGGGAAAAATAAAAATAATAATTAAAGAAACTAACCAAAGAACAAAATGAGCTGTTGAAATTAAAAGATAGAGCATCTGATTCTTACCCAAGTTAGATAGATAGGAGTTAGGAGTAACTCCAGAATAAATCAGTTTGATCTCTGCAGCAATCTGTAAGGACTTACCTTTATGCTTGGTATCGAAGCAACTGATTAAAAGATGTGGATATTGTGCAAAAGGTTTATGATACTCATAGGGACATCTCTGTCCTTCCCGCAGTTGTCCATCTGCTGGTGGTGGTGTGTTCTTGATGGACCACTGTATCACCTCTCAGACTGTTTTCAGTGAATCTGCATTTTTCGTCCAGGGGTTCTAGCTGAAGCCAAGGTAAAATTGTACAATTAGCAAGTGGCAGCAGTAGTGAAGCCTTCTGCTGCAACAGTGTGCTGCTTGTGGTAGTAGCAGTGCTAGTGGGAACCTGTCCAACATCTGTATGTACAGCATCAAGCTCAGTCATGGACCATTCATTTGGGCTTAGCTCAGCTGAAGGCTAAGCCACAGAGCTCAGGGTGATGCTGTAGTTCTGTTTCTCAAGTGAAGTAGTTACCTCTTCCTGATGAAACCTGTTGTAGCTGCTATTTCTTTCCATTTAAAAAGGAAAGTGTGTCCCCATGGGATGTGGGATAGGTGTATTGTCACCCCACAGGAGTTCTGAAGATGGCTTCTCACTGCTACCTTGACATAATACAGCCACGCTGCTCTATTGCCTGATGATCGCATAAGTCATCATAAGCTGCTTCCTTGGGGAGACTTGTTTTCTTAGGTGATTAAAGTTTAATGTCATGGTTTCTTGCTCTTAAAATCTCCTGAAACAAAAATTTCTCAGCCAGCTGTCAAAAATATGATCTAGACGCTGCCTGTTCTTGAGAAAATAACAGCTCCAGAGGTTTTCTAGAGTTCACATCAGTCTCCTTTATACACTGAAGACAGTACCAGTGGATAGATTAGGGAGGAAATGTGTCACAGCTAGCTTCTCAGTATCACACTGCATATTCCAGCACTGCCAGCTTGGAGCTGAATGCCTGGTTTGTCCCCAAAATGCACAGAGAGAGCAAATATTTACAGCAAAAACACAAATATGAGACATTTAAGGTAAATAGCAGGAAAGGGTGAGGAGAAAGAGAAAGGCTGCTGGTCAAACTCGCTGTTATTGAGTGCCCTCCACCATCCCAGAGTCAGGCACGTAACTAGGATTGAGATGCACCGCTTCTTGATGTCTTCCATTGAAAAGCTTAAAAAACTGCTCCTGGACCATGGTGAAGGTGGTAGTTTTTCTCTCCCTTAAATGCATGGTGTAGGAGCTTGGTACCTACATGGGACTCATCATGTGAGTGGCTGGCCGAAAGCCACAAAATTAATGCTTAAGTCCTAACTTCTTTGGAGGTATCTCTCACAATGGTAAACTTGTAGGGTGGGCTCAGGAACATAAGGTGGCATTTATGTGTTTCCCTTCCTTTGTAAACCTACCCCAGTTTTTACATCTCCTGGAAATACCTTTAAGAGATTGCCTTTAAAATTCTATTTGACTAGTTTGGTAATTCCTTCTATTCATGTAGCTAACACTGTCTCTGAGAGCTTATGTCTTAGCTTTTATGAGAAAATGGTCACAGCTCCTTCTTTAGGAAACCAGCCCTTTCTAATTTAGCATCCTGGTTTATACTTGGACTTCGCATTTATTTTTCAGACCATGATGTTCTGAAAAGGTCTTATCATTCATGTCCTGTAAAAATCTTTCCCCTAATCTGACGGCCCTTTGTCTGAGAATCACCTCCTCTGGGCTTTTGGACCTTTGTAAAATGCTAATTGAGAATAAAAATTGGGTATTGCCTTATCAGGAGAAACCCACGTTCTTTGATCTTGAGACTGGTTTGTGAAATCATTCCAAGGATGATTGAATTAAATGGTGTCCTGTAATTTTTTTCTTCTTGTTCCATTACTTTTGTCCTCTCTGCTGTGGCTTGAACAGATGCTCTAAAATAATTACATTATCTGCCTCCTATGAGGTAACAGTGCTTGAGGCAAGGACCAGAAAGAGAAGTAATTGTTCTTGTTACCTGCAGACAGGGCATGTACTATGAAACAATGTATTTATGTAATGGCTTTTGCTTGGAAAAAAATGTGGTATCTTGCAGCACTGAACGATCTCTGGTCTGTAGTTAAACTGCATTTCATTAACACTGCCTCTGGTTAGTAAAGCAAGCTGCCAAGCTCACACACTGCTAGGGCTTTTCTCGGGAGACCTCAAGAGCAAATCCACCTATGCTGATCCTACCCAGGCTGATCTGATCTCTCTGTACTGACTGAGAACATGGAATAAAAGCAAGCCAGGCTGAAGGGACCTTGGGTCGCCTCCTCCCTTTCCCGCCTCCAGACCTGACCTGCACACACAAACAGAAAAGTAGCTGCATTTTATGGCTGGCAAAGAAAAAAAAAAGACTGGGAAAAGAGAGTGTGATCACATTTACTGCATAGAGAAAGAAGGTGAAAACTGAGGATAAGCTGTTTTTCCAAAAACCGTAACATCTCACAGATGGTGTTTTTGCAGAATGTATTTTACCTTGACGACTACATCAAGTACCTTGACTCGCAGTGCACAAACTTATTGAATAAGGACTGTCCTGGACAGATTCCCCATGGCCTTTACAGCAGCAACAAAAACAAAACCCTGGAAGGAGTGATAAGGAATTTGCATTCTTTTTCCCAGCCCAGATCTGTGTCAAAATATCTTGAAGGCATCTACCTTTAAAACTGCTTTAAAAAAGGAAAGTGCATGTATGGCAACAGACTTTGTAGCTATAATTAACAGCTCTCAATAAAGACAGATGATACAGCGAGAAATGTTGGAGGCTGGCAGTACTACAGAAGTGGAAAAAACCTTTTTGTCCAGCTGCCTAGTGGTTATGGCCTGTGTCCAGATCTCCCAGGATTGTTTGTGTTTGTATGAAAATGCAGCTTCATATAAATGCACATGTACCTGGCTGAGGATCCCGTTCAGTCCAGGTCTGCAGGAGCTGGTCACCCTTGCTTGTTAGACAAAGCTGTAACTGGTAAAAAGAGAGAAATAACCTTGTTGGCAGCAACATAGGTATATGAACAGGGTGTCATAAATTGAAAAACCCTGTAAAGCAGCTACATAATGTTGTATGTGAACATTCATGGGGGGATTTGGAGGAAAATAATGTTAAAGGTATGAGATGATGGGCAGACACGTTCATATATGTACTCACATACTCATGTACAACCATTTCTGTGTTGTCCAGTTCTAAAACACCTTTCCAAATAGTAGCTTTTTGCCAGAGGATCTGATCCAAAATGGGGAAGGCAAGCAAAATCTGTTTTTGTTACCTTGTTTGCCTGCTTTGGGTGGCAGTTAGAGAAGACTGCTTCAATTCAGCCTATCTGTGGAAAAGAACCAACCCTCCTGTTGGTTTTTTTGTCAGAACATGGACTACAACTCACCAAGTTTAAATGAAAGAACCTCATTTACTTTATGGCCTTACGGTCATTGCCATATCATTTGTGTCTCTTGTCTAAGCAAGCCTACATTAAGTGTGGTGTGGCTGCCTCATCTGTTCCCTGTTCCTCTCACTGAGTGCTTGGCCACCTAGAGCTGGTGTTGGTTGCCTGTGGTTTCTTAATTTGTAAATTGTGTTCCTTCTCTTGGGGGTTGGGGACCTGTTTATTCGTTTACTAAAGCTGCTCATTTCACAAGTGCTTAGAGTCTGCTGCAATGTTTCCTTTGTGTCTTTGTAAACCTTCCAGTGCCTCAGCAAACATTCAGATTCCCACAGAGGGAGTGGACCTCTGGAAACCTTATGTGAAGGATGGCATCCCCCATCTCTTTCAGCAGTCACAAGTGTTAAACTCCCGGGATCTCAAGTCATCATGAATGCACTGACAGAGTGCTATTAACTTCCATGTAATACATTGCTGAGATGAGGCACCTTGGATGGTATGAGTCCAGCTCCATTTGCTGGGCGAGGACTCTGTTCCTCTATGTCATCTGGTATTTCCCCTTACATTGCATTTAAAAAGTGTTTAGCTTCACTGAAATACTGGGGGTTTTTAACTTAATGCTCTTCACTGTATCTATTGTAGAGGCCAGCGAGGCCACCTCAAAATTGTATCTTCATTTTTCTGCACTGAAACTACAGCTTTATTCACTAGTCTGGATTATTATCCTTCCAGCATATAGAAGTACATATAGATTTCCATGTACAGAAAGATAATTCTTCTGCTATGAAAACTCTCCTATTCAATACCACATTAGAAAATGGCAAGAATTTCACCTCTATTTTCATTACCCTTTAATACTACCTGGAAGAAAAATGAAACTACAGCTCTGTAATGCTCTCTCATATTTTCACCATCTAACAAATGGTGGTCTTGTTAGACAGTCTCATCATAATACCCTGAATATGAGGTTGTAGAATCATGGAGTAATTTTAGCTACTGGGGATCTGGGGCGGGAACTCTAGTCCAACCTGCTCAGTGCAGAGCCACATTATATCTGCTTTTTTATTTTGTTAATGATTAGTGATTTGCAGATACTGAATGAGGCATAATTATTATTAAATTTAGGTGTGTTCTATTGCATCTTTTATGTGCTGTCTCTAGGATACTACAAAATTACATGTACCAGAATGTATTGCCGTGAATGGTATCCGTTCTGCTTCTGTTTGGCCCTTTTTACCAGAACCACCTGAAATATTCTTCTGTCCTCAGGCAAGGACATGTTGATTTATTTTTTATTAGCCTTGACATTTAAAAAGAAATGGTATTAAGCCATTATAATGAGAGCTTAACCTATGTTTAATAATCAAACAAATTTTCACTTAGCGTTTTCGGTGTTTTCATGAAGTTCTCTACATCAAATGTAGTGAGTCCAGGCAGCACTTTACCCTATCTGGAACAGCTCCACTGAGCCCCATGGCAGCATGCTGATTTCACCATAGAATGGCAGGGATCTTAAAGATTATCTAGTTCCAGCTTCCTCACCACAGTCCAAGACACCTTCCAGTCGACCAGGTTACTCAAAGCCCCATCCAACCTGGCCTTGAACACTTCCAGGGATGGAATATCCACACCTTCTCTAGGAAACCTGTTCCAGTGCTTCACTACCCTCACAGTAAATAACTTCTTTCTAATTTCTATTGAAGAAGTGTCTGGCTCAGTGAATATTAAAAATATCAAGTTAGTAACTATTTAGATGTATTTGGTCTTGCAGAGAGAAACTCAGACTTTGACCAGACTGAAATACACTCCTCCACATTACTTTTTAAAAAGTGTCCTTCGATTCTGGAGAACTGAAGTAGAAAAATTTAATGTTGAAAAATACTTTTCCAGAAGATGATACAGTAACGTACAGCCACATGATCAGCTGCCTTACATGGACATACATGTAGATGTGCCCTTGCTCATTAAATTTTGAACAATTAAGGCCAATGCTCTGAAAGTCTTATAGCATTTAACAAAGAGCTCTATTGATTTCATAGGTTTTTCAGACAGCTTCAAGAAACATGCTCTTCTGGAGTTCCACATAGTTCCTATAGTGCCATAACTTTCTGCCTTACCAAGTTCCACGTGGATTTTTTAGTAGAGTTGTACTCTCAGTCATGTAAGAGAGATAACTGTAGAGGGATATTATAAAGGTCAGCTAAAATCATGTATGGATTGGGGGAGGTGAGGAAAGAGCTAAGTGGCATCAAGCAGAATGAGTGAGGTGTTTGAAACAGGGGAGGTGGTTTCTATCAGTGTGCAACTGAGCTGTCAGGAGTCTGAAAAAGCAAAAAGAGCCTGAAAGAGTGATCAGTGCATGCTTAGAAGTCAGACATGGTGGGCCAAATGTTTTGTGAAAGCACAGTACATGTGTTCTGCTGATGTAACATTCACATGAGTGGTAGTTCTTGCAGCTCTTCTGCAAGCTAAGCTGAATCAATAAATCCTATATGATTTCAATGGACAGCGTGTCTACCATGGTATTGCTCATGTATTGAGTTCTGTGGCTGGCTGCGAGTTCTTATGTGGGATACCAGGGCTTGGCTTGGCTCAGCAACCATCCAAATTACAGGAGTCCAGGTAAAGTCACTCATATCAAACTAGGGAAGATTTAATCATACCAACAACAGGGGGTTTTTATGTGTTAACGGATTTGTTTCTTAACTAGAATGAATGTACAAAGAAAATTTGCCAAACTGCTAAAGACATCTTCTTCGGATCTTTTCAAAAGTGAGCAGAGAATTGGCTTTACTTTCAGGTAAACAAGAGTAGTAATGAGGACACTGCTTTTGAAAATCATGTCAGTTATATGTATAGTTAATTGTGGACCTTACTTTTGGCTGGCAAATTGCAAACTGTTGTCTGCTGCTTTATATTTCTTGAGCTTTGTTTTGTTTTAAGCATTAAAAAAAAAAAACAACAAAAAGCAGCTGGCTTCCCGAATATGTTTGCTGCAAGAAACCAGAGACAAGTGGTTTCGAGAAACTGGAGACAAGTGTGTTTCCTCCATAGCAATTGTACTAAAAACAAACTGTTCTCTTTGTCAGTGTGGCTTCAGACACTTTCCACTACTATGCTGGTGGTATCTGGAGTCTCAAGAAGCCTTTGTCTAGTGCAGAACAGTAAATAAGCACAGATTTTAGGCACACGTAGAAACATGTCCTTAGGGATGTGTGAGAGAGAGATGGCAAATAAAGTCTTGATATTGGTCTAATGTCATGATCTGAGTGTGCAATGACAAATTATCCTTCCTGAAGTAACTCAGCTACTGAAGGCTACAGATGGGTTTGCCTTCATCAAAAAGCTCAGCTTTTGCATGCCTTTGGGCTAACAGCCATGAGCACGCAGTTCCTCTGCATGAAGCGTGCTGATGGCATCTACTAGATGTTGTGCAGCTGACAGGAAAAAGATGCAATAGTTCATTAGTTTTGTCATTCTGTTCAATTCAGACATTTTCAAAAGCAATGGCACTGAAAGCTTTGTAGTACTGAAGGTGCATAATAATTGCATCACAATTGCCCATCTGCAGCGAAAGCAAGATAATTGCCTAGGCGTATTCACGTTTGCAGAAGAGATTTTGAATAATAAGTGTTTATAAAGCCCTTCTGTCATCATGTTATCCAATCCTCACCCGTGAGCCAAACTCTCAGTTCACTTACACTCTTTTCAAACCAAAAATATCTCGTGTTGGCACAGCTCTGGGGTGGGTAAAGATGAGAATCTGAACTAGTGTAAATCACCTGAAACAGGCTCCCAGCTCTCCAGCAACATTTTTGAACCAAATTGAGAGAAAGAGATAAGCAAAGCCCACTGATTCCTTGCTAGTGTTATTTGCTGTATTTTTAATCATTAATTTGGCTAATTACTAAGATTTAGGTGTTAGTACTGATTTTCAGTGATGCTGAATGGTGCTCCTTCCTGTGGAGCAAAGCTTGTCAAAGGGTCAGGGCAACAAAAAGGCTGAGACCTGTGCCCTGTCCTGCAAACAGCCATAAACATCTATGTGTGGTTTCCAGCAGGCACTTCTCTCACGTCAGGAGCCTCTCTTCTCTCTCAGAAGTAAGGCCTGAGCAAATCCATCCTCACAAACACAGACAGACCGAAGGACTGGCAGCAGCAGGTGAGATGCAAGCCCATCTTAATTAGGTTTATCATGACTGATCTAACCTACTCCTGTAGATAAGCTTCTTAGCACATACTCAGCTCACCTAAGCCTTTGAACACAGTCCCTCCATACTTGACAAAATGCAGACAGCTGAAAGACATGTCCTGGTTTAAGTGCATGCTTCCTTGGTCAATCCCTTCTCTACAGGGACTCAGTTTATAACCCTTACCGTGTTCTGGTGCTCTCCCTTTTTCTGGCAATTAAAGATGCAAACACTACTGACCAGGCAAGATTTGTTGATGCAACTTTACTATCTTATGGTTCTCTGAGAATGAATTAATTGATTTTTCCATTAGACTTGGCACAAATCATGCTGATGTCCTCAGTGGGCCTGAGTGATTCCTGATAGCTGTCCTACAGTCTTCACAACACTTCTCATGCCTCTCCCATGCTCACATGAGTGACCAGAGCTGCTGCTTCTAGCCCAGAACTACACAATGAACAAATGTGGATGATTTACAATGAGATGAAAAACGTCTCCAGCAAGATGCCAGGTTCATCTGCTTTCTGCCACTGCATGCCACTGGTCTTTCTGTGTGCACAGAGGAGCTGTCATTCCTGCTGTGGGATCCCTTCAGCAAAATAGGCTCCCCCATGGCCAGCTTACCCCACAGATCTTCAGCTCATAATTCCTTGGTGCTGTAATGAGATTTCAGTAGGCTGTGCTTCTTGGGTAGCCCAAACATGGCCATGGCAAAGCTGACTAGCTCTCCAGCACTGGGAAACTAGCCAGCAACCCTAGGAGATAACTAAGCTGGTGTCCCCAGCCACTTAAGAGTCCTGCACATCTCAGAGGTGCTTTGCTCACCTGCATTAGTGAGGTGCTTCAGATCCCTTCCCTGCAGTAACAGGGTCCTGCCAGAGGAGCAGCACACTCACTGCTAGGGATCCAGGAGAAAGTAGGGTAGCAAAACAGGCATCACCTCTGCCAGGTTTCTGAACAAATAGTTTCACCTCAGAGGCTGAAACCACGTTACTGTTCTTGTCGCTCATCCTGGGAAACAGTCTGAAAAGAAATACAGACATGCCATTAAAATTAGTAATAATATGAGCTACTGTTCAGTACATGTTTCTCTCTCTCAAGGGCTTAAGCTTATTGAGTAACCTCCCTCGCTCTCAGTTGCATCACAGAGCATTAAGTTTTGAGAAAGGGCTGAGTTCAAACACCGAAGCTCTTTATTCTAGTTGTGTAGGTGCAGTATTGACAGAGCCAAATTTAACAGATCCCCCAGTGCTCATTTACAATAAAACTAGCCAGGTTTTGCAGTGTGCACCTTGGGAGGAGGGGAGTGGGATGACAGGTAGGGATGTCACAGAGCACTGTGACTCTGAATGACTCTGTTACTGAGACTCGGTCAGGATATTTTGGGTAACATTTTTGAGGTTCTGCTGCTGGATTCTCTATTCTTACCGAAGACTGTGGTGAAGCTGTAGTGTTTCAGTTGGATGGAGAGGTGAACCAGTAGTCAAAGCTGTTGGAAATGTCTCCTTATGGTGGTGCTCATGTGTGTGTGTGTGTGTGTGTGTGTGTATGTACATAGGTATGCATGTGCACATATGCACCATTTGAATATACATGCTGAGCCCCTTTGTCCTCCAAGAATAGTGACATCCCAGAGGGATAACAGGCTGTTTTACCTTTGACAGTCTTTATACAGTATCCTGCAGATCAGCAGCTCTCCTGTAAACTTCAAACTGTTGAAAAAGAAAGGAAAATAAAGACATAAGTTTTGTGCTTTCTAGCTCTAGGGTAAAAGTAGGGTCATGCCTCTGACTGGAGTGGAGAAATCCCCTTGCATAATGTCTGTCTTACCCTGTGGGTCTTGGTAGGAAAGCACAGACTGCAGAATCAGACCCGTTTGTTTTCTGAGGTAGCTGATACCTGCCTTCTCATAACAGGAAGAAGGACTGCTCATTCTCAAGCATCTGTCTGCAAAGCACTGCCTGGTGCTGCTCCAAAAATTCCTTCTTCCCTGCCTACAGAGCTGAAGCCCCAGGAGAGGCCAGGGCACACCCAGCACTCACCTGCCCACAAGCCTGCAGACAGGCTGCCCCGGCTGGCTTGTCTTGCCTCCCACCACCACCACCCCCCCAGCTGCCCTCAACACGGGCACAGCCCCAGCTGTGTGGAGGGATGGGGCTGCAGGACGAACTCTCATCTTTATTTACGCTGCTTTCCATCCCACTCGTGTTCAGTATAAAATTAATTCCCTCAACAGATGTCTTCATTCTACATATCCCTCAAAATTTAAAAACACCCTTAGCTTTTGTTATATGTTCCTTCCTTCACAGCCGTATGCAGATACTGCTCCTATTTCCAAAAGGCAAAACACCCCTTCAGGAAGGTTTTTTGACTCTCTCCCGTACTGGAATTCCACTATGGCTGATGTCCTGTGAGAGAGACATTGTGCTTAACCTTCCTACATCTATTTTAAGATGCAAATTTGATCACCCATAATTCCTTTTGAAATCTGTGGGTGGTGACAATTTTCAGCCCACTGTAAAAGTCAGTGCATTAGGTGCCTGAATATGAATTTATGTTTTTAATATGGTGTGATCCTCCTAGGATTTCAGTGTGAAGGTGGAGTAATCCAGTAATTTCTTGCGTCTTACTCACTTGTGCTGTCTGTGCATTATTTGTCAATTTTTTTTGTATTACCTTGATGAGAAATTTAATCAATCTCATTAACACCAAATCATTTGTCTCTGTTGGTTTACTTTCTAGGGTGATTTCTGTATGCAATAACTGTGATGGTGAGCCATCTCTTAACATGTGTAAACTTCAGTTTTCAAAGATCTCTGGGAATGCTCTAAGTTTCAATATGAGCCTCATATAAAACACAGTTACCCCATTCTGACAGTGAACATGAGTAAAGATGGATATGGGCAGTTAGTAAAATAATAGTTTACTTGTTATTTCACAAATTATACTCTATAATTAGGGAAAACTCTCTTTCAAGAATGCATTGACCATCTACCGTAAACTTTGTATATTCATCCTTGTTATTACATGTGTTATTGATCATGAAATGGTTAAAGGTATTTTTACTGAACGAGCTTAATAATAAAGTAAAATTAGTATCAAAGTCAAAGAGCAAGTATTATTAGGTAGATTGTTTTTTCACTATGTATTTTCAAGATATTATTCCATGTTTTCTTGTTGGGCAGCTGACATATAATCTTGAAGCTGCCTTCTCAGTCTCTCTCACATGCTGGGATTATTTTAGTTTATGGCTCAGCCCACCTACCAACTATTTCAGCTACTGGGACGCAGTGATCTAATTAACACATCCATCATTTTACACATTCTTCAGATGCCATGAGCAATACAAAGACTTAGCCTTAATCTTCCTTGTCTTACTTTTTCTGACAGGCTTATGGCTCAAGGCTCTGTGGCTTAACTCAAACCCATACACATTTTCCTCACTGTTCATTCATGTATTTTTGTTCTCTATTGACTTCTAATTCCCTTCCTCTCCTAGTGTGCATGCTATATTAAATCTCCATTATCTAAGCCTGTATCTCCTTTTCCTAGCTCACACAGCCATGTAAAGTATCATTATTGCTTATTATTTGTATGAAAGTAGCATCCAGCAGATCCTGACCTGAACCAGCTTGTGCTAGGTGCTGTTCCAGCAGGGAAACAAACACAGCACCTGCACCACAGAGTCTGCCATCAAGGCTGAGGCACATATCTGCTAAAATCTGCTATTTTTCATTTAACTGGTGATTGCTGACTTCTGCAGCTGCTGGTAGCAAGTGACAGGATGAAACAAAATGGCATCAAGTTGTGCGAGAAGAGGTTTAGATTGGATATTAGGAAAAATTTCTTCATGGAAAGGATTGTCCAGCATTGGAAGAGGCTGCCTAGGGAAGTGGTAGAGTCACCATCCCTAAAAGTATCCAAAAAATATGTGGATATGGCACTTGAGGACATGATTTAGTGGTGAAACACAGTGGTGGTGCTAGGTTGATAGTTGGTCTCGGTGATCTTAGAGGTCTTTTCCAACCTTAGTGATTCTATGATTCTTTAATTCTAAGGCTGAATAGAAGGAGGAGGGTATTGGGGAGATGCTTTTGTCACCCCTTCATGGATGTCACCATTAGCCTAAGTAACAAAGTATGTGATGCAGTATCACAACCTGGCAGGTGAACAGGAAGGGAAATAATTAAAAATTTCCTTATAGATTGAGATAAACCCAAGATTTTTGAAAGGCCCAGTTCCTCTTCTGCCTGAGATCTGCTTTCTGCCAACATAACGCCTCAATCTCATGCATTTCATGTCAGAACATGACATAAGGTGTCCAGATCGTATTATTGAAAGTGAAAAAAAAAAGCCCTAAGTGAGAAGCAGGCAAATGACAAGTCTCAACTGTGAAGCTCCCCAAAAAAACTTGCAGCACTGAGCTCAGCCTGGTTGGGCTGGCTTAACCAAAAGTAGTTTATGAAATCCAAGGTCAAAAAAAAATCTGAAAGTCTTAGAAAGATATAAACGTGCTTTTCCAGATAAACCAACAAACTATTTGCTTAAATTAATCTGTGTCTGAACTTAAACTGAGATAAGTGCTTATGGAGTATGTAGGCTGTGATACATCCCCAGCAGTAATTCTGTTAAATTTTTCAACACCCCCTGCTATGCATGTGTAAGGATTCACAGGCACACTGAAACAGGCCAGCTAACTGTTCTCCTCTCCTCAGCTTTTAACCACTTTCAGAGCAGCACTGTGCCTCCTCCTTGAGTGCTTTCTGTTATAAACCCAGCGATTTTCATTTCCCAGACAATCCACTGTACGTGGCTGCAATTGCATTAACCATAACTGCAACCAAAGGGTATCCAATCCAAATTATTTAGCACATTCTGATGTTGGCCTCTGGAGCCACAGATCTGGGACAGGGCCAGAAAAGCCATTTTACAATTACAGTCTAAGTCATGGGCTTCAGAAAGAAGGCAGAGCAGGCACACCCACAGGGCAGGCATTAATCATGGCTAGATAAAGTCCACTTCTCTCCTAGGTGGCAAGCTGCAAGGTTTCAGCGGGAGCTGACTTCTGCTGCAAGGACACCCTGTGCTTTTTCCCCTTTACCC
This sequence comes from Sclerurus mexicanus, assembly GCA_013396755.1. Lineage (NCBI taxonomy): Eukaryota > Metazoa > Chordata > Aves > Passeriformes > Furnariidae > Sclerurus > Sclerurus mexicanus. The sequence goes on from VWZF01003842.1 coordinate 412,853, forward strand.
TGTAATAGCAGGGAGCAGATCTTTCACTGCTGTCTGTACAGCTGCTCTGGAAGCAGTGTGTGATGCTGGAAGCAAGGATCACAAGGTCATTTTCCAAAATGAAGGAAGGAATAAGCATGTCACAGGAGTAGAAGGTGGAAGACAAATGAGCCCGGTAATTTCATATCTGGCAAACACTTGGCTCTCCTCACTGCAGCTCAGCTTTCAGAACCAGCAAGCAGGAGGTAGGCTCGTTGAACAGTCCTTACTGTCTCTCTCAGAAAATCACAGTCCCACATTCCCTGTTACTGCCTCTACCCATTAAATCCAGGAAGATGCCATAAACTGCAGCTGTGTGTCACAAAGCTATTTCATTTTAGCCAAAAGTAAGTGCTGTAAAAATGGATGTGCTGCATGCTTCACTGATGGAGATTAGAAGGAGCTTGACTCCTCTAGTCATAAATAGTCAAAGAACAGAAACTACTTTTGTGACTTTAAGTCAGGTACACAAGGGTCTTTCCTAATATTCTTATGTTTTATTTTAGAAATCTTGTATCATAAAAGGATGTTCATCTGTGCTACACTCAATCTCACGGTATCTGAGCATCTAAATGTAGAAAACTCTTTAACACACTCTATTCCAGGCACTTTATTAAAGCCATTACCAGAGGCACATCATAAGGTAATAGCACAAAAGCAGATAATGGTCAGAATATTTCCAACATGAAATGAACGATCTGTTCTGATTAAGGGAAATCCAGGTTAAAAGCTGTCATTTTCATTTGGCAGTTTCAATGTCACAGACACATTTCCCAGATGAAGCCAGGTACCATGTTTCTGAGTCACCTCGAGTTTACTGTCAGCAGTCAGTCTCTTGTCACTTGAAATCAAAGGCTCTTCTTGCAAGTCTTCCAGGTTCTCTCACTAGACAGTGTATCTTCACCCTGGTTAATCTGGATTCTTCCTCTACTTGCTACACTAATTCTCAGAAGGTAATGATACTGTTTTCTCTCCAGGGATGTAGTCTTAGTGAATCCCAATCAAGCTGTGGAGCAGCACCATCTCAGCATGCAGTATGGCTGGTTTCTTATCACAGGAGGAAGTCCCAGATTTGTCAGACCAAGCACACACAGTGCACTTCTAGGGGATGGCAAAGTCCAAGCTAAGCTGTGTAGATAATCAGGAGCTTATGACAGTGATTCGTAAAAGGCAATAGAGATGTACTTTGGCTCTGCATTTACACCTAAGCTGTTCAGAGTGCTTTAATTAATGAAATGGTAATTAATTTTCACTGCTCCTGAACTGCAGGGAGCTACACTTGTGTTACAGGCTTGAGTGAAGGTACATGGCTAATGCATCCAAGGTGGATGAAGCAGGAGAGTTGGAAGAGAAAGACAAGAAAATGGCAGCTTGTCCTGGGGGGTGCATTTTTTCATATGCGCCACATCTCTGGTTTGTCCACCACCAGCTGCTGCTGGAGACAGGTCAGGGCTTGGCTGGACCCAGGCTGGTAATTCCTGTGTGCTCCAGGTCCATCCCTTCACAGGCATCTCTGAATGAATGCCTCACTGACACAGATTGGGCAGAGAAGGCATGGAAAGCTTATCCTGTATTGTTATTTCAATAATTTTGATCCCAAAAAGACAAGTACGGCATTTGGACCAGCAGATGGGTTTTCCAGTTCATTAACTCAGGAGTTCTGCATCTCATTAGGAAAAGTTCCTGTGTTATTACTGTTGCAAATAAGGGCTCCTTTCTGTTTTTCAGTCTTTCACAAAGTAAATCTGCATGTTCAGTGATGACTGGGTTGAAATCCTAATTTGTGGATTCACAGCCAAGATCAGGATGGCACATAACATGCTACTGTGGCACCAGCTCACTCCTCATCAGGGCAGTTTGCAAAGTGCTTCTCTGAACAGAACTGTTTTCTTTGCACTGAGGTTCACACAAAGCAGAGCCAAAAGAAACCATTTAGTAGGCAATAAAAATATAAAAGAAAAAGAACAAGTACATTAAAAATGTCACTAGGAAAGAGAGCAGTGTGTGCTCTAACAGCCTTATCCAAACCACACTGACATTCCCCCCACACATGCACAGCAATGACAAGACCCAACTGCTTTGTATTTTCCTACTTCTGCAGCATCAGACTCTGGCCAGAGAATTTTGGTGCTTCACGGCCTCTTATCATATAAGAGTAAAACCTTAAAAATATAAAATATTTCATATAAATAATTTAACATTTTAAAACACACAAATAAGCACTCTGAAGCATAGTATCTGTAGAAGGCTTCAGATTCAAAACAAATTTCCGCCTGGCCTCTGAAGAACAGCTGTGTATCCCATCCAAACACATAAATAATAATGGTTAGCATCCTGTTCAGAGGGACTCTCATGGCTTCCAGCAATTTTTAGTCAGAAGCATGATTTTACCTCACCATCTTAGCTTCAAGTCTGGTTTTTAAATGTGGCAAATCTGAAACCACCTTAAGTTCTGTTTCCTTCTACTTCTTGAGTATGCTTCAGCACTGGCATTTCTCACCACCTCATTTCTGGTCTTCCCAGGGACTTCAAATAGATTTCATTTTCCTATAACCTCAAAGCAGTGTAATCACCTCAGTGCCCTAAAATTTTCATTTAGTTGTAGAATAAATCAATTTCTATCTGATATCTCTGTCTTCTCTTACATTTCTTCTCTGTTCTCTTTAACATCATGCTTGTTTTCCTACATTCTGAATGAAGGAATTGAGGGCTAAAAACCCCATTAGGTATTTATGTTCTTATTGTCTGTCTAATGAGAATGTCAGCTGAAAAGTCTAGAGTGGGACATTGACAGCAGCTGGAAGAAAAGTTCCCAGTGGTATTTGTGGTGTTTGTTAGCTGTTTTTCCTGCATCTGGACCATCAGGAAGGACAAACTCCATCAGACCCTTGCCTGCTGATGCTGGTGTGAACTTGGGGTCTTTTCCTGCATCTCTTGCTGTCTGTAGGTTGCTTCATAGCTCTCCTCTGTCACTGGCCACATCCCAGCAAAGATGCAGATCTCTGGAGATACCTTTTCCACCCTGTGCATACCCAGCCCATAGGCATCCCTTTGTCTCATGCAAAAAGGAGAGAATGAGCTGTAGCTCCTCTGGAAATGGAGAGTGCTGGCTTAAGCAGAGGAGGAAAGGTAGGGATAGTTCCAGAATTCTGAAACATCAAGGGCTTTTTCACCTGGAGTGTCTGGCACATTGCAAGGAGCTGATAGGAGGAGCTGGAAATTTTCTGAGCTGCAAAAGCAGAAACAAATCCTGTTCCTGGAGTTGCTCTGTGGTAACTCAGCTTCCTCTCTGGAGGAAGGATCCAGCATGAAACTCAGTATCCTCCTCTTTGGAATGTATAAATCATGGCGTGCAGAATGATGAAGCATGAAACTGAGATTCAGCTTCTGAACCATGTAAGAATGTGTGCCACATGAATCCATAAGCATAAAAAGAGTTTGAAAGAAGAACAGTGAAGATGTAGAACCCTCAGACTGCAAGAAGACTGAAAGACAGATGTGGTTTTTATCCATCCTCTGGACCTGCCTCTGGTGCTCAGAAAGGAAAATAAGTTGATGCTCTGTATTCTTATGTCTTGAGAAGAGTCTTCAGAGGAGGTTTTGCTTTTACATAGGATCCTCATGTTATACTGCATGTAACTTTACAGATTCCTTTGTAACTCTGAAAAATAGGGAGGAGTAAATTCCTTAGAGACGAGGCTCCTGAACTGACATGTGCATGGTCAGGTTTATTGTTTCTTTCTAATATTTCCTCATGATGGTCTCATTTATGAAGATAACTATAATCTATATTATAAGGTTATGGAGGAAAAAGTTCCCCAACCTTTCTTCAAGAAAGTTCTTTCTTCGCCATGGAGCTTCGGTCAGCAGTGCCCACATTTCTTTTTCTAGGAGGCATTTTGAAATTTTAAAAGAAGTCTTGTTCCGAATGGATGAAAGGTGAAATCCAAGAGCATACACAGTCTCTTGGAGTTTCTGCTACAATGGCTCCATTTCTGCGCTATCCAGTCCTTTAAAAATACAGTGCATGTCAGTATTTTTTGATTCGCATTATTACTGTTCAAACAACAGAGTGCTTACATGGGGAGCCAAAAATTTCCTGTTTCTCTTGGACAACAGGCAACTGATTTTCAAGCCATTCTCAGTTATTGTATGCCACTTGAGAGACCTAAGTGTTCCAGTAGCACAGAGAAAAGCCATTCAATTTCTGTTACATATTGCTCTGTTTTTACCATTTATACTAAGGTGTTGTACAAATTTAATAAAACTAGCAACAGCAGTCTATCATAGAAGATGTTTTCTGAATGACTAGTTTATTGGGAGAAAGGTCAAAACAAGTAAAGCTGTTTAAAAATCTGAATCTCAGAAGTGCTGGACACTGTATTTTCTAACACCCCCTTTTTGTCACCAAACTCATCAGCTGTACTCTTTCACCTCATGTGATGTAGGACTCCTGAGTGTCTCAATCTCTCAAAGGCTGCGTTTTGAAGATTTCTGCACTCTGAAGGGTGCTGTTCCATCAGGTTCTGGGATGAGTGTAAATGCCATCACGGAGTCTTGAGACCGCCTCACTCTGCTTCCATAGTTCCCTTCCTGCTATGCTTCTGTGTGTGGGATTGGGATGACATTGCCGAAGGACACAGTAAGGGAGTACAGTGCAGAGCGTGCTCTGTTTTTTTGCTAAATGAACACCAGCAGTGCAACTAAAAAGGCAAACAAACTTCAAACAGAAAAGACTCACCTGTTCTTGAGAGGAGGTACTCTAAAAATGAAAAGATTATTTCCCTTCTGTATCCCGTTTACTTACTGTATCTAGGGGCAATTTGTGCATTGTAAATGTCAGCTTCTCAGTGAACTCTCTGCTTTCTTTTTTTGTATAACTTTCTTTCTCTTCGTAGACTAGCTGCCAAGTTGATGGTGTCTCTTTTGGTATCTCCTGACTCACGTGTCTTCCTGTTCCCAGCTGTCCCCAATATCCTGTCACGGTGCTAAACAATTAGTACTTAGGCTATGAAGTTGATTTATGATGTAGTGAGGATTTACAGAGCAAATAGTTTATGCCCACGGCCCAAGGCTGGTACTGCCAGCAGGAAAGTCTGGCAGGGCTCTCTCCAGCTGGAACCATATCAGTATGCAAAGTGTCTCTGACAATCCACAGGCATAAAGGTCCAAATTACATGTGCTTGTGAGGGGGTGTATATATATATATATATGTGTGTGTGTGTGTGTGTGTGTGTGTGTGTGTATTCTAGATACATGTTCCAACATATGTGTTTCAGTAACAGCTATCTCAGGATGTTTGCATAGCCAATTTTATCACTGAGACATTTCTCTCATACTTGTATTGCCTTTGTCTTGTTCCTTCCTTCTGCCATGACACAACAGTGTTCCCCCTCCTATCAGCACCATGCTTCTATAGCAGCGGAGTAAAAAAACTCCTTTACCAGAAACCAAGACAGCAGCTACTAGAAAAGCATTTTATTCTTGTGTGCTTTTTTTGCCTGCCTATACCAACCACTACAAAAATTTAATTCACAGGAGGCCAGCTGGCCAGCTTCTCCTGAAAGTTTCATTTTGACTATTCCAAAAAGTAGTAAGTGGTCCAGGTCACAGCTGAAGAGGACAAGTTGGATATAAATCACATCAGGCCAAGCTTAAGATATCCACAAGCGATTGCTGCACAGTTTCAGACTCTGCAGGCCTTTCACACCCAAAACATCCACTGACGTCAATGGAAATTTTGTATGATGATGGAGAGCAGTGATCATGTTGACTCTGGAAGTTAAAGCCTTGAGAGCCTAATGTTTAGGTTTTCTCTGCCTCAGTTTGTATATGCTGTCCCTCACCACATGCTGAAAGCTGCACAAATGCATTTACCTCAACACAGCCCTGGGAAATAACAACAAGCCTGTCCTCTCACACCCCACTGCTGAGCTGAGGAGGGACAGGCTGGCTGGGGGACTTGGCCAAACTCAACTGGGAAATTGCGATAGAGCATCACCATGGACCTCAAACACAGCCCCAGCTCTTCAGTGCAACACCCACCTGCACTGGGCAAGGAAAGAGGCCCTGAAGCTTCTGACAGCTGGGGTGCCCTCCCCAAAATCCAGGGTGTGGCCTCCTGGCTGGGCCCAATGTGCTGGGGAGGTTGGGCTGGTGCTGCTGATGGGCTGCGCTGCTCCCTACCCAGGAGGAGCTGCACCTGCAGAGGTGAGAGGCTTTCCCTGCAAGCAGGCAGAGCCCTAAGGGTTTTTCTAATTGCAGCTGCACAGGATAAAAGTGAGGAGTAAGAGTCTCCAGGGGAACAGTCCGTCTGGAGACAGCAGCCCCAAGACAATTCCACCTGACTGGGGCAGTGGGAGATCCTCAGGAAGGTCAGAATTCATCATCACTCAGTTGCCACAACCAGTATGTGTCCTGTTTGAGGATGGCAGCAGTCATTAGGTACACAGTACAAGCAGAAGTGTTCCTGCTGGGGTCATGCCTTTAAGGACACCTGCTCACCAGCCAGTCTGCTGGAATGAAGTGCCTGCAACATGCTGCCTTGTGTCAGCCTGCTCCTTGAACTGGACATTCGCTGGCCTCATCGCTCCTTGATGAATCCAGGAGGAAGAAGAGGTAATGCAGCACAGCCTTTAACCAGCAATGGTCATCTTCAAATTTGATTGCCAGCCAGAGTCACAGCACAAATTAGATTTAAACAATCAATGTGATGTTTGCTTTGGACAGGAAGGCTGTTTTAAGGGCAGTTACAGAGCCCTGTTAGGAATTCCCTGTTTCATTCTTGGGCTTTTTTGATCTCATGAGTAAATAGTGTCTGGTGACCTGCTACTCCTCATTTTCTCAGCTTGTTCCATAACTCCCTAAGGATTGTCATTAGCTTCAATACAGATCATTAACTGCTCCTCACACCCTGCTGTGGCTGCCTGTGCCCAGCTGTACATGGTGCTGATGGAGCTGATGGTCCTTCTTCTGTACTTCATTTGGGCATGGCGGTGGGTCCCAGTATACTCTTCCTCCATCACACCCCACTGTACAAATGAGTCAGTTGCCTCCAGCTCATTCTTCCGCCCTGCCCCAGACACCATCAGGAACCATCCCTCTGCTTGCACTAGTCCCACTGGCTTGCATTCCAGTAACCCCCAGCCACCTGTGAAGCTTTCATTCCCCTTGCTGCCCCTTTCAGATTCAGGCACTGCTGCTGTGAAGGCAAATGTCCAGTCTGTGTATCTCCTGGCCACTGCTCTGGTGGGCTCTGAAGAAGGTTTGAGACCAATCCTGAGTGCTACACGAGACCGAGTCAAGGGTTGCATTTCCTCATGGGCTCAGTAACGAGGTGTTCCACAAAACAGTCTTTGTAACTAAAAAGCTCATCTCTGTGTTCAAGCGTGATGTCTGCCTGGTCTTGTGGGTGTCTGGAGCTTGCACATAGCAACAGTCTTATATTTTATTTGTATAATGCCAGTAGTCTAGCAGAGCATAATGCACTTCAGGCTGTGGGTACCTCTCGGGTGTAAAGGCAGAAAACGTTGGATAATGCATGATAACTTCAGCTGTCTCATTGCTGAGCACGTCACATTAAAAGCTTCTTCTTGCCAGGAGTGCTTCCTGTATTTTCCAAAATGGCACATTGCCTCTGGATGCAATTCCTCTAGATGGAAGACCCCCAAATGCTAGCTTGCCCCATGCAGCAGTCTGAAGGCATGACTTTGGTGGGACCGCCTGGCCTCTGTGATAACACACCCTGGACTGAGCGCAGCTTGCCCTGGTGCTCATGGGCAGGTGTGACTACAGGAAACTTGTTGGAGTGTCTGCTCACACTGCTACAACTGCTGCTGTTCCTCTAAAGTGTCAGCAGCACAGTACTGCTGCTGCTCGACTTTACCTTCTCCCTAAGCTTTTCCCAGTGTCCTATCTGAGATGGCTAGTGGTCACATCCACAAAAAGAAACAACCTAGATGCACAACTGCAGTATGTTCATGTGCAGAAATTAAATTAAATATTCACACTAATACAATCCACCTCCTGCAGCCTTCACTGCACTCATGTATGTAAAAGCTGTAGAGCATATCCTGGGAATACTGCTCTTCACTGGAAATGGACGGAAGCAAACCAAACAGATTTACTGCCCCAGGTGCAGCAAATTGTGGGGTGGAGGAGCACCCCAGAGGAGAAGCTGAAGGCTTTTCCCTTGCTGCTGCAGCCCAAGACTCCCACTGTGTTTTGCTAAGGCAGTATACTGTATGTGAATCTTCTCTGTGGTTTGGTCTTGTTCTTTTAAACTTTTTTTAATTTAAATGTTAGTTTAAATAGTTTCTCATTAAGGCTTCTGAGTCTGTGCTAAGACTTGTCTTGAAAATGTGTATTCGGGTGGTTTGTAAGATTTGTATTATTTGCTTCTTTTGGAGCCTTTCTGGTGTATTATGTAAATCCATAGCTAAGCATTTCCTGGGACCATTTATTGTGCAAACTCCTAGTTTGGCATGTGTGCAGTGCTGAGCAAAACCAATTGTTTCTGTCTCTCCAGTTCAGAGAAGTTCAGTCTGGAGATTTTTTGTTCCGTTTAAGAGAAGACGATTTTCTCATTCCATTGCCTATCATAATACATTTTCTGCAAATGATCTGGAAACTCACAGAACAGATAAAAGTTTCAAGGCAGAACACCAGGCCCAAACCAAGTGTAGAAACAAGTAGTGGTTAATCACAGATGCAGACATTTAAAAGTGACAGCTGGAGGCTTGATTGGCTTCTATGGAAATTTCTTGCATTTAGTAACATGCTTACAGAAAAATATGTGGGATGATGGGTATCAAAAAGCCACTAGAGTAGTTTAGATAAGACACCGCTTGCGTCCAACTCCAGAAACCAGTGCTGTCACCAGGGCTGATGTTACCTCCCAGGCTGCAGGGCTGCTATTTCTTACTGAGCAGGGAATAATGAGAGATTGAAGGATCTGCAGCCCTAGTTCAGTCACCAGCACGGACATACCAGACTGGATAAGTACATCTCTGAGAAGCGACAGGTCCTGGGCCATGGGCTACGGCATTCTTCAAGAGGCAGTGCAGGCAGCAGGGCAGGTAAAGGGCACTGGCATACCCGGGACAGGTCTCAGACCTCTGCCCCATGGAAGCTGAGGAGAAGCTTGTGCCCTCCCAGTACTGGGAAGCAGTTTTCCTGAGGAAAGCTGGAGGCAGGGATATACAGGTTTTGTTGTAGGAGCCTCAGATCAGCAGGGAAATAAAAGCCATGGCAGGAGTCCCGGGCACCTCTCTGCAAAATGCTGAGGCTAGCAGATTTATTCACGGCATTTTATGATCTGGAACACACCACAGGAGCCTCCGTGCAACTGTTCTGCTGGCATGTGAACCTGTGGTGACTCAGGAAAAAAGCGCTCAGAGACTGTCTTGATAAGTAACAGGAGCTGGCTATAAAATAAACATGCAGGAAAAGCAAATCCCCAGCTCTCTAAAGGTGCAACCAACAGGCAGCCCTCACATGGACTTTGCCTTTCCGTGTCCCAGCTTGCACATCTGTAAAATGGGTTTCATGAACTCACCCTTTGCTTGAAGTGCTTTGAAATCTGCCAACCTGAGAGGCTGATTTTGTCATGACTGCCGTTCAGGTCAGTGCTGGCTCAAGCAAGAGAGAAGCAAGGCTGGAGGCATGATCCTATTTTCTGGGAACACATCATGTACTTTTCTGGAGAGAATTTTTGAGGAATATTTTGGATTAACTAGCGTTTTTTTTCCTGTACAGCAGTCATACCTACCTTCACTTGTGAACTTAATGCATGAGAGATACTATGGGCCTAAAAGGATGAATTGCAAAAAAAAAAGTCCTTGAATTTTTTTTCACTGAGAAGAATTATACTTAAGTTTAATTTCCTTCCCTCTTACTATGGCCAGGGCATCTTCTCTGTCTTCATTGCTTTTGCTTACTATAACTGTCTTGTGAGTCCTCCCAAAAGTCATGGCATGACATTTTAGTCCATGTCTTTTCCTTTTTTTTTTCTTTTTTACATTGAACAGAAAACATAAGACTGTTGCACATCTGCAGATTATTTATCCATGCAGGTCTAATTGGTGCAGGGATTAGCAAAACATGATTTGCCTGCCAATCTCTAATCAAGAAGACAGATTCACTGGCACGGTGGTGGCTTTGCTGTGCTCCAGGGAGGCGATGCTCACTCTGCTGAAAATCAGGAGCAGTTTAGCCTAATTGAATTTGCAGGTACAGACCTTGCAAGGTCAAAGTAAGAAGCACAGTCTACAAAGAAAAAAATATCGCCTGCTAAGAGTGACAGCAGATCCAAATCTGGCTTGAAGGAGAAGGCTCCAGTATGAGCACTGAGCCAATGAAAAAATTCTAACAGATGTTAACATTCTGAAAAAGAGAAATAACTGGCCTGTACAAAGTACTCCTTTAGGATGTGTATTCCTCCCAGAAATGTTCTCCTTTGCTGCATCTTTCCCAAAGATATAATGGCAGATTCAGTGGCTTACTAACCTTTCTGGCATAGGTTTGTTCTGCAGGAATTATGTAGAGACCAAATCCCAGCCTTAGTCCACTCTGTGTACTTTTTCTGATTCTTGTCTACTTTTGCTTTTCATAGGTGGGAATTTTATTTTCAAAATGGGGGCAAAAAACATTCCTTCCAGTACTGGCAGAATTTTATACATTCTTCTGCATGAGGTTCAAAGCAGTGGAGAAACATCCCAACTACCTAGCAATGGTTAAAGACAAAACAAGCAGTAGAAGGTGAATAGTGTTAAATATATAATTGTGAACTCAATGGAGGGAAATGAAGCTTTACTGTCATATTTCATTTGCAAATTTTATTTGACTGCAACACCTGCTTTCAATATGATTAACTCTTACTTACCATGCAGTTTTGGCACTGACGACTTCTGATTTACTTCACTGGGGATGCTTGGTTCCAATGATGGATTTATTTTGCTATTATTGTGCTGGAGACATGTCTAATCAAGTAGACCTAATTTGCCATTTGCTGAATTAATGAAAGTACACACTAAAAAGAGGATGAGGAAGAACAAGAACTAGTACACGAAAGATTAAGAAACCAGCAAACAATTCAGAGTAAAAACACAGAAAGATCATTGTGCCTTAGGCTTTTCTGCAGTATCTTTTACCCCGGCATTAGCATTCCTGTAGTACCATAGCAGCTACGTGCTGTTCCCAAGTGACACTACACCTTTCCTTCAAGCCAAGTTGATGTGACAAGCAGCAGGGGATCAGAATCCCCATCTAGGAGAGAGGATTGCTGGTACATACAGCCCAGCCTGTGCTGGCCAGGACTTGCTAAGCCCTGCTTGGGGGCTCTCACTGCAGGGGGTTTGTGCCACAGCAGCAGCAATGTGGGTTCAGTTGTCCTGTGTGGCGTCCACTGCTTTATTTTATACCTACAAGCAATTTTCCATTTGCCCCGTTGCTCTCTTCCCATGGATAGGATGCCCTGAAAGCCAGGCAGCTGCTTCTGCTCTCAGGACATAATGCATTCCAGTTGACATCCTGAGGAAGAGAAGTGTGACCAGGCCAAGTTTCTCCCCCTCTTTCTCACCTTCACCATCTCATTACCCCGACACACAGCAAGGATGTTTGCTGCAGCAGCCGCCTCAGCAACACCCCACAGCAACTACATGCACTGTCTAACATCTCGCTGGAAGCGCTCTCAAAAGGGCCACATGTAACCAGGCTGCAGTGCTCTCAGTTCGCTTGTAGACCTCTTTCCCACAGTGTAATACTGTTTATTTCAGTTGTGAGCCTTCAGATTGTCTGTGAACATGGATATACACATCTCTGGGTGGAAGCAAGCTCTTCTGTATTGCTGCCGCATTAATTAAGCCAGCACATTTCCCTTCCAGTATCCTTCCTTTGACATTTCCATTCCACTTACACAGACTTTGGCTGTTGCCTTGGCTAATGCCTTGCATTTCTTTTTTAAACCAATTTCTGTGATGACAATGGAGCACTAGCTCATGATGGCAGAATCAAGAGAAATAATGCAGAAAGATAGATCATCTCAAAAATACAGCATCACATCCTACCATGCCACAGCTCCTTGCTATCTGCTGCCACCTTATCTGGAAACAGCCCAGCAGTTGTAGGAATTGACTCCTCACACAGAGGATTACACAGAGTAAGAAAGAGATCATCTCAGCAAGGTGGCTCTGCAGGGCAGCTTCCCTGGCCATGAGGAGCCATGGTTGGCATGACCTGGGGATGCACAGGGTGAGGGAGGGCACACCTGAGCTTTGCATCAGCTTTTCTCTATAGCCTCTCTGGCCATTGTCACATTCAAAGTCCCACTGCTCTGTGGGCGAAGCAGGGTGATCCCAGCAAACAAAACTCCACAAGCAAGCAGCACGTTGAGATAATAGGTGAGAGCAGCAGGGACAGGATTTCTGGTAATGTGGACAGGAGTAGGCTTGGTCAGTCTTTGATGACAATTTCTCTTTTAACAGTGTGGGGGATTTTTCCTTCCAGACGTGCTTGCACTGGATGTGCCCGTGTCTGTGCTGGGCCCAGAAATTAGTGGACAGCAAGAACAGCTGTGATCAAACGTTCTGTCAAAATATTTAGGCTGACAGTGGTGTTTTCTGGAATCATCCCTGACTATTTTGGGTTTACAGTGTAGGTTATATCACAGTCCTGCCTTGCTTCCCATAACTGTTTACTGTTACTGACAGACAGCTCTTCATCAAATGCTTCCTGGTATGGCTTCACAAGCTGTGCTATGGCACCAGGGAAAATCAGTTTTCCCAGTAAGCAGTAGGAAACCTGGGGAGACAATTAATTGTGAGGGGTTCATTGTTTGGCATATAGTGATTCTGGTGCACGAAATATACCACATTTTCCCTGATGCTCCTCAGACGTCATTGAAGATGCCAGGTCCATGAAAGCCATCTGCAGCAGTGCACCTGCTTTGAACAAAGGGGCTCACTGTGGATGTGGGTGCGTGTCTTGTAACAGCCTCGATAGCCTTACATATCCTTGGGGAAAAGCTTCCTTACAAACTCTGTGCTGGATAGGGAAACCTCTGCCATAAGGAGATCTCCTTTGGAAGCTGGAGCCAGGCTACAAGAAGCAATTCATGCTTGGTGAAAAACCAAAACAGCTAGAAGGAAGCTTTGTTGTATAGGCCAGCGAGAGGGGACTCCCCAAGTGGGGAATGAGCTCAGGGTCCTGATCTATGCTAGAGCATGGCTGTCCTTTGAGGCATCACAGCACTACACTGGGTGCTTCAGGGATGAGGCTGTGATATCATACAGATATCCAGGAGTATCTAGCAAACAAGAATCAGGCCCACAGTACAGTAAAATCACGTTTCTACTATATATGAAATAGTGATAGCCAATTCTATATGTGGGGCACAGATTTTTGGCAGGAGGAACTTTTTTCCCCCAAAGTGAATCCCAACATAAATTCCATTTTTGTCCTTTCATTTGACTATGGTCTTTCTGTCTCTCTCACATTAATCTTGCTTAACATCATTTAATTTAAACTGTGCCTTTGTTTCTTGTTTTCAGAGCATTAGGCTGTCTGCCTGTGACACCCTGGCAGTCAAACCCTCCCTGATATCTTAGGAAGCAGGTTTAAGCCTCTAATGAATTTCGGGACTGGCTTTTTCAGTGTGTTTCTGCTTCCCTGTGCACTCCATGAGTCCCCTGTGACAAGTGGCTAGTACAGACAGGGCTGTGCAGGACCAAAGGCCAGACTTGAAGTGGGTATAGTGTTTGTGGAAGAGGAGAGTGGATCCAGGCCACGTGCTGAGCACAGGCAGCGTCTGTCAGGGCCGTGTACATCTCTGAACAGCCCTGCATGGCTCCAGCAGGTGGGAAGTCAGGCTGTGGTTTGTGGTACAGAGGGGCAGCTCTTTTACTGATGGAGAGAGGTAGCTGACAGGTTTGTCAGGGAATAGGTTTCTGCCAGCAGGCGATTTCACAGAGGACAAGGGATACTAATGTGCTGGCTGTGACACTGACACAATGCAGAACCAGCAGCTCAAATGGAAGTGTCCATATACAGCAGCCAAAGTGTCGGATCATTACATCCAGAGATGGGCAAGTTCTGCATAGCTATGATTCAATACAGGGGAGTGGCAGGCAACAAAACCCAATAAACACAAAATCTGTTTCCTCTACCCTGTGGCCTTGTACCTGCTGCAGCAGAGGGGCTGTAGGCAGATGTAGAGTTAGTGATGGGAAGATCTGATGAGGCTTAGAGCATGAATGGGTTTCTTTAGGTAATCGGTTGGTACAGCCCTGTCCTTTGAGAAAGCAGATCAAAATCACGCTTTCATCAGAGTCCAGATAGTAAGCTTTACATGACCAGTCTCAGGAAACAGCTTGAAATTGAAGGCAGCAGTGAAAACCTGCTCATCTTTCATTGTCAGAGGGAAATTTAATTTTGCTCAAATTCTGTCAAAACACCCCAATAAAGTATTTCAGTGCCTCAGGGGTTTTGCAGATTTGAAAGCAAACAATGGCAGCACAGGCCAGGGCACACCTCAGCAGGCCATTGGCCACAGCCCCAGCCCTGCAGGCTGATGCAGGCATGGGTTATGTGCAGGTTTCCCCCCCACAGCACCTCTGCAGAGGCAGCCCAGCAACCCATCCCAGCCCTGTGAGCCCCATCACCTCCTGTCTCCTGTTGCTCACTGGTGCCTTCAGGACACAAACTGCTGGTGCTTCTGTTCCCTGTGCCAGAGCTAAACCTGCCCAGGCTGCCTCCCACTCAGGGATTCACAGCATTCCCAGCCTGGACTGAACACACAAGCTCCTAACTCCTCACTGGCGCTCCAACTGATCCATCGTGCCCCTGGGTGCCACCATGTCATGTGCTCACTCCAGTGGGAGCAGGCAGCTGCCTGCCACCTCCTCCTGCTCTTGCCCTCTTGCTGGGAGTTTGAGCCAGGTCACATACCTGGGTGGAAAAACCCCAAACTGGGCTCCTACAAGGCTTCTTCTAAACCCCACATAGCAGATCAGATGGGCACCAGCTTCCCATGGCTTCAGCAGGAGTGGGGAGCTAGGGGCTTTGCTGCCAGCCCCATCCCCTCAACATCCTGGTGCCCACAGGGGTGAAGGGAGGAGGATGACCCCATGCTGCTTCAGGATGTTCGCTGTGAAGGGACTGATGGCAAGAGAGAGATTTCACCTCCTGTTATCACCTCTCCCCTCGCTCTCTTTGCTGTCCCTCCCTGCCATTTGCAGCCCCCGCTGGTTTGTATCCTGTGCAAGTGCTGGCTGCTGCAGCAGAAGCTGAAACTTGTTTTTCTTTTCCTCTTTAAGGTGTGTGCCTGTCTTTCCCCAAAGGAAAAGAAGAGAAGCTAAAAAGCAAAAAAAAAGCCATATATTTGCTGAAGACTGTGAGTGGCTTATGTAATAACACTGCCTTTCTCTCCTTGTTTTAGGGAGTGCTGCCAATTTTTTGGAGACAATGGCTTGACTTTGAAGGTGTTTTTTACCAAGGCAGCACCCTTTGGTGTTCTTTGGACACTAACAAACTACCTTTACTTACATGCAATAAAGAAAATAAACACTACGGATGTCTCCGTGTTGTTCTGCTGCAACAAAGCTTTTGTGTTCTTGCTTTCATGGATCGTTCTGAGGGACAGGTTCATGGGAGTGAGGGTAAGTGACTCCTTATCTCTGTCTCCCTTCTTCCTCCTCACCCTTCTGTCTTTCCTTACCCCTTGCCTCCTGCCAGCTGAGTCAAGCAGCACCCATTGCAGACAGCTGAATGGGCACAGAAGTCCTTGTGGAGCAGGATGCATCCTTCCCTGCAGCCTGCCCAGGTGCCTGTGAGCTCCTGGAGACCTTTGTGCATTTTCCTTCAGGAGAGAGGTAACTTGCTCCAGAGCATGTCACAAAGGATATGTGCTGTCTCCATGTTGCTGTGGATGTATGTCAGCCTGTGCCAACCCCTTCCAAGGGACTATTCCCAGACTGTGGCACCAGACCAAGTCGTTTCTAACTGCATATTACTGCAGACCCCGACAATGCGTTTCTGGTCCTAACCTCTGAATTTAAAAGGGTCCTCACCTTTCTACATGAGACAGCAGGCATGCAGGGTAGTACAGTTATCTTTTGTATCCATGTCAGTCAGCAGCAGCTGTGGACAGGAGAGGAGAGCTGGGCTACGTTCACCCACCTGTGGCCAAAATGTGTGTATGTGCATGTCAGTCAGTGATGGAGGATCCTTGTTGTGCCAACTCACAGGGACTGGCATCTGGCCAGCAGCTGTGGGCTGCTCTTCTGGTGGCACCACAAATGTTTGCTTACACTCTTAGTCCTGCACCCCATGCAGATTTCTGCTCTGCAGCAGCAACAGAGCTGCATGCAGAGGGTTTATCAGAAAACCCCTCAGCTCCTTGCAAACCCTGCTGCCCTGTAGGCATCCCTCAGCACGTGGTGTCCTCGGGAAGCAGAGGGGATGGGTGGGTAACCCAGCAGCCCCGGGGCCAAGGAGCTCCTTCCAGAGCCCAGAGTAACTGCAAGGAAAAGGCTCCAGTGGGTCCCTCTTGCCTTGTTGCACCAATTAATATTAATTAATAATCCATATTAACAGCAATTACTGCAATAATTTCTATTTCCTGCCCACCACTTGAGGAACATCTTGCTCACCCACCTGGGCAGTGCTGTTAGTGCTCTGAAGAAGCTGTTAGCCCTCCCTGCATGGAGCAACCGAGAGTTAACTTTTTGGGAAGTGTTCCTCACTGGCAGGAGAACTTGGCAGGAGAGCTTGGCCAACCTTTCAGTGGTGGCAGCCAAGAGGCTGCTCAGGGGATGGTTGCAAAATGTACCTGCCAAAAGCCCGGCCTGACCAGCTGGTGTCTGCCCACCCCCTCCTTCCCAGGTAGCCCTATGCTGAAAAAAAATTAACTCTGGTTTTTGAGTGCAAGGATATCCTGACATGATCCTGGAGGCAGGGAAGTGTCACTGTTATAGCTAGACATCCTAACCATTTTGATAAATGAGAAAAAAAAAAAAGGTATTTTTGTGGTCTTCATCTCTCTTGTGGCACTGTCAGCTGTAGTGCTGGTGGGACACCAGGAGAGAAGGTGTATAAAGGGGTGACCACTGCTGTCCTGTACCTGCAGCTTCCTCCTTGCTCTGAATGCGCCATCTCTCACCGCTGGATATGGCTGTGGTGTGGAGGGAAAGAAGCCAACCTGTGTGTAGGAATAGTCACATGGACATGCCCATGCTGGAGCAGAGATGCTTCTCATTCTCTCCTGGGTGCATGGCCATGATTGAAGAGCCAAGATGGTCAGTGACTCACCAGCAGTTTCCTGGGCAGGCTGTCTTGTGCCATGGCAGGTGACAGACACTGGGGGACGAAACCTGCTCTGGATGCCTCCTTTTTCAAAGGGGCAGAAGGAGTGGAAAGAGCAGGGAAGCAGACCTGAGTAGTGGTTCCAGATATGTCCAGCTGTCCTTCTTTTCCTATCACCACTGCTTTGTAAAAGCATAAATGAAGCAGAGAACCAGAACAGGAGCCAGGGCAGTTGGGGCTGTGTGATGCTCATGCCATGTGTTCCAGCCCCTCACTGTGGCACCTGGCACAGGTGAGGGGTGGCAGAGGTGCTTCCTGAGAAGCCACCCTTGTTCCCAAGAAGGAACACAGCTGTCTTCTTCCCAGGTGACAGGCCAGCAAGGCACCTGGCTGCAGTGGGAGGGAGTTCACAGGCAGACTGGGCTACTGATGCAGTTGTGGCATCCTGACCTGTGGCAATATGAGAGTGAGGAGGCACTTGTACCTAGGGACCAGAACGGGAGGTGGCAGCACATGAGTCCTTCAGCCCAGCTTTGTGTGGCACAGTGGGAGTGTTGAGGCACTCCTGTCTGCAGAGGGACGTATCTTTGAAGAGAATAATTTTCTTCCCTCTTTCCTCTCTTTTTTGTACAGTCCATGCAATAAGCAACAGGCAGCGAGGGTGGCACTACTTGAGGATAGCCTTGAGATGAACCCCAACACACAGCCTTCTTCCTAGCACTGGCAGCTAGGAGGAGGGACAGCTGCTAGAGATCCAGTGGGAGTGACCTAGGAACTGAAAGCCAGCACACAGCCCTGCCCCAAAACTTGTGCTCCCTCAGGGCTGCGCTGTGTCAGAGCTGCTGACCCTTTTAGAAGCACCCTTTGAGAGGGTATTTGGCAGACAAGGCTGCAAGGGTGACAGTGCCTCACCCTGCTGCAAGTGTCTTCCCACGCTCCTGCTCCATCCCCACACCAGCACAGCAGGCTGGATAGTGCCACAGCAAAGCTCTGACCACACATTTGGGTATCCTGGTGCATGCCTGCTGAAGGAGAGGCCAGGTGAGAAAGGCAGCAGCTCAGTGGGGTTTAAGCAAGCACAAGTATTCTACTTGGCCTTCAGAAGAGCAACTACTAACTCTGTAGGCACTTAAATCACAATTGGAATTGGCTGGAATTTAGATGCAAGAGCAAGCTTCAAGTTCCCATCCTTGCCATTCAGGCATTTGTAAGTGCCTGCATCTCCTGTAATGAAGTTGCACTTTTCCCCCTTTCCACTGTGCCCAAAGCAAGGACCAGCTGGGCTGTGAGCTGTCAGAGAAGACACACACGTAATGAAGCTGTGAGTGCCTGAAGCATTGCCTCTGTAAGCCCTGCAGTGCTGAGACATCTGCAAGTAACTGCAGGCACTGTGGTGTGCAAGCAGCCTGTCACTGCTGCTAACAATGTGCTTGAGAGACAGGATGAAAGGCTTCAAGAGAAGGTGTATATGACACCTGACATGTTGACAAGGGACTGAGAAGTGAGGCTAAGACTCATCCAACACTTGTGACATACTTGATGGAAGAGGCAAGGGCATCTGCCCTAGCAAAACTGTTTGCAGACTGCATTTATTTCCTTTGTTCTTTGGCTTTGGTGTTTCCCTCCATGCTAGGTGAATAAAACAGCTCAGGATTCAAGAGAGCCATTGCTTGCAAGTGCCTTCTGCGTACATAACAGACAAGTGCATCTGCCTGTGGGACTTGGAAATAAACGCACTATCAAATCCCAAACGTTAGTGTTCCTTTCCAACTGGACAGAGACACAGCATCCTAGAAGGTGCTCTGAAATCAATCAGCCCCTGACATTAAATGGATTAAAATTTTTCCTTCTGTGGTTCACTAATGCATTCTCCAGGTTTCCACCACAGAGGCACTACAGGCACCCACAGGGGCTGAGGCAGGCTCCCTTCACTGATGCACCCGGAGGTGCCAGCTGGATGCCACAGCCTGGTGTTTGGTTGTGGTTCCCCCCACTCTCCAGTGAAGACTGGACAAGCCCCACGCAGGTCAGACAGGAGACAGCAACACCTGGGGCAGATGCTACAGGAAACGCTGCATCTTCCACTCTGACACCTGGTCTGTAGCATGGGTGATGTTGAAAGAAGATACAGAGCTGACATCTTTCAGAAAAACCTGAGCCATGTATCTTGCACCTCTACGAAGAGCCCTACTGAGTCAGAGCAAAGGTGCCTCTGCTCCAGAAGCCTGCCTCCAGCAGCTGCCTGCTGTGGACACCCAGAAAAATCTAAGTAGGAAAAGCATGCAATGATATTTCCTCATGAGACTTTCCAGCCTCCAGCAATTTGAGGCTCAAGGACTTCCTGAGATGGAAGCAATGTTTCTATAGCTAATAGTCATTGATGGATTTTTTTCTTCCATGAGTTTATCGTTGCAAACTTCTCACATCCACAGCATGCAACAGCAAAGCTTTCCTTCACTTAATTATGTGTTGGGTGAAGACGAATCTCTTTTTTGTTGTTCTGCACCTGCCTCATGCTAGTCTCATTCAATGACCTTTTTCCTTGTGCCTCTGAAGCCATGCAGAGTGTCTGAATTTACTTGACAAGCACCAGCACACTGCTGAGAGATTTGCTGAACTGTTTCGGTGCTGCCTATCTGAAATAGCCCCACATAGTTGTAGAGCCGTGCATTAGTGGGCTTTCTCTCTCTGCCTTAAAAAGAAGCCTGTCCAGGACCATAGGGCCCAGTTACACCACCATGAAACTTCACTTTAGAAATTATGCCCTACAGCTGTGCATGGAGAGACCTGATGTCAACAGGACTGCAAGCCAAGATGCTGTATCTGAACCTCTCCAAACGTGCAGCGTGCGTACGCAGCCTTTGCAGCTTGTACCGGGCTCCACCCTGATCAGGTCATAAAGCAGCATCTTCAGAACTTGCTGCCCCTCAGCTGGGGCATGCAAGGGGCTGAGCAGCTGGGGCAAACCCTACCCCTCCATAGCCTGCCAAGGCTGTGCTCATGCAGCATCTTCAACAGCAGTACAGCAATTTCTAGATTCATCTCTTCATGTTGAGATGCCCTTAGCAGCTGTATTTTCCAGGCAGTGTCAGCTTCTGCTGATTAGGACTTTTTTCTACCCTTATGCCACCCTTCCATTCTACAGCAACACCTGTGGAGAAATTGCAAGAGAAATTTGCAAAAATGGGGCATTTTTCTTTAAGTGGAAATTGAAGGTGTTGATGTCAGTGTTCGGGAGGGATTTGCTGAATGATCATCTGCTTTATAGGTGTCCCCTGGCACCAGCCCCAGCTCAACCCAGGAAAGAGGCTGCTGGTGCTGCTGGGATGGGGATCTGAAGCTGGTAAAGGGGTACTTCACCACATCTTGCTCATCAGGCAGCAGCAGAGCTTGACACACAGGCTCCCCTTGCATCTTAACTGCAGCCCTGGTGTCTATGGTGAGGAGCAGGAAAGGTGAGGGGAGGCCTTTGCTCTTGGCTGTGTAGGCGTCTGCAGCCTGTAGATGGGGCTTAAAATACCAGTCTGGCCCTGGGAGAGGGGACAGTCTCCCAGAGACAGAGGCACTTAACCCAGCTGTGGGTCAAAATGAACTAATATACCAGTCATCTCAGAAGCATCACCGTGACTGTGCAGCCAAAAAGCATGGGGTCTAAGAAGGGAGCCCCTTGCACCACTGC